>CAJVGC010000060.1:66982590-67299883 GCA_910822075.1 Senecio squalidus
AGTAGCACATGATTAAGTAGTTACTAAATTCGATCGACTAAAATACATATTTATTCATGGCAAAGTTATAAAAAAATAAAAATTAGAAAATCTAAAAAATGATACCTACAATAATTTAATCTGCACATTACTCTTTCTGTCTCATCTTTCCTCTATATATTGGGTTGAGCTCTTCATACGACAACTTATCTTTTAAATATTTTGCCATCTATTTCAATAAATAAATAAAAAAGACATTCCGTTTGAAAATTTGTTTCAAAATAAACGATCTTATTTTTCAAAACAAAGTTTGTGGGTGTTTATTTTACACTCACTTAACGTAAATCACAAGCTTCAACATAGGTCAACTCCGTGTTTTTTTTTTTTTTTTTTGCTATCCAATTAATCGTCGAGGCTATCATTGTTAACTTGTTTTGACTTGATCATAAAGAAAATAATAATGCTATCGTTGTTTTGACTTGATCGCAACGAAAATAAGTTCATAACAATAAGTTCTCCTCCTCTACACAAGGCATACACATCTCGATCATAAATAGTTGAAAAACAAACAGTATGAGGATCAGGGCCAAGATGAACTGTACGCCACGTTTTTTCCTGATTCACCAAGAGGATGTTAACACACCAATCCATCGGGTCTGTAAATCCAACAACCAAACAATCAAGGGAAGTAGGTGGTAGCTCCAGGATATCATTAGTGAACGGGTTGAAGAATACTAGGGAATTCGACTCTAACCTCAAAAACAGTACCCAGCCAAACCTTGAACCATAAAAATTTCGATTCTCTATTGTTATATGGGATTTTTTCATAAAGTAGTTGTCACCCAACATGGGATCAGTAAAAGTCATAGCGCCTCGTTTTTGGTCTACCACCATCAGCCAAGGTGATTCAACAGAATACGCTTGCAATCTCCTTATTGATGTATCATTGCACCATTTTACTAAAGGAGCGGCTAAATGACATTGTTTGCATGTAGCACGAAACTTCATGTATTCGACACCAACACAAAACTCAATAACTGTCTCCAAGATATCAAACGGAGCATTGAGAAGGAGTGATTCACTTAATTTGACCCCGTCATTCGTACCTGATCTTAATAATATCTCATTCTTGTTTCCCATCTCTACATTAGAATCAACTATGCATTTGGCTTCTCCACGAACATCTTTTAGCCTACATAAATAAAATTAAGGGGACAAAATCACTATAAAATTAAGGGGACAAAATCACTATAAAAATGTTATACATTTTTCAATTTTATGTTTTTCATTTAATGGTTTAAATAACATGGATTTATGCCCATTTTGGAAATATAAATATTATGGTGACGGTAATGGTAATGGTAATGGTAACGGTAATGGTAATAGGTAATGGGTAATAGGTAATGGGTAATGGGTAATCGGTGATCGGTGATCGGTGATGGGTAATGGGTAATGGGTAATCGGTGATCGGTGATCGGTGATAGGTGATCGGTGATAGGTGATAGGTGATCGGTGATCGGTGATCGGTGATCGGTGATCGGTGATCGGTGATAGGTGATCGGTGATCGGTGATCGGTGATCGGTGAACGGTGACAGGTGCTCGGTGATCGGTGATAGGTGATAGGTGATAGGTGATAGTAGGTGATCGGTGATAGGTGACAGGTGATCGGTGACAGGTGATCGGTGATCGGTGATCGGTGATAGGTGATAGGTGATAGGTGATAGGTGATAGGTGACAGGTGATAGGTGATAGGTGATAGGTGATAGGTAAATAGTAAATAGTAAATAGTAAATAGTAAATAGTAATAGTAAATAGTAAATAGTAAATAGTAAATAGTAATAGTAATAGTAATACCTATTAACTGAAACTCAATACCTGCATTTCCACCACTTTGACATGCATTCCCACATTGATAGATGGTTTGTAGCCAACGTATGAGAGGGTTTAGGAAATACGGTGATGGTATCATTTTTTACATGATACGAGTATATTGTTTCCCTCATTTCACCACGAAAGTGTATAAAACCTCCTAACTCTGAGAAAATTACACGTCCATAAGTTACCGAGTGATCAGAAACAAGATCCACATAAAAAATAGCGTCCTTAAGGTCATCAATTTTTTCCCATATTTCCTCACTTCTGTCTAATTCTTCGTACTCATCTTCCGTCAAATCATCAAGGTTGGTGATATGACTCGTGTCCCAGTATTTGAGGTATTCCCTTTCTTCCCAATTTATACAAGTCATGTTTGATTTATGCACGCACACATCAATAGGTATTTTCTCTTCATCTACAAAATATATTTCAAAGTAGAACGGTTCTATAGCGGATCCTCTCAAATATCCTTTTATCATGTCTCCACCACGAGAAGATACAGGGGAAGGTGGGGATGAAGAGAATACCGTTATGTTTATAACAACTTCTTTCTCCTTAACCATAATGTCAATATGCATGATAAAAAGAGCAAAAGAACCATCGGTACATAAGGCATACACTTTACCATTGCAACAAGTTAGGCAACGTAATAATTTACCATCATAAGTTAATCTCTTGATCTGATAGGCGTATGACATTTCGGTCCATCTAAACTTGTTTCTTTTACTACTATTTATCCTACAAAAAACAAAACTAGATTTATCGGTTCTTGTTAACAAAAGAATTGAAGTAGGATCATCGGGAGGGGCTGACAAACAACACTCGCCAATCGACTTATATTTTCCATCTTTGAGAATCAAGGTGGGGAGAGTTATGATCTTAGAGGTCACAATGTTCCAAAGAGACCATTTATTGTTGTTTTGATGGTTTGAAAGTATAAACCAACCAGGAAAACATCCTCGAATCATTCCCCGGAGATTTGACGCTGATAATGAGGCAACTCGTTATTTATTGTACAAAAAAATAGGTCTAATTTGTTTTGTTGTTCTTCTTGTAGACTTTGGGCAATAACCCATGGATATGTTGCAGATACGCGAGGGAATTGATCACATGCCAAAATCTGGTCCATCTAAACACAATATTTTAAATTAAATTTATCAATATGTCTAATTAAAATACCTGAATCAAAAAGCTTATTGCCCACGATAGTTCCGAGTCAGTTTATTGTTTAAAGCAATCCCCACGAGCTTGGTTTGGTCGGTTCACTACAGTATTGAAGAAATATGGCTATAATCAAAGCAACTCCGACCATACTTTATTCCTAAAACGAAGAGGTAAACTCATAACATGCTTAATAATTTATGTTGATGACATGATTATTACAGGAGATGATTCGGAGGAAATGTCAAAATTGAAAACCAACCTGTTTAAAGAATTCGAAATGAAAGATTTGGGTAGACTCAAGTATTTTCTCGGAATCGAAGTTCTAGGGTCCAAGTCAGGGATTTTCATCTGTCAGCAAAAGTATACTCTTGATTTACTAGCAGAGACGGGAATGCTAGATTGCAAACCCGCGGATACCCCTAGGATTGCCAACCAGAAATTATTTATGGAAGATGAAGCTGAACAGACAAACAAAGACAGATATTAGCGCACGGTGGGAAAGCTTATTTACTTAGCTCATACTCGGCCAGATATTGCATATGCATTGGGAGTTATAAGTTAATTCATGCACCAGCCTCAAGTTCAACACATGGAAGCAGTCTTACGAATTATTAGTGTAACACCCCGCTAAAAGCGGAACGCAGAGTGTTCCAGTTAAAGATATCAAGAGTCAAGGATTACAACATTTACAACCAATAAACAAAACATCGGAATATATTAATCATGCCAAAGGTTTATCAAATACAATACAAAGTCAAAAGTGACCAAACGTCAAATACAAATACAGATCAATGTCATAAGGTGGATCATAAGTGAATTACATCAACATAATGAATTCCAGATACAATAAACAGATGATCCCAAAATAAGCAAGGCATGATCAAAATAAATCCTCAAACTCCTGAAAAAGCGTTAAAAACGACATCAACACAATGTTGGTGAATTATTCGCAATATGTAAATAAAAGTTGACCCAATAAAAGGATTTGGTAAACATAGTAAGTTTCAAATAGTATATCTTGAAATCATAACCTAAGTGTGAGTATAGATACCTAGATTAAGCATACACTGAACCTGACCACATTGTATCCCATGTCCTAAGGTGATGGTAAACCAAAGGTAATAATCATACGGTCATAACATCCACTCATAGGGATGTCCTATTGAGCAATGAGGGTAGGCCGATCCCATATAGATCTATATATACGTACCGTGGGCAATAAGCTAACAAGTGCATAAGGGGGGCTTAACCAAGCCTAAGAACCATCTAATCTGAGGTGATACTGATACACTAGGCATACAAGATATACAATCATTTAAACAGTTCAAAATACGCTTTCCAGCCCAAAAATAGTAAGAGAAAAGGGGCTACGAATAACTCACAAAATAAGCTCGGCAAGAGATCGGGTAATAACCAATATGAAGCTAATAATCCGCCGCCTAAGTGCCCTAGATCAATATAACAAGTCTAAGTATCTCAATAACATAGTTCGGTTTAGCCTTGTCGGTTAAGTTTAGAGTTTAAGATTTATTAAAGTATTCCAACGATTTCCAAGTCGAGTCGTGATGACGGTTCAAGGTGACGATGTTCCGCGCCGATAGGGACGATGGGAAAATATCGATAAGTTTCACGTCATAATGACTTTTAGAAAGGAATAACATTCCGAGCCGAACTTGACTAACAGGAACGTCGATTGAAAGGAATACCGTTACCAAAGTTTATTGAAGTCAACCAAAGTCAACGTCGAAGATGTTGACTTGGTCAAAGTCAAAGATGTTGACTTGATTAAAGTCAAAGTCAATAATTGGAAGGAAAAGTCAAAATTAAAGATATTGATTTAGATTAGTCAAAAGTCAACAATTTTTTTGAATAAAAGTCAAAGTTAACGATTTATAGAATGGAAGTTAACTTGACACTTTAAGAGTAAAAATACTTTTATTTTCAGAATAATGGAGTGAAAATGATTTATGACGGTTTTAACAATTTTCCGTAAAAGTAAAAATAAACGTTTGTTTAGCTATTCTTGATAAAGTTTAAGATTGCGATATGTCTTTGAGTCCAAAGACATTAGTTTGGCTTATCTGATACTTTTATACATAATAAGTTACTGTTATAAGTTTTAAGTCAAAACACGTTACGAGTCTAAGTCGGAAAGTAACAAAAATGACATTTTTGAAGATCAGACCCTTGGTGCTGCGCACCAAGGGGGTGGTGCTTAGCACCGAGCCATTTTCCAACTTTACGAAATTTACGTTTTTGTTGCTAACTGTTTCGTTTGACGTTTTTAGGCGAAAGTGTAAACTGATTAAATGTTAGTTTAGGTTCATTTAACATTTCCCAAGTGTCATATATGTCTAAATGTGTGGTTTTACATATATTTATCATGAATATGTTAATTTCGGTAATAAATGTATCTTTCCGTATTTTACATGTTTTAAGTCCAAACTTTCTGAGATTGATAGGTGTTGGTCTAATAGGTTAACCTAACCATTTTCAAGGCTTAAAACCGAATTTGAAAGTAAGGAAAAGAAAAGATAAGAGGTTAATAATATTCTACCGATTTCACCCGCAAGACGTGTCGATTATTGATACTTGCAAGGATTTCGGAAAGAGAGACTTTATGATAGTGGTGGTGAGGAGGTCAAGAGCTCCAAAATATAAAAGTCCACCATTAGTAATAGTCTCAAAAGTAATGGAAAGAAAAAGAGATTTTTTTTTTCGGAGAAACTTTCTTACCAAGATACGTTATGGAGTTCTCTTCAAAGGATAGCTAACTCCATGTGTGGTGGTAGATTTTATGAGGAAGGGAAGACTTCCATACATTGTAAACATAAGATATATGTTAGAAGTTTCCCAAATAGAAAGGAAAATATAGAAGTTTGGAGAGGTTTACATACCAAAACTAAGATAATGCTTCTTCAAAGATAATCACCGAAATTCTTCATCTTCATGGATGTCTTTGGAAAGTAAAGCTTGGTAGAAGCAAAGAAATAAGATTTGAGTTAGGAAAAACTCCAACTAAGTGGATGAAAAGAGAAAGAAAAGTGAAGGAATTCAACAAGTAAAACTTACCGAAATTGTGTAGAATCAAAGGGTGATTGAAAGAGATAATCTTCACCACTTTCTTCCTTGGATTTTCACTTCAATATGGTGTTAAAGGCTCTCAAATTCTCTGGAATAAAGGGGAGAGAAAGAGAGTTTGTGAAATGAAAATGAGAGAGAAGAATGAATAAAAGTTATTGATGTAAAAACTTGATTTTGGAAAGAGAAATGGTTCTAACATGCTTTGAGATCCACATTTGGATATAACCTACCCAAATGAGGGAGTTTGCAGGAAGAATCACGTGAAAAGGAGGTTTGGAACCTCAAGAAATTGACCACAAACTCGAAAAAATGGATTTTAGCCGAAAATGTAGGGGGTGCTGCGCACCAACCCTTTGGTGCTGCGCACCGTGCTTATTCTTGGCCAGATTCCGTTAACTTTTCGTTAAAGGACCAGATTTGTAACAGATTCCGTTAGTTCTCCGTTAAAGGACTAACTTTGTAACAGATTAAGTTAGAGGACTAACTTTGTAATGAAATTTCGAAATAATGATTTTCTTAACCGACGATTATGGCGTAAACGCAATACTTTAATAACGTGAGAATACTAGATATTAGGCACTTAGGTGATTCTAAAGCTTCCGTCTCGAGAGACAAAGTATAAATAAAATATAAACCCGACTCAAATGCAATAAACGTGAGTAAAATAAAGCGAAATACAAGGGTCCAAATCATTGCGAATAAAAAGAGTAAATGTCGGTAAAGAATACTAACTCGAAAAGACGAGTTGTCACAGCATCCCCCAGTAAAAAGGAATTTCGTCCTCGAAATTCTACTGAACACTGCTGCTAGCAAAGAGATGTGGATACTTCTTCTGCATCTCGTCCTCCCGCTCCCATGCAAACTCGGCTTCAACCTTGGAGTTCCATCGGACCTTCATTATCGAAATCCGATTCCGTCGTAACTGTTTGACAACTCGGTCAACAATCTCCAACGGCTCCTCCATCACATGAAGTGATTCATCCAAACATAGTTTCTCCAGTGGTACAATCAGGGTCTCATCAGCAGGGCACTTCTCGAGATGCGATACATGAAATACGTTGTGCGAACCGCACAACTCAGGTGGCAACTCAAAGCGATAAGCCACTGGACCAACACGAGCCAACATCCTGAAGGGACCTGTAAAACGTGGACTAAGCTTGCTGCGCTTCTCAAATCGAAACACACCCTTCCACGGAGAAACTTTCAGTAACACCATATCCCCAACTTGGAACTCTAAAAGGTCTCCTACGCAAAACTGCGTACTTCTTCTGACGGTCTCTGGCGGCTATCAAACGGTCCTGGATCCTGAAGATCTTATATGTCGGCTCCTGAATCAACTCGGGACCTGAAATCTGACTGTCTCCTACCTCGGTCCAACATATTGGAGATCTACACTTCCTACCGTAAAGAGCCTCAACTGGAGCGTAGTTGATGCTGGAGTGGTAACTATTATTATACGAGAACTCGATTAATGGTAAGTGTCGATCCCAACTCCCACCAAAATCTAACGCACACGCTCGAAGCATATCCTTCAATGTCTGAATAGTACGCTCACTCTGATCATCAATCCGAAGATGGTAAGCCGCACTCATGTCTAATCTGATACCCAAAGCTCGTTGTAAAGACTGCTAAAACCTTGAAGTGAATCATGCATCACGGTCCGAAATTTACGTATACTGGAATACCATGTCTATCCACGATCTCGTCGATGTACAATCTAGATAATTTCTCTACTCGGTATTCTTCACGAATAGGGCGAAAATGCGCTGACTTAGTCAGTCGATCGACGGTAACCCAGATGGTATCATAACTTCCTGCTCTACACCCCAGACAAACTCCTCACTCTTCTGGGTCAATTTAGTCATAGGCGAGGCTATCTTCGAGAAATTCTCGATGAAACGACGATAGTATCCTGCTAAACCCAAGAATGACCGGATCTCAGTGGGTGTCTTCGGAGCGACCCAATCTCTAACGGCTTCAATCTTGGCAGGATCAACGTGAATGCCCTCACTGCTGACCACGTGGCCAAGAAACTGAACCGCGAATAATCAAAACTCGCATTTCAAGAACTTAGCATAGAGTTTCTCCTGTCTACGCAATTCCAACACTAGTCTCAAATGCTCCTCGTGCTCTTCCCGGCTACGAGAATATATCAGAATGTCGTCAATGAAAACGATCACGAACTAGTCGGAGTAAGGACGACATATACGGTTCATCATGTCTATGAAAGCTGCAGGCGCATTCGTGAGACCGAAAGGCATAACTAAAAACTCGAAATGGCCATAACGCGTTCTGAAGGCGGTCTTCGGAATGTCCTGCACTCTCACCTGATGATATCCGGATCGTAAATCAATCTTCGAAAAGAAGCAAGAACCCTGAAGCTGATCGAACAAATCATCCATATGCGGCAAAAGATACTGGTCCTTCACTGTCAGCTTACTTAGCTATCTGTAGTCTATACCCAATCTCATAGAACCATTCTCCTTCTTCATGAAGAGTACTGGCGCGCCCCACGGAGAGAAATTCGGTCTAACAAAGCCTTTATCCACCAACTCCTGAATCTTCTTCGAAAGCTCTAACATCTCCGAAGGTGCCAACCGATAAGGAGTCTTCGCCACCGGCGCTGCTCCAGGAACCAAATCTATATGGAATTTTACCTGTCTACTAGGGGTAAACCAGGTAAGTCCTCTGGAAATACATCGGGAAAAATCACTAACCACTGGATTCTCCTCAATCTGCTCCGTGGAGTCTTTCTTCACAAGGTAAGAAAGGGTGTGCAATCCCGTTTGATGTACTCCCGAACCTTCATACAAGACCCCGCCTTATTCCCCTGAACTAACAACGGTCCACAAACTGATAACGGTTATACGAATCATCTTCTCGAAACATACGATCCCTGCGCGGTGTGTCGTTAGCCAATTCATACTGATAATAACGTCGAAGCTACTCAGCGTATTCGGAATCAAGTCGGTAGGAAAAAGTGGTCTTCGAAACTAACACTATAGGCAGTAAGTACTTCAGTAGTAGGCAAAACTCATCATCGGCTAACCCTATCTCGAAGGAAGACACTATCAGTCTAGGAGTACGAGCAATCACAGTCCTATACTCATCGGATATAAAATTCTTCGAATGACGGACTAACATCTGGTGATGAACCTCTCGGTATCGCTCTAGTAGGACAACTTCGTCTCGTCGACTTCTTTGCAGATATGAGTTTTCCTCGGTTCCAACGCGAAAGAGACGTAAAAAGAAGACGAAAATAGAAGAAAAGGAAAGGAAAGTGCACAATGTTAAGAGAATCTGGGACAAACATTAAAATAGAATAAATGCGTACTGAGGTTAGGTAAGGGAAAGTACCCGTAACGACGCGCGGATCCTGTCGAGTCTCCTGAGCTTCAATAACAAGTGCTTTACCACGGGATTCCAAATCGGACGAAGTATCGACACCAACTGCAACCAACTCGGGACACGTGTTCCTAAGATGCTCGGCAGAACCACACTCGTAACATTTGCCTCTCTGGGCACGGCAAAATCTATCAGTGTGTCCTAGCTTCTTACACTTCCCACATTCCCAACACTTCACCTCCTGAGCATGATGATTACCACACCGTCCACACTGCTGATACGTACCCCGGATCTCTGGAGTCACCACCCGACGAATATTCTGTCTCCTAGCTTTCTTCCACGACTTACCATGAAGAGAGCTACCACTTCGTTTCTTTCCGGGATTCTGTTTAACTACAACTGGCGGTAACCCAACATCGCTACTCTGTACTGTGCTATCCCTGATCTGGGCGACAATAGTGGGTATCATAGCTGTCAACTGCTCGGCGATGAGCTGACCGATGTCTGTCGTCATATCCGTTTCTTCATCACTGACTTCCACACTCGGAGTCGTGTTACAAATTCTCGCGCTCGTGCGACCATGTCTCGCTGACCATCTCGTCGCTGTCGTCTTCACAGGCGGCATCGTTCTGAAACTAAAAGAAAGAACTCGATAAGCAAGATGTGTGCAACACGAAGAAAATAGTAAGGCCAAGTGCCGAAAATAACAAAAGCGAAAATAGCACATAGGGCAAAATGGTGCACACATAGCAAATCAGAGAAAATCGATTGAAAAGCCTACGGTCATAGTCCAACTGGTTTCCTTCATAAAGCCACTCGGTTCGCTATAACCATTGGCTCTGATACCAATTTCTGTAACACCCCGCTAAAAGCGGAACGCAGAGTGTTCCAGTTAAAGATATCAAGAGTCAAGGATTACAACATTTACAACCAATAAACAAAACATCGGAATATATTAATCATGCCAAAGGTTTATCAAATACAATACAAAGTCAAAAGTGACCAAACGTCAAATACAAATACAGATCAATGTCATAAGGTGGATCATAAGTGAATTACATCAACATAATGAATTCCAGATACAATAAACAGATGATCCCAAAATAAGCAAGGCATGATCAAAATAAATCCTCAAACTCCTGAAAAAGCGTTAAAAACGACATCAACACAATGTTGGTGAATTATTCGCAATATGTAAATAAAAGTTGACCCAATAAAAGGATTTGGTAAACATAGTAAGTTTCAAATAGTATATCTTGAAATCATAACCTAAGTGTGAGTATAGAT
Organism: Senecio squalidus; assembly: GCA_910822075.1. Classification (NCBI taxonomy): domain Eukaryota; kingdom Viridiplantae; phylum Streptophyta; class Magnoliopsida; order Asterales; family Asteraceae; genus Senecio; species Senecio squalidus. The sequence goes on from CAJVGC010000060.1 coordinate 66,993,326, forward strand.
ACCTAGATTAAGCATACACTGAACCTGACCACATTGTATCCCCTGTCCTAAGGTGATGGTAAACCAAAGGTAATAATCATACGGTCATAACATCCACTCATAGGGATGTCCTATTGAGCAATGAGGGTAGGCCGATCCCATATAGATCTATATATACGTACCGTGGGCAATAAGCTAACAAGTGCATAAGGGGGGCTTAACCAAGCCTAAGAACCATCTAATCTGAGGTGATACTGATACACTAGGCATACAAGATATACAATCATTTAAACAGTTCAAAATACGCTTTCCAGCCCAAAAATAGTAAGAGAAAAGGGGCTACGAATAACTCACAAAATAAGCTCGGCAAGAGATCGGGTAATAACCAATATGAAGCTAATAATCCGCCGCCTAAGTGCCCTAGATCAATATAACAAGTCTAAGTATCTCAATAACATAGTTCGGTTTAGCCTTGTCGGTTAAGTTTAGAGTTTAAGATTTATTAAAGTATTCCAACGATTTCCAAGTCGAGTCGTGATGACGGTTCAAGGTGACGATGTTCCGCGCCGATAGGGACGATGGGAAAATATCGATAAGTTTCACGTCATAATGACTTTTAGAAAGGAATAACATTCCGAGCCGAACTTGACTAACAGGAACGTCGATTGAAAGGAATACCGTTACCAAAGTTTATTGAAGTCAACCAAAGTCAACGTCGAAGATGTTGACTTGGTCAAAGTCAAAGATGTTGACTTGATTAAAGTCAAAGTCAATAATTGGAAGGAAAAGTCAAAATTAAAGATATTGATTTAGATTAGTCAAAAGTCAACAATTTTTTTGAATAAAAGTCAAAGTTAACGATTTATAGAATGGAAGTTAACTTGACACTTTAAGAGTAAAAATACTTTTATTTTCAGAATAATGGAGTGAAAATGATTTATGACGGTTTTAACAATTTTCCGTAAAAGTAAAAATAAACGTTTGTTTAGCTATTCTTGATAAAGTTTAAGATTGCGATATGTCTTTGAGTCCAAAGACATTAGTTTGGCTTATCTGATACTTTTATACATAATAAGTTACTGTTATAAGTTTTAAGTCAAAACACGTTACGAGTCTAAGTCGGAAAGTAACAAAAATGACATTTTTGAAGATCAGACCCTTGGTGCTGCGCACCAAGGGGGTGGTGCTTAGCACCGAGCCATTTTCCAACTTTACGAAATTTACGTTTTTGTTGCTAACTGTTTCGTTTGACGTTTTTAGGCGAAAGTGTAAACTGATTAAATGTTAGTTTAGGTTCATTTAACATTTCCCAAGTGTCATATATGTCTAAATGTGTGGTTTTACATATATTTATCATGAATATGTTAATTTCGGTAATAAATGTATCTTTCCGTATTTTACATGTTTTAAGTCCAAACTTTCTGAGATTGATAGGTGTTGGTCTAATAGGTTAACCTAACCATTTTCAAGGCTTAAAACCGAATTTGAAAGTAAGGAAAAGAAAAGATAAGAGGTTAATAATATTCTACCGATTTCACCCGCAAGACGTGTCGATTATTGATACTTGCAAGGATTTCGGAAAGAGAGACTTTATGATAGTGGTGGTGAGGAGGTCAAGAGCTCCAAAATATAAAAGTCCACCATTAGTAATAGTCTCAAAAGTAATGGAAAGAAAAAGAGATTTTTTTTTCGGAGAAACTTTCTTACCAAGATACGTTATGGAGTTCTCTTCAAAGGATAGCTAACTCCATGTGTGGTGGTAGATTTTATGAGGAAGGGAAGACTTCCATACATTGTAAACATAAGATATATGTTAGAAGTTTCCCAAATAGAAAGGAAAATATAGAAGTTTGGAGAGGTTTACATACCAAAACTAAGATAATGCTTCTTCAAAGATAATCACCGAAATTCTTCATCTTCATGGATGTCTTCGGAAAGTAAAGCTTGGTAGAAGCAAAGAAATAAGATTTGAGTTAGGAAAAACTCCAACTAAGTGGATGAAAAGAGAAAGAAAAGTGAAGGAATTCAACAAGTAAAACTTACCGAAATTGTGTAGAATCAAAGGGTGATTGAAAGAGATAATCTTCACCACTTTCTTCCTTGGATTTTCACTTCAATATGGTGTTAAAGGCTCTCAAATTCTCTGGAATAAAGGGGAGAGAAAGAGAGTTTGTGAAATGAAAATGAGAGAGAAGAATGAATAAAAGTTATTGATGTAAAAACTTGATTTTGGAAAGAGAAATGGTTCTAACATGCTTTGAGATCCACATTTGGATATAACCTACCCAAATGAGGGAGTTTGCAGGAAGAATCACGTGAAAAGGAGGTTTGGAACCTCAAGAAATTGACCACAAACTCGAAAAAATGGATTTTAGCCGAAAATGTAGGGGGTTCTGCGCACCAACCCTTTGGTGCTGCGCACCGTGCTTATTCTTGGCCAGATTCCGTTAACTTTTCGTTAAAGGACCAGATTTGTAACAGATTCCGTTAGTTCTCCGTTAAAGGACTAACTTTGTAACAGATTAAGTTAGAGGACTAACTTTGTAATGAAATTTCGAAATAATGATTTTCTTAACCGACGATTATGGCGTAAACGCAATACTTTAATAACGTGAGAATACTAGATATTAGGCACTTAGGTGATTCTAAAGCTTCCGTCTCGAGAGACAAAGTATAAATAAAATATAAACCCGACTCAAATGCAATAAACGTGAGTAAAATAAAGCGAAATACAAGGGTCCAAATCATTGCGAATAAAAAGAGTAAATGTCGGTAAAGAATACTAACTCGAAAAGACGAGTTGTCACAATTAGGTACCTCAAAGGAACCATTGGACATGGAGTTTTATTCAAATCAAATGGGCACATGAAAATAGATGCTTACACTAATGTTGACTGGGCAGACGACAAAGGTAATAGGAGGTCTACATCAGGGTATTTTTCTTTAGTGGGAGCAAATCTTGATACCTGGAGAAGTAAAAAGCTAACGGTAGTCGCTCTCTCAAGTGCTGAAGGTGATTTTGGGAATAATTATTTGAGGAAGAAGATGGGTGTTTATGATATAGATAAATTAATATTTATTTATTAAGGGTATTTTAGTCATTTTAAGTGACAAAGTGACTATTCTTGTAGCCAAAATGATGACCTAGAGACTGAACCCGAAGGATTTTCGACCCAGGGACTGAACCCGTTGAATTTGAACAAGCTCAGGGACCAATTATGTAATTAACTCTTCTAATATTTTCCTAACCATCTTTTATTAAAAAAAGATTCTTACCGTATCTTAAAATAGTTTTAACAACCATCTCTAATATTTAGGGATATCATGTCCTACTTCAGATACAGTCCTGAAAGTGTTTTAATCAATACTCTATTTAAAATAATCATGTTTTTCTATATATAAAAATATTCTTTTCAATATAAAACAATACAATGAAAAAACCTGACATAACCAAAATTTTCAATTATAGTTATTGTATAATTGAACGATAATCATAATCGTTTATTTATTAAAGTGTCTTTTTATTATTTATAACCGAAACACTCTTAAGTAAGTGTTTATACGATCATCCATGTTTCTATTTCCCATTTTGGTATTAAGGTTAATATTTTATTTAATCATATATTTTTTTTATTTTTTTTACTTTTTTTACTTTTAATTTTCTTTGCCATTAATATATCGTGGTATTTAATCTATTAACCGAACAGTAAATTAAAATACATATTATTTTAGAAAATGAAGAAAGAATTTACGACGACAACGAACCAAGGTTTAGGGGTTTTTTGTTTTTTTTTGAATACTTAAGTCTGAAATCTGAAAATCAGTTCTGAGTGATAAGAGACGGTGTCTGAAACCTGAAAGCATAATTAGTAAAACTGTTTCAAAAATGGTCTTAACATTTTTTCTTTCTTTTCTCTTTTGGTTTCTCTTATCATTTTTAATGATATTAAACTAGCTAAATTACATAAAAGCAATAACAAATAATTGAATGTAAAATTTAACAAAAAAATATCTCTATATTAGAAAACAAGTGTTTTCAACAATAATACCAAATATTAATAAAATGCTAGTGAAAATGTTATAACAAGCAAAGTACGATAAAAGGGGAAAATGTAGTACTTTTTTCTTCGTAAACTAACATGATAAAAACTTTTCTATTAATTATTTTTTATTTTCATAATTTATCCAGTTATTTTTCACGTAAATTAATCATAACTATTTAAACCATTAACTTTTTTTTACCCTTTTAAATCTATGTAAATAATTATATATATAACGTATGTAACACTTATTTAAAAAAATCATAAGTTAGTTCAAGCTTAAAATAACGAGATTTTAAATTAAAATTTATATATAATATTAACGGACTCAATTTTTTTTAAAATAATCTAAATAAAAAGGAGATTTCATTTTTTTCAAAAAATACTATTTTCCTCTTTTGTTTTATTAATGTGTAAGAAGTAAATTATGACAAATAAATTTTAAAATATGTAAAGACTTGTGTTGAGTTTGATTAGATGATATTGGTTTGTGTTATTTAATAAGAGAATGTTCAGACATTTATTTTCACTTATCGAAAAGGAGAAATCAAGATATTATAAAAGCTTAAGAAAAAATAAATTGAAACAATATTAATGTTTTTACACCTGATCGAATAAGAGAAATTACTCTTATTTATAACTTATTTGAAAAAACAAAAGAGGCGTTAGTCTTTTTTGTGGCTATGTTAACTTTGGCACAAATACAACTTTAATGAAAATAAAAGGATTCAAATATGAAAACCGGCGCTCTATTTTTCCCACCAAAAATTTGAAATCAAAAAAATCTACAGTAACCAAAAATTGACAATCAGTAATCGGAAAATGGCTCAGGCAGCAAGATTAAATCTCCGAATGCAAAAAGAACTCAAACTCCTTCTCACCGATCCACCGCCCGGCGCCGCATTCCCCGACCTCTCTCCGGCTTCTGATCTCTCCACTTTCTCCTTAACTGCCATCGATGCCCTTATCAATGGACCTGAAGGAACTGTTTATCAAAAGGGTGTTTTTAAAATCAAGATTCAAATACCCGAAAGGTAAGTTTTTGTTTTTTTTGTTGTGCACACCAAGTGTTTGATGTTATGTCTGAGAGAAAATGTGGTTTGGGAATTTGAAATTTTCTAGGTATCCGTTTCAGCCACCGGTCGTGACGTTTAGTACTCCGATTTATCATCCGAATATTGATACCGGAGGCCGGATTTGTCTTGATATTCTTAACCTTCCTCCAAAGGTAAACTTTTGTCATTTGGAATGTATATCTTAAAACGCAAAACGTAGTTTGGTTTGTTTGGCTAAAATTATTTGTTAGTTTATTTTAGAAGGAAATTAGCACGTTTATAAGCACCTAGCTTTTACTTTGAGAAACTGATAATTGATCTTGTTATGCGGTGATTTGTTAAATTGAACCAGGGTGCGTGGCAGCCGTCTTTGAATGTTTCAACTGTTTTAACGAGTATCGGATTGTTATTAAGCGAACCTAACCCTGATGATGGATTGATGTGTGAAGCGGTGAGTAATTTATCACATGTAATTTGGACTGATCTTGTAAACAATAGACATGGAGTTACTTAAAGTTTAGAGTACTGACGAGTTTACGTGTTTGTTGCGACGTGTAGAGTAAAGAGTATAAATATAACAAACAAGATTTTGACCAAAAGGCGAGATCTATGACGGAAAAATATGCCAGACTTGATGCAAGTCCAAATCTTAAGGGGAATCAATCTTTGACGGATTCTAACATGGTATGTATGGCCTGTTTTCTTGTGTTTAACATGATAATATTTTAATAATTTTTATAACTTTTTCCTTTTGCGGTTGCAGAAAGAAGATAAAACACCAGAAGTGGCGAAAACTGATATGCAAGAGTACACTCTAGGTTTTAAAAAGTTTTCAGGGATTGGTAGAAAGCTGTCACTGGATGCTTCAGGATCAAACCAATCAAATGTTCAAGAACGAAACCAAGATTCAAATCCCGTGATGGAGTTTGATCAATTTCCCCATCATCAAGTTGTTCATGATGAAGATAACAAACCAGTAACCGTGAGGTCAAAGAAACTATGTCTTTCTGAAAAGAATCCGCAACCTGAAGTCTTGGATTCAACCAAAAAAACTGTTGAATGTGATGCGCAGAAGGAGAACTTGATAGAATTTCAAAAGGATCCCGTTGATAGAAATTTCTTGACTAACCCAAAACGCAAGAAGTTAGGTTTGACTGGAAAGAAATCGTCTTCAGGCTTTTTGGGGTTAGCCCAGAATAGAGAAAAAGATAATAAAGGGAACACAGGTTCAGGTGGAAGCTCAACTGTTTCAAAGCCTTCACGAAAGCCACTGCAAATACTGGAAGAAAAAAAGAGCGATAACAAGAATTTGAATGAAGGTAGTTTGAAACAAGAAGGATTGTGTGATCCCGAGGAAATAATTGTCTTGGACAGTGAAGATAGTGAAGAGGAACCGATAAGTAGCTTAACTACTAGACGTTTTATTGCACGCAAAAGGTTACCGGGAAAATGATAGAAATTATTAACCCGAGAATTGCTGGATTTTGTTAGTTGGTCAATGGATCTGGACTCGTTAAGGCAAGTATTTAGCTCACAGGTTTATCTGGTGCGTGTAATAGATGCTTTATATATTTGTCATAATTGATAATCGTTGAAGTTAGTTTAGAATGTGGTATACTTGTGAAATGACTTATCTTTTCAATATAATACAGCTGGTTGAAATTTGTTAACGAGTTCAGCATAATTTCACCATTTTCGGATCTGAAACCCAATCGTGCAATGAAATATAATGCCTTGTAATCAGTTTCTAGCACCGTTTGCAATAACTAAATAAGAATTGGTTCGTATACTTTAATTTCAACTCTAACGACTAACATGTGGTCCAAAATGACTAAGCAGAATTCTACCTTATTGAACATCCCTCCATTTTCTAAATCGCTGTTCACAGCTGGATTAAAAAAAAAAAGATAAAAAAAAAATACAAATGTGTGAATGTAAATAACGCCTACATTTACTCGTTGAGTCGATGATAAGAGAATATTAGAGTATACCTAGTAAACGTTTCGTGCAGTACTTATCGGTTCCTCTGTACTATCTTCACTGTTCAACACAATTATTCACTCAGGTTCACATAATCCATCTTGTTTACAAAATCAGTCCAAATTACGCGTACTGATTTGATTTCTAACAATGTCCACTGGAATCACTTCCGTCTTATTACGGGTGCCATGAAAGGCTGAATGTTCAGTCTGCAGCAGATTATTAAAGTCCAACCAATTCTTCACAATCCCTAAGCCACTTTGTCGGCCCAACTTCTAATAGTTATTACCAAACGATTATGACACAGACAATAAAACCTCAAGTAAAACGTTACTATTATAAATAGTTTTTACCAAACGATAATAACACAAACAATAAAAACCATCACATGCGATTGTGCGAAATGTTTACACTAACATAGCTCAAACAGTGAATAAAATAAAAGATCTAACACGTTTAACGTATCCTATCATGTTACAAATGATAATAACGGAGTCGCCTAGGACCAACTTGGTTCAATCCAAGCATTATGGGAGAGAGAATATGTAGTTCCAAAGAGACCCCCTACGAGTTCTTGAAGGTTTTCGCTATCAAATATGTGGTACTTGCATGTGACGAGTGAATAAAACACTACTTTCCTATTATATAGTCGTGGAAAGAAGATCTTATTCTCCATTTTTGGTACTTTGGCTTCGATGCATAGGCATGTCGTACCACAAATATAAATCATGTGCTTACCTACACTATCTATTTTCCCCCATTCTTGTCTAGACTCGTTGAACTTGAAAACCTCAACAGGTCCTCCATACTCGCCCCCCACGCTAACTAGTAAAAGATGTTGATTGCAATTCGTCAAGAAATATTGCGTAGAAAAGCCTTTACGAGCTTTGGTTTTGACAAGCTTCCAAGAATAATTTTCTTTGCCCAAATTATTCATAACAATAAGTTCTCCTCCTCTACACAAGGCATACACATCTCCACAATAAATAGTTGAAAAACAAACAGTATGAGGATCAGGGCCAAGATGAACTGTACGCCACGTTTTTTCCTGATTCACCAAGAGGATGTTAACACGCCAATGCCTCGGGGATGTAAATCCAACAACCAAACAATCAAGGGAAGTAGGTGGTGCTGAAAAACACATGCTTATGAAATAATATTCGTAATCTGGTAGCTCCAGGATATCATTAGTAAACGGGTTGAAGAATACTAGGGAATTCGACTCTAACCTCAAAAACAGTACCCAGCCAAACCTTGAACCATAAAAATTTCGATTCTCTATTGTTATATGGGATTTTTTCATAAAGTAGTTGTCACCCAACATGGGATCAGTAAAAGTCATATCGCCTCGTTTTTGGTCTACCACCATCAGCCAAGGTGATTCAACAGAATACGCTTGCAATCTCCTTATTGATGTATCATTGCACCATTTTACTAAAGGAGCGGCTAAATGACATTGTTTGCATGTAGCACGAAACTTCATGTATTCAACACCAACACAAAACTCCATAATTGTCTCCAAGATATTAATCGGAGCATTGAGAAGGAGTGATTCACTAAATTTGACCCCGTCATTCGTACCTGATCTTAATAATATCTCATTCTTGTTTCCCATCTCTACATTAGAATCAACTATGCATTTGGCTTCTCCACGAACATCTTTTAGCCTGCATAAATAAAATTAAGGGGACAAAATCACTATAAAAGTCTAGCTAGCTATGTTATACATTTTTCAATTTTATGTTTTTCATTTAACGGTTTAAATAACCCTTGTTTTCTTCTTCTTTTGGTATGTATGTATTAGTTCTGTATTTACAAACATAAACCAGTCATTAAAACATAGATTTATGCCCATTTTGGAAATATAAATATTATGAACACTTAAATGAAAATACAAAAATTTGGGTTACAAAGTGACTCATACAAACGGCAATACGTGTCTTGTTTGAGTCACATATACCCTAAAAGCAGAAAATAATAATAATAATAATAATAATAATAATAATAATAATAATAATAATAATAATAATAAACAAACACAAATTAACTGAACTCACTACCTGCATTTCCCCCACTTTGACATGCATTCCCACATTGATAGATGGCTTGTAGGCAACGTAGGAGAGGGTTTAGGAAATACGGTGATGGTATCATTTTTTACATGATATGAGTATATTGTTTCCCTCATTTCACCACGAATGTGTATAAAACCTCCTAACTCTGAGAAAATCACATGTCCATAAGTTACCGAGTGATCAGAAAGAAGATCAACATAAAAAATAACGTCTTTAAGGTCATCAATTTTTTCCCATGTTTCCTCACTTCTGTCCAATTCTTCGTACTGATCTTCTGTCACATCATCAAGGTTGGTGATATGACTCATGTCCCAGTATTTGAGGCATTCCCTTTCTTCCCAATTTATACAAGTCATGTTTGATTTATGCACGTACACATCAATAGGTATTTTCTCTTCATCTACAAAATATATTCGAAAGTAGAACAGTTCTATAGCGGATCCTATCAGATATTCTTTTATCATGTCTCCACCACGATAAGATTGGGCAGGCGGGGATGAAGAGAATACCGTTATGTTTATAACAACTTCTTTCTCCTTAACCATAATGTCAATATGCATGACAAAATGAGAAAAAGAACAATCGCTACATAAGGCATACACTTTACCATTGCAACAAGTTAGGCAACGTAATAATTTACCATCATAAGTTAATCTCTTGATCTGATAGGCGTATGACATTTCGGTCCATCTAAACTTGTTTCTTTTACTACTATTTATCCTACAAAAAACAAAACTAGATTTATCGGTTCTTGTTAACAAAAGAATTGAAGTAGGATCATCGGGAGGGGCTGACAAACAACACTCGCCGATCGACTTATATTTTCCATCTTTGAGAATCAAGGTGGGGAGAGTTATGATCTTAGAGGTCACAATGTTCCAAATAGACCATTTATTGTTGTTTTGATGGTTTGAAAGTATAAACCAAGCATCAAAACATCCTCGAATACATTCCCCGGGGATTTGAAGCTGATAATGAGGCAACTCGTTATTTATTGTAGAAAAAAATAGGTCTAGTTTGTTTTGTTGTTCTTCTTGTAGATTTTGGGCAATAATCCATGGATATGTTGCAGAAATTTGGTCCATCTAAACACAATATTTAAAATTAAATTTATCAATATGTCTAATTAAAATACCCGAATCAAAAAGCTTATTGCTTAACAAAAAATAAAATCATTAATATAAGCAAACATATAAGCCAATAATCCAAACACTCTCGTGGTTTTAGAGAAGAAACAACAAACAAATAATACAAACCCAATAGACAAATCATAGAGCAAATAGTTTTAGAAATCGTTTCAATTACTTCATTAAATTAACGATCTCGAGCAGCAATTAAATAACAAAAAATCCAAATTAAATCAATTATCATCATACATAATTAAATCAAAATATTTCAATAATTGAACACTAACAAAATTGATAATTCGAATCAAATTCATCATTGCTAATTAAATCATATAGCAATAATATAACAAAATTGAAAAATTGAATCAAAATCAGTATCGTAAATTAAATCAATTTTTTAGCTGTAATTAAATTATAACAGAGTTGAAAAATTGAATCAAAATCATAACAAATAATCGAATCAATTTTAGCTATAACGAAAAATTGAATCAATTGGATCAATAAAAGTATACCTCAGAAAACTTGAATCCGATTGAATTATTGAATCGAATTATTATTAGGTTTTATATTTATAGGAACATAGTTGAACTCCCTGTACTTATAAAACTCAATTCTGTTTGGATTCCCACATTATGTTTCAGTTTTGTACATAATTGCCCCCCAAACTCTCACCTTTATACATATCTATATTTCTAACTTACATAGGACTACTCCTTTATTTATAGAGTTAATTACATAAATCGCCCTTATGATTTATTCGAGTCCGTTCCTAAGTTAGATGTTTGTTAAAAGTTTCCGTTTAAATCATCGTTAACTAATGACACATTTCGTCTAAAATTGATGTTTGTTAATAATTAGAGACAAAAAACTTAATTAATTTTTGATAGTAAATAAATAATATAACCTTCTAAACATAGAGGCAGATTTCATAATTTGAAATAAATGAACAATTTATGTAATTAACTTTCTTTTTCATTGATAAATATTTTTTTCTATTAATACGACAATATAGATTTAAGTTATCAAATATATATAATTTTTGTTTCTGGCTTTATTTATGGTTCCTTATCATGATCAAAAAATTGTTGATATTGTTTGCCTCTTGATTAAACTTGTTGTTTTACTTGAATAACGGGCTATATCATTAACTAAGCATTGTAGTAGTCGTTAGGAACACGTAAGACGGTGGAGTAGGAACCACTGACTAATCAGAATCGGATTCAATTCTCTATATATATTTGGTTATTTAAGTTATTTGTAAATTATCATTTAAATACTTTATGAAATTGGCTAATTAAATAGGTTATAGTATCACATCAATCTTTTTACTTCCATTTTTCACACTTCTTTCGATTACAAGTTATTTTAAACCAATATGACTAATTAGGTGTGATGTATGTAGACACTTATAAAGAAAAACCCTAAATAAACACCACCAAATACAAAGAAACCAAATCCATCAAATATTTGCCCAACCTCCGGGCCACAAAACAAACCCGCCGACCATAAGGACCCGACCTGTTGGTCACCTTTTTTGATTCGGACGACAAGTCACTGCTGCTGCTCGGTTAAGTTTTGGTTGTCGATTGGGCACGAGGCACAACTCATATCCAAAGCACACCTTGCCCAACCAAAACTGTGGTTCGGCTACGCGGGTGCCTTGATCGCTTAGTCGGCCACACAGTTTGTTTCCCGGACGCATGATTCGTTTGCCAGTCATATTGAATGTTAAGTCTTAATGAAGAAAAAATAAAAGAAGAAAATGTGTTGGTTGTCATGCATATTGACATTGTGGTTAAGGAGAAAGAAGTTGTTATAAACATATTGGTGTTCTCTTCATCCCCGCCTTCTCCTGCAAGTTCTCGTGGTGGAGACATGATAAAGCATATTTGAGAGGATCCGCTACAGAACTGTTCAACTTTCGAATATATTTTGTACAGGAATAGAAAAAATATTTATTGATGTGTATGTGTATAAATCAAACATGACTTGTATAAATTGGAAAGAAAGGGAATACCTCAAATACTCGGACATGGGTCATATCACCAACCTTGTAATAAGCGAGTTTAAAGATTTGTTGTTAGATAAATGGATAATGATTTTTTAACGAGGCATGATGCAGAGAAATTTGTAATATTCGAACACTTTTGTATCCGTTCCAACAAAGCAACAACATCCTTCGCCAATTCCCTTAAAGAAGACAAGGAGAAAGGACGAAACTCATATCCAAAAGCCGCACGCTTAGGCTCATACTTGACACGTTTACGTAGTGCCGCATCAATCACCATACAACCACGCACAAAATCGGCTATCTTCATTTGTGTCAAAGGCGTCAGGGTGTTCAACGGTTCAATTTTCGATTTTCAGATTTTTTCAATTTTTTTAATTTTTGAAGTCTAAACACAAACCCAAACTAAACCAAACCAAATTAAGTACAGAAAAACCAAACCAAAAAACGAATTCTATTTCGATTTGGTTTTCGATTTAAACCAAGAAAACTAAAGTTTTCAAAAATTAATTATTTATTAACTAAAGAGGTTAAAAAAATATTTAGTCCGAATTTGTGTTGTTTGTGTTTACCATTAAAGATTTTTGTATATGATTTATAGTTTATAAAGTAGTAGTGAATTTGATATATTGATATATGACTTGTTTTAATTAACTATAGTTGTTTTTCAATATTAAAAATATATTAATTCTACTATATTTCTATTTCGGTTTTATCGGTTTGAAGAAATATCAAACCGTAACCAAGCCAAAAACTAAAATATCTAATTCGGTTTGGTTAGATCCAAAAATAAAAAATATGAACTTTATCTCTCTTAATAAAACCTTCCAAATTATTTTAGGCGTGTTTAACAATACGTTACCTCAAGCTCCATTTCCAGCAATAAGCTCAAACTCTCCTACTAGTTTCACAAAACACGACTTCAACTATTTGTCGATAAATCAAAACTATTCTTCTACGTTTTACTTTGAGTATAATTTAGTTACTTTTATACGTTGTACCATATTATATTTAGATGGAGCAGAATTCGGTATTTGCAAAATATCAATGTTTGGTTGCTTAGATTCTAGAAGACGAACAACAAAAAACTGTAGACATGTCTTTCTCTACGTTAAATAACTAGTTGCCTCATTATCGGTGTCGAATCGATGGAACATGTATCCGAGGATGTTTTCATGGTTGGCACATATACTTTCCAACCATCCAAACAACAATAAATGGTCTCTTTGGAACCATGTAACCTCTAAGATCATAACTCTCCCCACCTTGATTCTAAAAGATGGAAAGTATCCATCGGCGAGTGTTGTTTGTTGGCCCCTACCGATGGTCCTACTTTAATTTTTGTTAACAAGAACCAATAAATCCAGTTTTGTAATTTTTTACACACTAAATAGTACTAAAATAAACAAGTTTAGATGGACGGAAATGTCATACGCGTATCAGATCAAGAGATTAACTTATGATGGTAAATTACTACGTTGCTTAACTTGTTGCAATGGTAAAGTGTATGCCATATGTACCGATGGTTCATTTGCTCATTTTGTCATTCATATTGACATTGTGCTTAAGGAGAAAGAAGTTGTTATAAACATATCGGTATACTCTTCATCCCCGCCTTCTCCTGCAATTTCTCGTGGTGGAGACATGATAAAAGGATATTTGAGAGGATGCGCTAGAGAACTAACTTTCAAATATATTTTGTAGACGAAGAGAAAATACCTATTGAAGTGTACGTGTATAAATCAAACATGACTTGTATAAATTGAAAAGAAAGGGAATACCTCAAATACTCGGACATGGGTCATATCACCAACCTTGTAATAAGCGAGTTTAAAGATTTGTTGTTAGATAAATGGATAATGATTTTTTAACGAGGCATGATGTGGACAAATTTGTAATATTCGAACACTTTTGTATCCGTTCCAGCAAAGCAACAACATCCTTTGCCAATTCCCTTACAGAAGACAAGGAGAAAGGACGAAACTCATATCCAAAAGCCGCACATTGAGGCTCATACATGACACGTTTACGTAGTGCCGCATCATTCACCGTACAACCAGACACAAAATCAACTATCTTCATTTGTGACAAATGCGTCACGGTGTTCAATGGTTCTATATTCAGGATTTTCGGTTTTTCCGGTTTTTTTAATTTTTGAAGTCTAAACACAAACCCAAACCAAACCAAACCAAATTAAGTACAAAAAAAACAAACTAAAAAACGAATTCTATTTCGATTTGGTTTTCGGTTTAAACCAAGAAAACTAAAGTTTTCAAAAATTAATTTATTATTAACTAAAAAGGTTGAAAAAATATTTAGTCCAAATTTGTGTAGTTTATGTTTACCATTAAAGATTTTTGTATATGATTTATAGTTTATAAAGTAGTAGTGAATTTGATATATTGATATATGACTTGTTTTAATTAACTATAGTTGTTTTTCAATATTAAAAATATATTAATCCTACTATATTTCTATTTCGGTTTTATCGGTTTGAAGAAATATCAAACCATAACCAAGCCAAAAACTAAAATATCTAATTCGGTTTGCTTAGATCCAAAAATAAAAAATGTGAACTTTATCTCTCTTAATAAAACCTTCCAAATTATTTTTACGCGTGTTTAACAATACGTTACCTCAAGCTCCATTTCTAGCAATAAGCTCAAACTCTCCTACTAGTTTCACAAAACACGACTTCAACTATTTGTCGATAAATCAAAACTATTCTTCTACGTTTTACTTTGAGTATAATTTAGTTACTTTTATACCTTGTACCATATTATATTTAGATGGAGCCGAATTCGGTATTTGCAAAATATCAATGTTTGGTTGCTTAGATTCTAGAAGACGAACAACAAAAAACTGTAGACATGTCTTTCTCTACGTTAAATAACGAGTTGCCTCATTATCGGTGTCGAATCGATGGAACATGTATCCGAGGATGTTTTCATGGTTGGCACATACTTTCCAACCATTCAAATAACAATAAATGGTCTCTTTGGAACCATGTAACCTCTAAGATCATAACTCTCCCCACCTTGATTCTAAAAGATGGAAAGTATCCATCGGCGAGGGTTGTTTGTCGGCCCCTCCCGATGATCCTACTTTAGTTTTTGTTAACAAGAACCAATAAATCCAGTTTTGTAATTTTTTACACACTAAGTAGTACTAAAATAAACAAGTTTAGATGGACGGAAATGTCATACGCGTATCAGATCAAGAGATTAACTTATGATGGTAAATTACTACGTTGCTTAACTTGTTGCAATGGTAAAGTGTATGCCATATGTACCGATGGTTCATTTGCTCATTTTGTCATGCATATTGACATTGTGCTCAAGGAGAATGAAGTTATAATAAACATATCGGTATACTCTTCATCCCCGCCTTCTCCTGCAATTTCTCGTGGTGGAGACATAATAAAAGGATATTTGGGGAGGATGCGCTACAGAACTAACTTTCAAATATATTTTTTAGACGAAGAGAAAATACCTATTGAAGTGTACGTGTATAAATCAAACATGACTTGTATAAATTGAAAAGAAAGGGAATACCTCAAATACTCGGACATGGGTCATATCACCAACCTTGTAATAAGCGAGTTTAAATATTAGTTGTTAGATAAATGGATAATGATTTTTTAACGAGGCATGATGTGGAGAAATTTGTAATATTCGAACACTTTTGTATCCGTTCCAGCAAAAAAACAACATCCTTCGCCAATTCCCCTAAAGAAGACAAGGAGAAAGGACGAAACTCATAGCCAAAAGCCGCACATTGAGGCTCATAATTGACACGTTTACGTAGTGCCGCATCATTCACCGTACAACCAGACACAAAATCAGCTATCTTATGCGTCACGGTGTTCAATGGTTCTATTTTCAGGATTTTCGGTTTTTCTGGTTTTTTTAATTTTTGAAGTCTAAACACAAACCCAAACCAAACCAAATTAAGTACAAAAAAAACAAACTAAAAAACGAATTCTATTTCGATTTGGTTTTCGGTTTGAACCAAGAAAACTAAAGTTTTCAAAACTTAATTTATTAACTAAAAAGGTTAAAAAAATATTTAGTCCAAATTTGTGTAGTTTGTGTTTACCATTAAAGATTTGTGTATATGATTTATAGTTTATAAAGTAGTAGTGAATTTGATATATTGATATATGACTTGTTTTAATTAACTATAGTTGTTTTTCAATATTAAAAATATATTAATCCTACTATATTTCTATTTCGGTTTTATCGGTTTGAAGAAATATCAAACCGTAACCAAGCCAAAAACTAAAATATCTAATTCGATTTGCTTAGATCCAAAAATAAAAAACGTGAACTTTATCTCTCTTAATAAAACCTTCCAAATTATTTTTACGCGTGTTTAACAATACGTTACCTCAAGCTCCATTTCTAACAATAAGCTCAAACTGTCCTACTAGTTTCACAAAACACGACTTCAACTATTTGTCGATAAATCAAAACTATTCTTCTACGTTTTACTTTGAGTATAATTTAGTTACTTTTATACCTTGTACCATATTATATTTAGATGGAGCAGAATTCGGTATTTGCAAAATATCAATGTTTGGTTGCTTAGATTCTAGAAGACGAACAACAAAAAACTGTAGACCTGTCTTTCTCTACGTTAAATAACGAGTTGCCTCATTATCGGTGTCGAATCGATGGAACATGTATCCGAGGATGTTTTCATGGTTGGCACATATACTTTCCAACCATCCAAACAACAATAAATGGTCTCTTTGGAACCATGTAACCTCTAAGATCATAACTCTCCCCACCTTGATTCTAAAAGATGGAAAGTATCCATCGGCGAGTGTTGTTTGTCGGCCCTTCCCGATAATCCTACTTTAATTTTTGTTAACAAGAACCAATAAATCCAGTTTTGTAATTTTTTTACACACTAAATAGTACTAAAATAAACAAGTTTAGATGGACGGAAATGTCATACGCGTAACAGATCAAGAGATTAACTTATGATGGTAAATTACTACGTTGCTTAACTTGTTTCAATGGAAAAGTGTATGCCATATGTACCGATTGTTCATTTGCTCATTTTGTCATGCATATTGACATTGTGCTTACGGAGAAAGAAGTTGTTATAAACATATCGGTATACTCTTCATCCCCGCCTTCTCCTGCAATTTCTCGTGGTGGAGACATGATAAAAGGATATTTGAGAGGATGCGCTAGAGAACTAACTTTCAAATATATTTTGTAGACGAAGAGAAAATACCTATTGAAGTGTACGTGTATAAATCAAACATGACTTGTATAAATTGAAAAGAAAGGGAATACCTCAAATACTCGGACATGGGTCATATCACCAACCTTGTAATAAGCGAGTTTAAAGATTTGTTGTTAGATAAATGGATAATGATTTTTTAACGAGGCATGATGTGGACAAATTTGTAATATTCGAACACTTTTGTATCCGTTCCAGCAAAGCAACAACATCCTTTGCCAATTCCCCTAAAGAAGACAAGGAGAAAGGACGAAACTCATATCCAAAAGCCGCACATTGAGGCTCATACATTGAGGCTCCTACTAGTTTCACAAAACACGAGTTAAACTAATTGTCGATAAATCAAACTATTCTTCTATGTTTTACTTTGAGTATAATTAAGTTACTTTTATACCTTGTACCATATTATATTTTTATGGAGCAGAATTCGGTATTTGCAAAATATCAATGTTTGGTTGCTTAGATTCTCGTAGACGAACAACAAAAAACTCTATACCTATCTTTCTCTACGTTAAATGGTTCTCAATGGTTCTCTACGTTAACATAGAACCCTCAGCTATCTTCATTTGTGACAAATGCGTCACGGTGTTCAATGGTTCTATTTTCAGGATTTTCAGTTTTTCCGGTTTTTTTAATTTTTGAAGTCTAAACACAAACCCAAACCAAACCAAACCAAACCAAATTAAGTACAAAAAAACCAAACGAAAAAACGAATTCTATTTCGATTTGGTTTACGGTTTAAACCAAGAAAACTAAAGTTTTCAAAAAGTAATTTTTTATTAACTAAAAAGGTTAAGAAAAAATAGTCCAAATTTGTGTAGTTTTGTGTTTACCAATAAAGATTTTTGTATATGATATATAGTTTATAAAGTAGTAGTGAATTTGATATATTGATATATGACTTGTTTTAATTACCTATAGTTGTTTTTCAATATTAAAAATATATTAATCCTACTATATTTCTATTTCGGTTTTATCGGTTTGAAGAAATATCAAACCGTAACCAAGCCAAAAACTAAAATATCTAATTCGGTTTGCTTAGATCCAAAAATAAAAAACGTGAACTTTATCTCTCTTAATAAAACCATCCAAATTATTTTTACGCGTGTTTAACAATACGTTACCTCAAGCTCCATTTCTAGCAATAAGCTCAAACTGTCCTACTAGTTTCACAAAACACGACTTCAACTATTTGTCGATAAATCAAAACTATTCTTCTACGTTTTACTTTGAGTATAATTTAGTTACTTTTATACCTTGTACCATATTATATTTAGATGGAGCAGAATTCGGTATTTGCAAAATATCAATGTTTGGTTGCTTAGATTCTAGAAGACGAACAACAAAAAACTGTAGACCTGTCTTTCTCTACGTTAAATAACGAGTTGCCTCATTATCGGTGTTGAATCCATGGAACATGTATCCGAGGATGTTTACATGGTTGGCACATACTTTCCAACCATCCAAACAACAATAAATGGTCTCTTTGGAACCATGTAACCTCTAAGATCATAACTCTCCTTACCTTGATTCTATAAGACGGAAAGTATCTATCGGCGAGTGTTGTTTGTCGGCCCCTCCCGATGATCATAATTTAATTCTTTTGTTAACAAGAACCAATAAATCAAATTTTGTAATTTTTTACACACTAAATAGTACTAAAATAAACAAGTTTAGATGGACGGAAATGTCATGCGCGTATCAGATCAAGAGATTAACTTATGATGGTAAATTACTACGTTGCTTAACTTGTTGCAATGGTAAACTGTATGCCATATTTACCGATGGTTCTTTTGCTCATTTTGTCATGCATATTGACATTGTGCTTAAAGATAAAGAAGTTGTTATAAACATATAGGTATACTCTTCATCCCCGCCTTCTCCTGCAAGTTCTCGTTGTGGAGACATGATAAAAGGATATATGAGAGGATGCGCTACACAACTAATTCATATATATTTTGTAGAGGAAGAGAAAATACCTATTGATGTGTACGTGTATAAATCAAACATGACTTGTATAAATTGGAAAGAAAGGGAAAACCTCAAATACTCGGACATGGGTCATATCACCAACCTTGTAATAAGCGAGTTTAAAGATTTGTTGTTAGATAAATGGATAATAATTTTTTAATGAGGCATGAGGTGAAGAAATTTGTAATATTCGAACACTTTTGTATCCGTTCCAGCAAAGCAACAACATCCTTCGCCAATTCCCTTGAAGAAGACAAGGAGAAAGGAAAAACTCATATATCCAAAAGCCGCACACTTAGGCTAATACTTGAGACGTTTACGTACAACCACATAAATCACCGTACAACCAGACACAAAATAGGCTATCTTCATTTGTGTTAAAGGCGTCGGGGTATTCAATGGTTCAATTTTCAGGATCTTCGCGTTTTTCCAGTTTTTTATTTTTGAAGTCTAAACAAAAACCCAAACCAAACCAACCCAACCCAAATTAAGTAGAGAAAAACTAAACCAAAAAATGAATTCTATTTCGGTTTGGTTTTCGGTTTAAACCAAGAAAACTAAAGTTATCAAGAATTAATTTTTTATTAACTAAAAAGGTTAAAAAAAATTTAGTCCAAAATTGTGTAGTTTTGTATTTACCATTAAAGATTTTTGGTATATGATTTATAGTTTATAAAGTAGTAGTGAATTTCATATATTGATATATTACTTATTTTAATTAACAATGGTTGCTTTTCAATATAAAAATATAAAAATATAAAAATCCTACTATTTTTAGTTTCGGTTTTATCGTTTTGAAGAAATATCAAACCATAACCAAACCAAAAACTAAAAATCTAATTCGGTTTGCTTAGATCCAAAAAGAAAAAATTTGAACTTTATCTCTCCTAATAAAACCTTTGAAATTATTTTTTGGCTTGTTTAACAATACGTTACTTGAAGCTCCGTTTCCAGCAATAAGCTCAGACTCACCTACCAGTTTCACAAAACACGAGTTAAACTAATTGTCGATAAATCAAAACTATTCTTCTATGTTTTACTTTGAGTATAATTCAGTCACTTTTATACCTTGTACCATATTGTATTTAGATGGAGCAGAATTCGGTATTTGCAAAATATCAATGTTTGGTTGCTCAGAATCTAGAAGACGAACAACAAAAAACTCTAGACATGTCTTTCTCTACGTTAAATAACGAGTTGCCTCATTATCGGTGTTGAATCCCTGGAACATGTATCAGAGGACGTTTTCATGGTTGGCTCATACTTTCCAACCATCCAAACAACAATAAATGGTCTATTTGGAACCATGTAACCTCTAAGATCATAGCTCTTCCGACCTTGATTCTAAAATACGGAAAGTATCTATCGGCGAGTGTTGTTTTTCGGCCCCTCCCGATGATCCTACTTTAATTCTTTTGTTAACACGAACCAACAAATCCAGTTTTGTAATTTTTTTACACACTAAATAGTACTTAAATAAACAAATTTAGATAGACGGAAATGTCATACGTGTATCAGATCAAGAGATTAACTTATGATGGTAAATTTCTACGTTGCTTAACTTGTTGCAATGGTAAAGTGCATGCCATATGTACCGATGGTTCTTTTGCTCATTTTGTCATGCATATTGACATTGTGGTTAAGGAGAAAGAATTTGTTATAAACATATTGGTATTCTCTTCATCCTCGCCTTCTACTACAAGTTCACGTGGGGGAGACATGATAAAAGGATATTTGAGAGGATCCGCTACAGAACTGTTCAACTTTCGAATATATTTTGTAGAGGAAGAGAAAATACCTATTGATGGGTACGTGTATAAACCAAACATGACTTGTATAAATTGGAGAGAAATGGAATACCCCAAATGCTAGGACATGGGTCATATCACCAACCTTGTAATAATCGAGTCTAAAGATTTGTTGTTAGATAAATGGATAATGATTTTTTAACGAGGCATGATGTGGAGAAATTTGTAATATTCGAACACTTTTGTATCCGTTCCAGCAAAGCAACAACATCCTTTGCTAATTCCCTTAAAATAGACAAGGAGAAAGGAAGAAACTCATATCCAAAAGCTGCACACTTAGGCTCATACTTGACACGTTTACGTAGTGCCGCATCAATCATCGTACAACCAATCGTACAACCAGACACAAAATCAGCTATCTTCATTTGTGTCAAAGGCGTTGGGGTGTTCAATGGTTCAATTTTCGGGGTTTTCGGGTTTCCTAGTTCATGTTTTTCCGGGTTTTTTCTATTTTTGAAGTCTAAACATAAACTCAAACCAAACCAAACCAAATTAAGTACAGAAAAACCGAACCAAAAAACGAATTCTATTGCGGTTTGGTTTTCGGTTTAAACCAAGAAAACTAAAGTTTTCAAAAATTAATTTTGAGTTAATTACATAAATCGTCCCTATGGTTTACGCAAAATTATGGATTTCGTCCCTAAGTTTAAAAAGTTTTAGAAATTGTCAGAGTTTAGAAATTAATTACGTTTTTCGTCCCTAATTTCTAATTTGCACCCGTAATTGGGGCAAAACTTAGGGACCAAATCCGTAATTGAGGACAAAACTTAGGGACAAAATACGTAATTGGAGCAAATCTTAGGGACGAAAAAGGTAATTAGTTTCTAAAAGTAGATGATTTATGCAACATTTTAAACTTAGGGACAAAATCCGTAATTTGAGATAAACCTTAGGGACGATTTATGTAATTAACTCATAAATTTTTTATTACTTAAAAAGGTTTAAAAAAAAATTTAGTCCAAAATTGTATAGTTTTGTGTTTACCATTAAGATGTTTGGTATATGATTTATAGTTTATAAACTAGTAGTGAATTTGATATATTGATATATTACTTGTTTTAATTAACTATAGTTGTTTTTCAATATTAAAAATATATTAATTCTATTATATTTTTATTTCGGTTTTATCGGTTTGAAGAAATATCAAACCGTAACCAAACCAAAAACCAAAAATCTAATTCAGTGTGCTTAAAATCATACGAAAAAACAATATATAATTGGGGTTTTTCTTTTTTTGTGTTCGTTTTGTTTTATGGGCTTTACCCTCGTCCGTTAAGTTTAACTAGATTTAATTAAATATTTTTTAAAATTAACATTTTGGGTCCCTAATTTATAACTTCATTATACTAACTAATGTTAAAAGAGATGTTGATTTCATATTACACTATTATAAAAATCACCATTTAAAAATGAATATATTTATGGAATCATATTTTACATTAATAAAGTTGGAAACGAAAATTATATAGTATATTTAATAACTTAAATCCATCTTTATTGTATGAACAAAAAATTTATTTATCCATCTTTGATTCAAGCCTATGTAACAATTAGGGCAAGGAAAAACCGGAAATAGAGCATCTAGTTGTTTTTACTAAATATTTTCTATAATATAAAAAACAATTAAATTTATATTACTTTTAAAATTCTTTACACTATAAAAATAAAAAAATTTAAACTTTATCTCTCATAATAAAACCTTCCAAATTTGTTTTTTGCGTGTTTAACAATACGTTATTGGAATCTTCGTTTCCAGCAATAAGCTCAAACTCTCCTACTAGTTTCGCAAAACACGAGTTCAACTAATTGTCGGTAAATCGAAACTATTCTTCTATGTTTTACTTTGAGTATAATTCAGTTACTTTTGTACATTGTACCATATTATATTTTGATGGAGCAGAATTCGGTATTTTCAAAATATCAATTTTGGTTGCTTAGATTCTCGAAGACGAACAACAAAAAACTCTATATCTATCTTTCTCTAGAATTCGGTATTTGCAGA
This sequence comes from Senecio squalidus, assembly GCA_910822075.1. Classification (NCBI taxonomy): domain Eukaryota; kingdom Viridiplantae; phylum Streptophyta; class Magnoliopsida; order Asterales; family Asteraceae; genus Senecio; species Senecio squalidus. Next base: position 67,016,627 of record CAJVGC010000060.1, read on the forward strand.
ATTCGGTATTTGCAAAATATCAATGGTAGGTTGCTCAAAATCCAAAAGACGAACAACAAAAAAACTCTAGACCTGTTTTTTTGTACGTTAAATAACGAGTTGCCTCATTATCGGTGTCGACTTGGACATGTATCCGAGGATGTTTTCATTATTGGCTCATACTTTCAAACCATCCAAACAACAATAAATGGTCTCTTTAGAACCATGTGACCTCTAAGATCATAACTTTCCCCACCTTGATTCTAAAAGACGGAGAGTATAACTCTACTGGCGAGTGTTGTTTGTCAGCCCCTCCCGATACCCCCTCCCGATGATCCTACTTCAATTCTTTTGTTAAAAAGAACCAATAAATCCAGTTTTTGATATTTTAAAGACTAAATAGTACTAAAATAAACAAGTTTAGATAGACGTAAATGTCATTCGCGTATCAGATCAAGAGATTAACTTATGATGGTAAATTACTACGTTGCTTAACTTGTTGCAAGGGTAAAGTGTATGCCATATGTACCGATGGTTCTTTTGCTCATTTTTTCATGCATATTGTCATTGTGGTTAAGGAGAAAGAAGTTGTTATAAACATAATGGTATTCTCTTCATCCCCACCTTCTCCTGCAAGTTCTCGTGGTGGAAACATGATAAAAGGATATTTGAGAGGATCCGCTACATAACCGTTCAACTTTCGAATATATTTTGTAGAGGAACAGAAAATACTGAAGAATAATAGAAACCCCTGATTATTATTATCATGATCAAACATATATATAGTAATACAATGGAAACCCTAATCAGATCAGAAACCCTAATGGACCCAAACCCACATATCGGGTTTGAGCTTATTATCTAATACTCCCTGACAGTTCGAGCGGCGAAATTGCGAAAGCTTGAACTAGAAAAAAAAAATTATTATTACGAAAATAAACATAAAATAAAACATAGATAATTGCTAATAAGACTCATTGCTTGCGGTGACGCATGACGACGGGTCGAAGCTGCGTTCGTTGCTTTTTTCGGTTTGCTTTTCTTCGGAATTTAATTACGAATTCACAGCCTCTAACGGCGTCAGCTAACTCTAAGCGGTTTGAAAATTATAAGCAAAACATTTTTTTTTTCAGATCTAAACCCGACACCTTGTATCGGAGCGTGACGGTGCGTCCGTTAGTCTTTTTGCTGCGAATCCAGTATGCTTTTCTTCGGATTTAAATTACGAAGCCAACGGCGCTGACCTCGTCAGTTAACTCCAAACGGTTTGGGAGTTATGGCCAAAAAAGTGATCGACTAAACTTCAAATCCGATTTTTTTTTTTTTTTTCTTTTAGGGTTTGGAACCTAGTCAAGCTAGGCGGCTCATCCCTACGCCGATTAGGGTTTTAAGAAAAATAAGAAAAATAGAGACGAGATCAGACCCGCTCTGATATATAGTAATACAATGAAACCCTAATTAGATCAGAACCTAATGGACCCAAACCCACCTATCAGAACCTATCTAATAAATACTGTGTACGTGTATAAATCAAACATGACTTGTATAAATTGGGAAGAAAGGGAATACCTTAAATACTAGGACATGGTCATAAAAACAACCTTGATGATGTGACCGGACATGGGTCATAAAAACAACCTTGATGATGTGACCGGAGATGAGTACGTAGAATCGGACAGAAGTGAGGAAACATGGGAAACAATTGATGACCTCAAAGACACTATCTTTTTGTGGATCTTGTTTCGGATCAATCGGTAACTTATGGACTGTAAGTTCTTCAGAGTTAGGAGGTGTTATACACATTCGTGGCAAAATGAGCGAAAAAATTTACCCTTACCATTTAAAAAATGATACATCACCGTATTTCCTATACCTTCTCCTACGTTGCCTACAAGCCATCTATCAATCTCAATGTGGGAATGCATGTCAATGTGGGGGAAATGCAGGTATTGCCTTTCAGTTAGTTTGTGTTTGTTTATTATTGTTATTATTATTATTATTGTTTTTTGCTTTTAGGGTACATGTGACTCAAACAAAGACATGTATTGCCTTTGAGTCAATTTGTAACCCAAATCTTTTTATTTTCATTTAAGTCTAGCGGAGGTATATTGAACCGAGCGGGTTCTACCGAACACCTCGTGGGATCAGTAAAAGTCAGAACACCTCGTGGAGAAGCCAAATGCATAGTTGATTCTAATATAGAGATGGGAAACAAGAATGAGATATTATTAAGATCAGGTACGAATGATGAGGTCAAATTTAGTGAATCACACCTTCTCAATGCTCCGATTAATATCTTGGAGACAATTTTGGAGTTTTGTGTTGGTGTTGAATACATGAAGTTTCGTGCTACATGCAAACAATGTCATTTAGCCGCTCCTTTAGTAAAATGGTGCAATGATACATCAATAAGGAGATTGCAAGCGTATTCTGTTGAATCACCTTGGCTGATGGTGGTAGACAAAAAACGAGGCGCTATGACTTTTACTGATCCACATACTAGTTGTTTTTCAACTATTTATGATCGAGATGTGTATGCCTTGGGTAAAGGAGGAGAACTTATTGTTATGAATAATTTGGGCAAAGAAAATTATTCTTGGAAGCTTGTTGAAGCCAAAGCTCCTAAAAGCTTTTCAACACAATATTTCTCAACGAATTGCAATCAACATCGTTTACTAGTTAGCGTGGGGGACGAGTATGGAGGACCTGTTGAGGTTTTCAAGTTCAACGAGTCTAAACAAGAATGGGGAAAAATAGATAGTGTAGGTAAGCACATGATTTATATTTGTGGTATGACATGCCTATGCATCGAAGCCAAAGTACCAAAAATGGAGAATAAGATCTTTCCGCGACTATATAATAGGAAAGTAGTGTTCTATTCACTCAACACATGCAGGTACCACACTTTTGATTGCGAAAACCTTAAACAACACGTAGGGAGTCTCTTCGGAACTACATATCCTCTCTCCCATAATGCTTGGATTGAACCAAGTTGGTCTTAGGTGACTCCTTTGTTATCTTTTGTAACATGATAGGAAAAGTTAAACGTGTTTGATCTATAATAGTGTAATCATTTTTCACACGGTGCCATGTTATGGTGTTTATTGTTTGTGTTATAATCATTTGGTAAAAAGTATTTATGATAGTAATGTTTTACTTAAGTTTTTATTGTTTGTGTCATAATCGTTTGGCAAAAATTATTGGAATCTGAGCCGACAGAGTGGCTTATGACAGCTCTAGTTCAGTTTGTATGCAGCGTAATGTTCCATTCGCTGCCATTACCCGTGAAGACATGATAGACATCATTGTCGATTTTGTGGAGGAAGATTTTGTAGGTTCTGCTCGAAGGGAAGATGTTTGCTACCTATTAAGTTCCGTATATCTCTCTGCCTTCAAGTTAAACGTTTTCTGATGTGTTGTACGTACTATTCCTCATCTGTCCAACTGCTGTCAATCTTTCAGATGCTGCAACTAAACTTGCAGAGATTGTTATGAAATCAGTGATTCTCCGAAAGGATATCGTTTACAAGCAGATAAGCTGGTTGGAGATGGTGAAGTGAACCAGAATAACTACTTCAGCAGTGAATATGACGAATATGAGGAGCATTGTTATTTCACTTTAGTGTTATTTCATATCATTCTCTTCATATTCTGGTGCAAGATTATAAAACCTCGTTTTCAGGGAAATAAATTGGATGAAATTTATGGTGCTATGAGTCGGACAGGAAAACTCATCTCCTTTATGCACCTTGCTGAGCGACCCTTGTTTTAGAAGTAAATAGCAAATTTACAGGTCCGAAACTTTCTATGTGGCGGGGTAATGCTTGTTTTGTTGATACAATAATTCAAATGTGTTACATTGTTTTGTGTCCCTATCTTTGTCTACCGTTCCATCTTCAGCAGATGCTCTTACCTTGTGCTAAAGCTGTTTGCGCAAGTCCTTAAATTTGTCGGTCAAGGGCTTGCAACTTGCAAGTTGTAACAACAGTGTGGTACATTTGTGATTTCACTTATCTTTTCAGTATAATACAGGTTATTTTGTGCATTTATCATAAATAGACCTCTTTTAGGTTTAGTTCACAGGTTTATTTCGTGCATTTATCGTATACTATTATATTTTTCGTAATTGAAAATCGTTGAAACTAGTTAACAGTAACAGTGTGGTACATTTGTTATTATACTTATCTTTTCAATACAATACAGTTTGTTGAAATTATTGAACAATGTGGTACATACTATACAATGACTAGTTTTATTTTGAAAACCATTAATCTTCCTAAACTTCAACCATGTGTTAACCATTATAAAACATTTTTATGAACCTCTTAGGGTGTTTGTTTTGACCTATATTACGGGTTTATAGGTTTATGAGCTTATCAAAATTTATATAAGTTTATAAGCCCGTTACATAAGCCGAAACAAACACCCCCTATATTAGTATTTTGTTATAAAATATTGATTTTGTAACGTTTGAATAAATTTTGTTTTAGCACCTTTAAATATAAATTTTCCGGTTTAGAAAAAGAAAAAAGTATAAATTCAGTTCAATTAATGACCTTTTTTTTTAAATAAAAAACGTAAGAAAATAACACGTTGGATTTAGCTTGAAAAGGGGTGTCCATAGAAAAACTCTTCGTTTAGTAATATGAAGTTTTAATACTCGTACGTTATAACAAAGAATTAACGTAAAAGGTTACAAATTGCCAAAATTGGAGAAAAGTTTGTGCTGATGAAACATGTCATGGTCCAATGCCACCCGACCTATATTTGCATCACAGTTTTGCACTTTTATGTATCGTAGTTATGGATAATGAACGTGTTATAATACGAATTTATATAAAAACTGTAACTAACAATTTCAACAAATATCCTTCCACACAATTATATTACAAAGGTTCGCTTGTCATCTTTATAGCCTAATGAAAAGTGTAGAAGTCCCCCTTGTAAATGTCTAGATCTTTGTTTTGATTTATTTAGTTGACGATCTTAAGCGTTAACGTAACTAAATCTTAATCATACATTTCTTTAATAATGGTAGTATAAATTGGCTGACAATTCAAGTGTTCCATTTGTTTACACTTTTTATGGCTTTATTCTCTTTTTAACAAACATGACATTCGTTTCCAATTGTGCAAAGGTTTCTTTTTTCACTCTACGATAATTGAGTTGCTCGAGAAATAGCTTAGCAAGAAAATATTTAATCAGTGAAAACTGATCTAGTTTATTACTATACTAGTTTTAGAAATGGTTTAAACAAGTGGATTTACCCACGGATTACGGGAGGGCTAATCCGAATAAATGAAAACATCTAAACCAAACAATTTAAAAACTTTCAACAATGTTTTATTAAATAATTCAAAAGTTTCAACAGTCATTTTTTTTAGTATAATACAAAACAATTTAAAAACTTTCAACAATGTTTTATTAAATAATTCAAAAGTTTCAACAGCCATTTTTTTTAGTATAATACAATATGTATAAATGGTCTCAATACGTTAAAAAAACATAAGAAATAAAATATATCTAACTATACTATAAACACACCCCTTAAGTTTTTGTAACATCACTAGAGTTTGACACCTCATTACTTATAATAAGGACACATATACATATGCAAACAAGTCTTGACCCCTTTTCTTTTTGATACACAAAGTCTTCCATATTGTTGCGTGCACTTCATCATAAAAGCAAAGGACAACACCTCAGTGTTTGTAATCATGATTTGTACCTCTTGTCTTTTACATAACTTTTCCTTATTTTACAAAGATGTATTATTTCTCTTGAAAGTTGTCTCACCATTTCTCTCTCAGACGACTCATGATATTCAATCTCATGTCCTTATCCGTTTCGATCTGTCAATATGTTTAAATCCGACCTCATAGGTTTCATCTTCATGATTCAAGATCATCAACATAAGGAACATGAAATGTAGTGTACATGGAGAATAAACCTTCTTCTTAAAAATATGGTCTCCTACTTATGTAAGTTTTTATATATAGTAATTTCTTTCAGTTGGTTTCTTATTTTTCTTTTTTACAAGTGGTAAAAGTGAACTGAGATGTGGAGTTTCACGATGTTATTCATTAATTTGTTGACAACAGATGGGTGAAAAATGGGGGACTCTGGTGTGACATGTGTAGAAAATAGCTACAAGTTAATTTTTTTTAACTATGTAATCAATATGAGAATAATTTACTATATCTTTATTGTGATCGCAGCAAATTACATTTTGTTACATGTATTTATAGTTTTTTTTTTGTTATGTTTGTATTCAACAATTCGCGATAATCATATAAAGTTATTGATACCTAGAAGCTTCTTGCATAATCTTTTTGACCTATATTAGTTAATTATGAGTATAGTTGGATAGTACAAAATAGAACTACACATTTACTATAAAACATATATTACTTTAAACTTCTAAAGTTACAATATAAAAATAAAATTACTTTTTTTTATTAGAAACGGCAATTCTCCTACGGGCCAGTAATGGAGTATCATCGTGCCACCATTACCGGCCACCCCCATGCTCGCCTAAGAGGAAACCCTCTGGAGAGGCTCGAACTCGAGACCTCTCCTTCACCAGGAAAACCCCTTACCAACCAGGCAGAACCTACGGGCCAGTAATGGAGTATCATCGTGCCACCATTATGATTTGTTTTTTAATAAACATGTTCAAATCTTAGGCAATATCAATACTAATTTATTTGTATATGATGTAACGATTATGTTTTGATAAATTATATAAACATAATGACTAAGATTTTCATAACAAAAGCATTCTTTTTGCTCATATTATATAACTATTATTATCATTCTTTTTATTTTGTTTATCTCATTTTTTAGTGATTTGCCGACATGAAAATAATTGTCTTTATTATTATCAATGTTTTACTATTAAAACATTTATATTTCATAGACCTAATCATAGAAAGGTTAATTTATACTATAAGAAATAGAAAAAAAAAAGGAAAAAGCAAGTGTCGAAGAGATGGGTTCATGGGGGTTTATTGAGTGAAAGGTGGTCAAGAAAGGCCTTGCGGGAGGTGGTAGGAGACTATTTGAACTAGAAGTATGGTGCATCAAAAAGTTGGATGATAATTTAATTGAAGACTTTAAGTCAAGAGTAAGTGTACTAGGACATTTATTAAATCAATTTGTCTTTGTTAATATATAGAACAATTTTGTAATTTATGAAGTTTTGTATATAAGTTGGCATTTCTTTTGGATAAAAATAATTTTCTTTAGTGGGTTTTCGTCCATAAGAACTAAGCTTCATATCCTTTTTAACGAATTCTGGCTCGATAGTTTATCATTTTATCTATTCGTCTTTCAATTCTTTGTCCACAATGAGTATAAAATTAATAAATATTAATTGGTTGAAAACCTCTAAGAAACACCAAAATATGACAAAAACACACAAATAAAATTTCAACATATTCTAACGTAGAGAATGATTTTAAAACAATCAAAATCAATAGATTGATTCATTTTAAATAACAAGTTAAAAGGAAAATAATAAACTAGATGACGGATTTTCTATTAAAGAAATCCTTTACTTTGTATCCCTGTTAACATTTATAAGACAACAATTATCCATCCCGAACACAGTTAAGGTAACCTTAGTGGGCTGCGTTTATCTTGCACCTCATCTTTCCCTTCTTAGTGTTGGACATTAAGTATTATGACCTTGGTCTTCTTAATCGTGATGCTACTGATGACAGTTACTGTAGAAAGTGTTGAACCTACTCTTAAGTATGTCTTCCATTATTCCTTTTTCTTTTTGCTCAAACTCATATCTTCACTTCAATTTTAGGTACAATGTTGCAATTAAGTGCGCCACCATTACTCCATGTATTTTCACAACATATATTGAAAATTTATATGGACTAGCACCCTTATATTATGAAAATGTATTATCACAGATGAGGCTCGTATGAAGGAGTTTACTTTGAAGAGTATGTGGAAGAGTCAAAATGGGACCATCATGAATATATTGAACGGTTAGTGATGAACTATTTTGTGCAGTGCGTGTATCTATTTGAAGTTACGAGCTCACTTTATTTGTACTTTTTTGCAGGCACTGTCTTTAGGGAACCAATTATCTGCAAAAACATCGTCAAGCTGATTCCAAGTAATTACCATTTTGAGTGTTGGCGTTACGATGGGCCCATTTTGTAATTTCGTACGAGACCTTCGTAGTCTCATGACCGGCTTTAGAATAACAATATTGCTAAATGACTCATTGTTTTTAAGTTTCATGAATACTTTTTTTCCTTTAAGATGTAATATTTAGGGATTATTACGTAAAATGTATGTAATAATTTCATTATATTTATTTGTTAAATTAAATTTTATCCATTCAGGGCTCTGCAGTTTCCCTAGTATTTTTATACATAGTCGCGTTTTGACTCAGCTCATGAGAACGTTGTTATCTTATTTAAGTGGGTAATCTAAAAAGAAAATATAAAACTAAATATTTGAAAAGATAAAGAAGTAACATAAAACTCAGCCTTTTACTGTTCTATATATCAATGTAATCAATATATGCTTTGGTAAATTGTCAATTTTGGTGGTAAAAATGTCAATTTTAACTGATTTATCTATTACATGTCATTTTTTAAAACATACATAATTTAATGTGGCTTTGTTTTTCTTTTATTATGTTAGTGTTAGATTTAAAAAAATTTATCAAAATTGTGTAAAACTTTTATTTTTTCTTATCAAGATTGTGTAACTTATAAGCTTTTTATCAATATTGTGTAACAAAATCTTCCTTCGAAATGTTTTTAGCTCTTGAATTACTAGTCAATTTGGCTACTAGTTTATTTATCAATATTTGATCATTCACACAAAAAATCCATTGATATATTGAATTACAAAATATTTATTTTCATTGGCCAAAAACTTGATAATGATTCGCCAATTAGCAATCAACTAATAATTGTTCGCTTGAGAAGATATACAATTCTTTTATATCCAATCTTGAACCAAGAGAATACATAATTCAGCTACAAACAAACAAATAAACGAATGTTAATTTTAACATCCATTTATTTGTTTATAGATGAAACTTTCGAGAAAGTCGTTGATTCTCAAAGAAATCCAATGACAGTGCCGCATTCTCAAAGAAATCCAATGACAGTGCAAAGTTTATAACATCAATTTTTTACAACAATTTTTTTGAAAATGGCAGATAGTGATGATTGCAGCAATAATAAAGAAATCCAATGACAGTGCCACTTCAGATAATGATTACGTTGTCTGTCATCGAAAGATCAGGAAAGTTGCTAGGAAAAACACTGTGATTGATAATGCGAAGAAGAAGATTAGAAAACCTCGTGTTATCAATTTATCGAACCGGGATTAACATTATATATAAAACTTAATTTAAAATCTAGTTATTTATTTATATTTGCAATTTAAAATCTAGTTAGTTATTTATATTTTATATGTTATAAATATAGTTATTTATATTAATTTATGAGAACTTTCATATTTAATTAATTTCTGTTTTTAAATTGGACTTTACGCTGCAGGAACATTCGACTTTAATATCGAATCGGTAAGTGTAATTTGGACCACGTGTTAGTCGTTATTAATGTTGAACAATTTTCTTTGCCCAAATTATTCATAACAATAAGCTTCCAAGAATAATTTTAATAAAATTTCAAACAAAAAATGTCATCCAAATACATTGAAGCACAAATCCATTTAAAAAGAATAAGGCTTAAGCAGATTGGATGCTCACAAAGAACATTATTATAAGCACAAATAAAATCCAGAAAACATTTTTTATTTATCTCCAAGAAGAACTTATGTGCTATAAACATTTCATAATTTTTTTAAAAACAATTATAAATTCAATAAATGTATAAAAAAACAAAAATAAAAAAAATGTGAAAATCAGTTTATGGGTGGTGATATAACAGGATGGTCGGCAAGGTAAGATTACAATCCCACCATTTACGACGAACGAGACCTTATCACATTGGTCATCATTTTCCACACTTTTATTAAATTTATAATCGTCTTTTGGTCATCAGATAGATATAGATTACCAGTTTGGTTGAAAAGAGGATTTTTTATAATCACAATATAATATCATTTGAACTATGCAAATTTAATCATCATTTGACCATCAAAAAAAAAAAGGTGAGAAATTCATCAGAAAAGATATCTGGAGAAGAAATCGGAAACTTTTAAAAAACATAAATTGATCTTTTAGCATCCGATTAGTAGTATTCTCGTATATTAAGTTAACGGTTAGTCTTTTAGAACTTAATGAATAATATTAAGTTAAAAAGTGAATCCTTTAACAAGTTAACTCCGTATCTAAACTATTATCATTTTTAAATTAGCAAACATAACTGTCAAATTTCCCTGATTAACGGAAAGTGGCTATTACAAACAACAAATAAATATTGTACCAAAAAATAAAATTTGTTAACAAATAAATTATCATGTAACCCTATATTCATTCTGTTCCAAAATTATAGTCTACCTTTTCATTTTAGTATTTTCCAGTATATAATATAATGTTGAGACAAACCAAAACAAACATCCCCTAAATTAGTATTTTGTTATAAAATATTGATTTTGTAACGTTTGAATAAAGTTTGTTTTAGCACTTTTAAATATAAATCTTCCGGTTTAGAAAAAGAAAAAAATATAAATTCAGTTCAATTAATGATATAAACGTATATCTCGAGACATACATTAAAAAATTAATAAAGGAAGTGTTAACATAGTAGCAACTTAGTTGTTAAATGCACAAATTACAAAAGCTGTGACCTTTTAAGAAAATAACACGTTGGATTTAGCTTGAAAAGGGGTGTCCATAGAAAAACTTAGTAATATAAAGTTTTAATACTCAAAAATTAACATAAAAGGTCACAAATTGCCAAAATGGAGAAACGTTTGTGCTGCATGTCATGGTCCGATGCCACCCGACCTATATTTGCATCACAGTTTTGTACTTTTATGTATCGTAGTTATGGATAATGAACGTGTTTTAATACGAATTTATATATAAAAACTGTAACTAACAATTACCACAAATATCCTCCCACACAATTATATTACAAAGGTTCGCTTGTCATCTTTATAGCCTAATGAAAAGTGTAGAAGTCCCCCTTGTAAATGTCTAGATCTTTGTTTTGATTTATTTAGTTGACGATCTTAAGCGTTAACGTAACTAAATCTTAATCATACATTTCTTTAATAATGGTAGTATAATTGGCTCACAATCGAAGTGTTCCATTAGTTTACACTTTTCATTGCTTTGTTCTCTTTTTAACAAACATGACATTCGTTTCCAATTGTGCAAAGGTTTCTTTTTTCACTCTACGATAATTGAGTTGCTCGACAAAATAGCTTAGCAAGAAAATATTGAATCAGTGAAAACTGATCTAGTTTATTACTATACTAGTTTTAGAAATGGTTTAAACAAGTGATTTACCCGCGGATTACGGCGGGGCTAATCCGAATAAATGAAAACACCTAAACCAAACAATCGAAAAACTTTCAACAATGTTTTATTAAACAATTCAAAAGTTTTAACCAAGGTTACAGATAACGTAAAGCGTGGCGTGGCGGCATAAGTAAGTTTCAAACTTTACAAGAAAAAGCGAGACATGACATTTTTCAAATCGTGACAAGGCGGCAAAAACAATTAATATATTTTATAATTTTATATATATTTTACTATTATTAAGTTATATAAATATCAATAAATTATTAAAAAATATGTTTTAATATTTAAGTATATATATATATTCTAAGATATAGTCACAAATTTACAATCATATGATTTTAATAGCCATTTTTAACTATTTTTTAAAAAAAAAAAAAAATTCATAACGCGTTAAAGAACGTCATGACCACGTTTTTTGTCGCCACGTCTAAGAAAAACGTCTTGCATGTTTTCGTAATTTCTCGCCGCGTCTCGACGTCATGGCACGCCTTGGCGCCGTTATGGCGCGTTATTTAGAACCTTGGTTACAACAATCATTTTTTTCAGTATAATACTTTGTATAAAAATGGTCTCAATAAGTTAAAAAAGCGTAAGAAACAAAATATATATTTTCATACATAGTCGCGTTTGTGACTCAGCTCATGAGAACGTTATTATCTTATTTAAGTGGGTAATCTAAATCTAAATATCAACTTACATTGAAGAAGATGAAGGAGCGGGTTAGGGGGTCGACAAATCGATAACACGCGGTTTTTTAATCTTCTTGGCCTCTTGTTTTATCATCTTTAGTGTTAGATTTAACTTTTTAGTGTTAGATTTAACCTTTTTTAACAAAATTGTGTAACTTATAAGCTTTTTATCAAGATTGTGTAACAAAATCTTCCTTCAAAATGTTTTTAGCTCTTGAATTACTAGTCAATTTGGCTACTAGTTTATTTATCAATATTTGATTATTCAATCACAATGTTTCTTTTTATTAATAAAGGTTCCCTTGAGAAGATATAAAAAGAATACAAAATTCAATTTGTATGTTAAACATCTCTTCTTTTTTTTCCGAAGATATAAAAAGAATACAAAATCCAATTTTTATGTTAAACATGCTCTTTTTTTTTCAAGATCCCACATATTATAATAAAAAAAAAACTTAAACATCTCCATTCACATTTACATTTTAATATGAATCATTGAAACATTCTTAATTGTTTGTAATATATTATACCTTTATTTACTTATTTTACTCATACTAAAATGTTAAATATAGAGTATTCCATTAATCAAATTTTCAATTGTAAAGACTAATTAATGATTTCCCCTTTCTAAACCACGTACAACTTTTTTAATAAAATTTCAAACAAAAAATGTCATCCAAATACATTGAAGCACAAATCCATTTAAAAAGGATAAGGCTTAAGCAGATTGGATGCTCACAAAGAATATTATTATAAGCACAAATAAAATCCTGAAAACATTTTTTTATTTATCTACAAGAAGAACTTATGTGCTATAAACATTTCATAATTTTTTACAACAATTATAAATTTAATAAAATATATAAAAAAATAAAAATAAAAAATGTGAAATCAGTTTATGGGTGGTGATATAACAGGATGGTCGGCAAGGTAAGATAATAATCCCACCATTTACGACGAACGAGACCTTATCACATTGTGTCATCATTTTCCACACGTTTATTAAATTTATAATCGTCTTTTGGTCATCAGATATAGATTACCAGTTTGGTTGAGAAAAGGATTTTTTATAATCACAATATAATATCATTTGAACTATGCAAATTTAATCATCATTTGACCATAAAAAATATTAAAAAAAAAAAAAAAAAGTGAGAAATTCATCAGAAAAGATATAGAGAATACAAAATAATTATAATCAAACAAAATAATATTGTCATTTGAACCATGAAATAATTATTCATCATTTGAATCTCACAAAAATTGTTTTTGAAAAATTAAAAAAAAAATGAAAAAATCGTTGGCCTCATAGAGAAGATTAGAATTAACAACATGGTAAGATTCAGACATATGCTTGTCTAGGTTTTTTAATCATTGGCCAAAACAAATCTAAGAAAAAAAAACATAAAAAAATAAATTGATACCTTAAATTATAGAAAAATGTTGATGGATTAATGAGAAAAATGAATTTGTATTTATAGAGAGGCGATGGGGATTATTGTGGTGGGAGCTAGGGTTTTACATCTATTAGTGAAGGAGGCATACAAAGCCCAACAAGTATATTTTAGAGTTAATTACATAATTGGTCCCTGTGTTTGTTCCAAAACAACGGGTCCAGTCCCTGGGTCGCAATTCCTTCGGACCCAGTCCCTGGACCCTATCTTTGGTTGCACGTTTGGTCCCTCCCACTAACGATCGTTAAAAAATCCCGTTAAATACATCACATGCCTGGCACGTGATGGGTAAAATAGTAAATTCGTCTCTTTTTTTCCCCTTCAATGTGTTCTTCCCCAAATCTCCAATCAATTTCACCCAAATTCACAAATTCATTCGAATCATCAATTTCAATCCCATTTTTCGTCGCTACAGACCCCTTTTCACACTTTCTGTTCACAAGCTTTCTCGATCGAAACGGTTTGATCTCATTTACCAGATTATTTATGAAACAAGATCAAAAAATGACCAGAAAGAAATGATACATACCCACATCTTTAACGCAAAGGTCACATACAAAACCTTTTCATTACGCTCGAGTGCAGAAAAGAAAAGGGAAAAAAAACAAGGTTACAAGCCTTCATCTTGTTTCATCTACATCCGATGTCAAAGCTGATAAAAACCAAATCCAATACCTATTCTCTATTAAAGATCGTGAACCGCAAGAATCAAAATTCATATTAAAAGTATGCAATCAACCGATTTACTTCTCTAGTTGTTGTAGATCAATATCCACGCAGACGCCAACTGCAACAAGAGCTGATCTGGTACCATACCTTCCCGGTCCTCGGGTGGCTCGATAGTAGAAGCTGCCTCATTCAGATTCACTAAAATCTCCCTTTTTACTTCCATCGGAATTTCAACATTATCCGCTCCATTCTCCACAATCATATCCAACAACTGTAGACGATAAAAATGAAAGAAAAATGTAAGTTTGTTTTTTCATGAGGTTTTGTGTCTTAGTCTGACTACCGATCTGAACAAGCATAAGTGGTCCTGAATCTGATTCTGACAAACTCTTTCTATTTCCACAACTTAGTGAAACTATAAATGTGAAAGAATTTTTATTGATTGGGAAATTAGGGTTTTTGATTTGGGTGAAATTGATTGGAGATTTGGGGAAGAACACATTGAAGGGGAAAAAAAGAGACGAATTTACTATTTTACCCATCACGTGCCAGGCATGTGATGTATTTAACGGGATTTTTTAACGATCGTTAGTGGGAGGGACCAAACGTGCAACCAAAGATAGGGTCCAGGGACTGGGTCCGAAGGAATTGCGACCCAGGGACTGGACCCGTTGTTTTGGAACAAACACATGGACCAATTATGTAATTAACTCTATATTTTATGTTTTAAATTACGGGTCGGGTCGGGTCGGGACGGTTTGAGTTGGTTTTTTCTCATCGAATTGAAAATTTTGGTTTTTAAAAGTTAGGAATCGTTTTATTTGTTTTTGTATTGGTTTTGTTTTTTAAAAATGTCAAATTCAGTTTGGTTTTGTTTTTAATCGGTTTATTGGGATTAGGAATATTTAGGTTGATAAACAATATCTATATTTTTTACAAACAAGTATAACTTTAACAAAAAGAATTATAATGGTTTTGCTATAAACATTTTTGCCATACGAATCTATGATGTTTTTTGCTTAAATCGAAAATAGAACCGTCAGTCAATGCTTTAGTTTGCTTTTTACGTTTTTCTTACTCGCCCTTACAATTTACAATCCAATATTTTAAAAACCACTAACGATCATTTTTAGATTGTTATTTTTAATTATTATTCCTTAATGGTTTAATAAAATCATTTTCAATCATAATTCAATCGTTTAATAAAATAACAAATTAAATTTGAATTTATGCTCGTTATAGTTGTTTTTTATCAAGGTTTTGACATTGGGCATGCGTTAGCCTATGTAAATGATGTTACGACTCTGTGAGTATATACGTTTGGTAGATAATCGCTAATTCATGATCGTTTCTCCCCCTACGTCAAGTTAAAATGTTATCTTGTCGGGGTCGGATTTTTTAGAGAGAGTTGTCATGTGCTCTATGTATTCTCTTCCTATCCCATATGTCCTTTTGTTAAAGGTTGTTTAAGCTTTTTCAAAGGGCATACATCTATGCATCAAAAATTTTTGACTCACATTTTTACATTTTGTTCACACATGTATTGATGCATAATATCTTGATCGAATGAAAACAATCTTCACATATAAATCAATCCATCACACTCTCTAATCTCGATAACATCTTCTCATTTGATCACGACAACCTAAAGGGTAGTACAAGAATATTCACTCAAAGCCGATCAAATAAGATCTAACCAAGACGTAAAATCACTTACAACACACACTTTGGGCGATTTGTTTTACTAGTTTGAAGTTAGTTTTGTTTCATTTTACCATTTTATACTTGCTATACATCACTATATTTTAAAACCATAAAACCAAAACGAAACCACCAAAAACATCAAGTTAACACCTATGTACCTGAAATTTTTATCATAAAGCACTAATTTAATCGTCTATCTCAAGATTTTTGTCATCAAATCCAAGAACAGAATTAGTTTAACTAACATATTCACATTCCCCTTAGCTTCGGTTTCTAGGTCCATGCTGGTTAATTCCTGAATCAAATGTTGTTAGCTTTTGCGGCATCGACATTCCCCCTGATACCACAATTTCTGCACAAACAAAAACAGTTGAAAATAAATTTTTACAAGAGTTTTAAGGTGACCAAAATGACAAAAAAAAAGGACGATAAATTACCTATTCCTTCACGGACAGATAAGTTTGGTCTGATAACTTCCTTTGAATTCACCAAGAATATGTCACCGATGTAAAGATGGTTTGTCGGGACGTATACTGAATATAACTCTTCATCCCCCGAATAACTCTTTTGCCACACAAAAAAGAAAATAATAATAAAGAAAAAAGTAAATTACTCATTTGAGTCTGTAAATCCCCCAAAATGAGATTCTATTTTACTGTTTTATATACTTTAAAAGTTTAAGACGGACCTGGAGAATGAATGACGAGGTAATGAACCCAAATGCATATTCACCAGCACGAGGATGCTTAATAATGACGACTTCCTTGAAGGCTCGCGAGTTCTGATCTGCATTTTAGAAGAATAAACGATTTTCAAATACATAAATTATATGGTTAAAAGATACGGAAAACGTTAACAGGAACCAACCTGGAGATATTGCGGTGCTAATTTGCTTTGAGGCATCATAGATATGACGAACAAATGGCATACGTTTGATGAACCATTCTCCAAGAGTTAAAACAGATGCACCCAACCATGATGACATGAAGATTCCCACCACGAATATGAATGTGACAGAAGTTACAAATCCGAGACCTAAATAATTTAGTTGGATTTCATTTCAATAAGAAAGATATTAAAGAAACTAACTGATAAAATCACCACTAATAATACTTTTGTAAAAAAATTAAGGAGATACGTTTTGTTGTATGAGAATAATTTCGGCTAAAACGAAAAGGTACTGATGTAAAGTTTCACTTACCCATAGAAAATCATTTTTCTTGCCGTTGGAATAGATTGATCATTTATACCGTTTATAATTTGAAGCGAAGTCTATATAGCTAAACAGTAAAAACTAAACATTGTGTCTCTAAGTCCCAGCATTCGGAAAACCAGGTCTAAAACACGAATCCAAACACTATCTCAAATTTTCAATAATAGGATAATGGATTAAATAATCTGATTATCTGACTTCTCAAGTTACAACAATAGCTATGAAAATGCACATTCGACTAGTAACAAGCTTATATAAAGTCCATAACCCTTAAAGATAACATTATCGTATGCTTACCGAATATATTTATGCCAAGTTGAGCATAAATAGGAGAAAAAAACCCGTCCACAAAATGTATAAACCACCATGTTATGTAGAAAGTAATAGCTAACGGCAATAGAATGACACTGCAAGAACAATAAAGAAATGCGGTAACCAAATTATGCTGAAGTTTCAAGAATTTTAATGAAAACGAAAAATATATGCATACCATCCGGTCATGAACTTTTTAGAAGCCCAACTCCTAAGAACCTTCGAGAAAGTCTACATAAAAACAATACGAAAGATACATCGTTACGAACAGGATTTTCGTGTGGTCTATACAAATTGCTATAATGGACACTGACTCATTTTACAACTTATATCCTGTTCATTAAGGTTGTGTTTGGGAGTGAGTTTTCAAGTCGAAAAAAATCTGTTTTTCGCGTTTTGCAAAATAGTGAAACCGCTTCTGATAATCTAACTATTTCAGGATCAAAACACTCAACAGAACACAAAATCAACCCAATTAAACCCTGATCAAGATTCAATTTTTATTCCAATTACCAAATACCCATATCAAAATCAACCCAATAAACCCTAAAAAATTCAAAAAAACACAAACATATCAAAAACCCTAATCAATAATCAAACAAAACAAAAAACCCACAAATTAAATCACCCAAATTAACATAAAAATCAAAACTTTTTATGAAATTATAACCTCTCTACCAGCATGCTGAGAAAAAGAAATTGCAGAAGATGAAGTTTTTGGGGTTAATTGTTCATCGATTTGAGTGTTTGTAATTGGTAACAGCAGCTCACGATCTCTGTCTCTGATTATGGATGATTTTTGATCACCCATTTTTCTGCAAATTGTTCTTGAAATCCTCACAATTTTGTTTGATTTCAAGATTTGAGTTTTTTTTTGGTAATGAATTTGTTCTAGAATTGGGATTGCGTGTTAGAGTGTTTGTGAGAATTCTGTTAAACCCTGTAAAAGAAAGAATGAGAGAATTACAATAATGGTCCTTTACGTATGTGTCGATCTTACTCATATGTACCGGTGTAAACGAGACAAGACGTTAGCTATTTGGGATTGACCGGTAAAATCGGGTAGTATTTAGAGTCAAACACAAGTACTCAAATACTTGGTGCGTAAAGATCATGACCGTTATTGAGCTTTTCGGCTTCATTAGACTTTTTGGCATATGTATATGAATATTTACAAAATTACTATAATATCTAATCTGTAACACCCGGCCATTTCATGCCCACAATATTGTCCGCTCTGCCACATCAAGGCTCACGGATTTGTTTTTGGCTGAGCTTCCCAGGGGGGTCACCCATCCTGGAACTACTCTGGCCCAAGCACGCTTAACTACAGAGTTTCTAAGCTCTGCAGTGCCTGTAACCACCAAAACGCGTTGTGTCATGAAAGGCTAAAGGTTTACTCATAT
Source organism: Senecio squalidus (assembly GCA_910822075.1). Lineage (NCBI taxonomy): Eukaryota > Viridiplantae > Streptophyta > Magnoliopsida > Asterales > Asteraceae > Senecio > Senecio squalidus. Next base: position 67,035,529 of record CAJVGC010000060.1, read on the forward strand.
ACCCAGCATCACTCTTGTGCACGGGGGATGTGAGATTTGCCTAAGGTGTCACAAACACCCCCACTTGGGACTCAACGTCCTCGTTGAGGTTTGCCCCACCATCCCAAACGTCACAAGAGTGATGTTGGGTATATGAGTAAACCTTTAGCCTTTCATGACACAACGCGTTTTGGTGGCTACAGGCACTGCAGAGCTTAGAAACTCTGTAGTTAAGCGTGCTTGGGCCAGAGTAGTTCCAGGATGGGTGACCCCCCGGGAAGCTCAGGCAAAAACAAATCCGTGAGCCTTGATGTGGCAGAGCGGACAATATTGTGGGCATGAAATGGCGGGGTGTTACAAGTGGTATCAGATCCGGGGCCCGGACCGATGTACACAACGAGGACGCTGTGTCCTGTAAGGGGGGAGGATTGTAACATCCGTCCCACATCGGTTGGAGAGGAGAACGAATCCTTCCTTATATGGGGGTTGATACCTCTTCTAGCATGACGCGTTTTGGCACGAGCTTCGTGCCAGAAACAAATCCGTGCGCCGGTGAGCAAAGCGGACAATATCACGCTACGGGTGTGCTTGGGCTGTTACATAATCGGGTCGAATTAAGTAGAGCTTGAGATATTTAGTCGAGTCGAATGAGACTTTAAATATCAAGTCAACTAATGATTGATTTTATTGTTTATTTACTTAATTATAATCGTATAGTATCTAACCGGTTGAGTGAAGTCGAGGTTGAAAATATTTGGTTGAGTTAAACGTGGCTCTAAAATATAGAGTTGATTAATGACTAATTTTATTACTTATATGTTAATGTTAATAAATGAGTCAAGTCGAGTCGAGCTTGAAAGCATTGATTAGTTAATCGATTATAGCACAAGCTTGGGAAAAAAAGTTCGGTCAAAACCTTATCAACTTCTCGACAAGCCGATCAAAGTTGGTTTGTGAACAAGCTGATCAAAGTCAACTTCTCGACATTTTCAGTTCCATAACTTCTCATTCAAACTTAAAGGGTGATGAACAAGCAACGGGGTATGGCCCCCTCGACACCACCATACATTTTTTGTCCTTGATATCAACGACTTCAACGGGTCTACAATTTGTGGTTCCTGAACCGTTTTAACTAAAATTCCTTAAATACCGCTAAAATAATTTAACAATTTGTAGTACTATTGAGTTTTGAAGTTACCTAACAGTATAAGATTAACCAATATAAACTTGTGCAAAGGTGTAGCGAATGTTATCTTGGGGTATATGATCTTATTCTATGTGAATGCGAGACCCACACTTAACATGTCCATACACAAAATTACGATTAATAAACTTGGACGGAGGTACCGTCCTCAAATACTATATCGACGTTTTACATGTTACGTGTCAACTTTTTCCTACGAAAAACGAAAAAGAACAAAAGAGCAACACTTTATACACAAAAAAAGACAATCATAAGTCATGGGTGTCATTTTAATAGCAACTAACAACATGGGTACATGTTAGACTCTTGTGAAAAACAACAAAACATGCCACTATACACACCTATGTAATGGACCTTTTCTATACGTCTAAAACAATCAACTAGAATTTTCATGTTTCTTAAGTTTATAGCCCTTAATTTCTCATCCACAATCACACCCTTTTCATATTTTCAAAACTCATTTTTCTAATGAACTAGTATAAATACCAAGATTCTTGATTCGTAAGGGTATCATCAAGAATCTCGATATTTAAGGGTATAATCAAGAATCTTGATTCATAAGTGTATTATCAAGATTCTTGATTTAAGGGTATAATCAAGAATCTTGATTCATAAGTGTATAATCAAGAATCTTGGTTTTTTAAGGGTATAATCAAGATTCAAGAATCTTGGTCTTTGGGTGTATAATCAAGAATCTTGGTTTTTTTTTTGTGTACAATTAAGAATCTTGGTTTTTTAAGGTTAAGATCAAGAATGTTGGAAGGGAAAGCATATGTGAAGGATACCGATATGCCATTGAAAATGCAGATTCATGCGAAGAATTCGGCATCACAAGCACTTGATCTTTATGATGTGGTTGATTGCACTTTCATTGCTGCATACATCAAGAAGGTACTGTTTTTCGCTTAAAAAACGTTCTTTCTTGCAATTTGTGTTGATTTTAGTGAAATATTTGTCGGTTTTGATGATTTTACAGGAGTTTGATAGGGTTTATGGTGGTGGATGGCAATGTGTTGTGGGTGCAAATTTTAGTAGCTTCTTTACTCATTCGAAAGGGTCTTTTATCTATTTCTCATTGGAGACTCTAAGTTTCCTTATCTTTAAAGGTGCTTCTTCTTGAGTTTTTTAAATCAAGATTTACGATTCTTCGTCTTTTTATATGGAGAATAGATTGTTGCTTTCTACTCTGTTTGATTCACCGTAACCTTCGTTTGAGTTTAGAATAAATCATTAATCTTTATGCATCGTTGTACTTTATCCGCAAAACTTCATTGTAAACAAGAGCTAGAAGCCTAGAATAATAAATATTGTGATCACATTTCAATATAATACTTCCATTTTACTTATTAATAGGACTATTTGGGTTGCGTTTTATCTTAAACTGTTGAAATGAGACGAACTTGTCCAATAAGTTAAAAGTCAGCCAAAATCTGTTTCGAGGCATAAAATCTCTATAATCTTTTTCATTAAAAATACTTATTGCAATAAACTGACCATTTCGACCCGCATGAAAATTGCCCATTTCAATCCAAACTATTTTGACCCGTTATTCAATTGATATGACCCGCCCAACTTGCCACCTCAAATAGTACTTATATATTAGTATAATGTACAAAATGTATACAAAAAAAAAGAAAAAACAAGTCTGTTATATCTTGACCTGTTTTCGTCATTTCAGAATGCAGAAAGTATTAACATCAAGTATTTACAGAACTATATATCTACTAGAACTTAGTAGCCGATGTAATATCATTTCTTTTTTATTTTCATATTATACGCTACAAAATACTATAATTTTCGTTCACTGAATGCACGTGCATACCCCGTAATCTTATAGGGTACAAGCTCCATAACTATATCATCAATTAACTTACTCAAAACAATCTTTTCCAAATCTAACACAACTTCTTCGACTTCATTTACAGTACAACCGTCTTTCCAACCAGTTGTACTCCATGCTCCCCCGATCGAACGCAAATATAAATCTCTTTCCAGCAATCCAGACACTGTATCTGCATTAGAACTCTCTTTTGAAAGCTTACTGAAACTTCGTACATTTTCGACCTTTTTCACAACCTCCCTTATCATATAATCCTCGGAAACGCAAATTCTTGATGGTAACAATGGATTTTGCCTTTGGTTTTCTTGCTCCAAAAACTCGTTTACACAGTCTTGGAAAAGCTCGGAATTGTCTGGTTCAGAATCTTGAAATATATTTGTAGATGTCAAGATTCTAGCTTTCCGTTCACTGATATCAGAAACTATACTTTCTGCATGATTTTTTCTAATTTCAGAGAGAGATTGTTGTCTTACATTGTCGATTTCTGTACATAACAGAGATCAATCCATGTAAATATCGAATCACACACATCATAAAAGTATTAAAGCATGAATGTCTATAGTTATATATGCGATTTACCTTTTATAGGAGGTTCAGAATCTTGAGTTTTTTCCTGAATCGGCAAATCTATCGGCAGAGCTTCATTAATCTGAAATATATGTATAAACGTTAGAATCAAACTTTGTTTTTCGGTATGTAATTTCTAGTATCTTAAAGTTTGAAAAAACTCACAATGACGGGTTTTTCAATCTTTGTATTCTTCTTTTGGTTATTTGACTTGTTAGTAGATGCTTCAGAAGACGGTATTCGTTTTGAAACTGTATTCTGGAGAGCACTTTTCTGTGGCTTTGAAGAAGCGCTTTTCGAAACTGAACTTATTGATTTTACATTGTCTATTGGTTTTCTTTTAACCGTCGGGGCAGTTTTTTGAATTTTCTTCTCTGTTTCTTGCTTTCTTTTTGGTTTTACGACAACGGGAACAAATGTTTTTTCGTTCTTAGAAGGTGATTTTGATCTCCCTCTATTCTTTACATCTTTATCTTCAGTTTTCGCCTTTTCTTGGTGAAGTTTTCTGATTGGATTTTCATACACTTTAAAGTCTCTAACTTTATGATTCTCGGGACCTAACCGTTGGGGTCTCATCAATACAACCGGTGGTGTATCATTTATGAATCTTCTGCTAGTTTGTCTGTTGCTTGTCAAAAATCCTTTAGACTGCATCATTTCGATGATTTCATCTAATGTCATATGTTCCCGATCAGTCTTTTGAACGAAAAACTGTGGTTTCTTTACATTTATCAAGTCAATATCCAACTGTTTTCGAGGACTAGAAGGAGGCATTTTTGATGGGAATTCTTCTAATCCCATAAGTTTTGCAATCAAGTTTGATCCTTTTGACTTTCCCTCAGTAGCCCGCGATGAAAAAGAGTCAGAAGAAGTGAAATCGTGAGTCGAATACACCATTGAAGATGATCTGCTCGAGCTTGTTGAAGCTATATCAGGAGACAACTGCAGTTGCAATTTCCTTTTACCTGCAGACCCTTCCAAGTCTTTGCTTGCAAAAGCATTTTCTTGACAGGACTTGTTTGGCAAAAGATTTTGTTTCGAAAGCCCTTCTCTAATCACATCTCTCAACTCTTTATAACAATCTCTTGACGACCCATTTGCTAATTTTCTTTCGTTTTCAAAACCCGTATCATAACTTCTAAAACTTTCAAACCGATCAGAACCTATTCTATCAAAAACTTCCTCACTTGGCTTTTCTTTTTTCTTTAAATTCGTAACAAAAGAAGTTTCTTGCAATTTTCCAAGCATCCTAAGAGATTCCTGAAGATCAAGTGCCCCTTTTAACAAATCTTTCGCGATATCTTTTTGTTGACTTCTAAAACCAACCCCTTTCGACCACGAATCAATAGCTTCGTTTAGCTTTTGAGCTCCGTTTTTCACCTGAACAATAGACATTTTTTCCTTCTCTTTTGAACTCTTTGATTGTGTTTGTGTTTCCTTTTCGGGGTTTCGTGAACTCATTTTTGTAGGCGGGTCGGTTTTGTTTATTCTTATTGTTTTTCCTTCAACTACACCTCTTGGATCTTCACAAGTGACAAATGATCTATAAACAACTGTTCTAAGTCTTTCTTGAGGCATATTCTATTCAAACAAATGATAAATTTGATAAAGTCAGAAACTTTATAAAAAATTATCAAAATTCCCATTTGGGTTACATTTGTTGCTTAAATAATCAAAGAATTTTAATCCAAAAAAAGACAAATTTCGAGAATTTGTCCGGCTTTAATCCTAAAACAAGACAAAAGCAAGATCAAAGATTCATAAAATCACTATTTGCCGCCTTTAAACAATCAAAATATAAACTCATAACTTCATAAGCCCATTTTTTCCAGCTTATTTTGCCGCTTATGAGCTTGTTTCGACTTAAAAGTGGAAAATAAGCCGAAAAAATAACTAAAACAAACAAACACTAAATACCCAATACAGTGAAAGATCTAAACAATAATCCAAACAAAAAACATGTACCTTTTTAAGTCCTTATTTGCTACCAAACAGCAGTAATCACCATTGACCAAATCCAAATTCTCTGTTAAATTTTCTCAAAAAACCACCATTAATGGACACCCAAATTAAGCTTTTTTTCACATGAATTTAGTTAGAAAATGAAAAAAGTGCAAACTAGATCCACACAATAAGAACAAAAGGGCAGGTGAATCTTGACTTTTTGTAATATACCCACTTCTAAAAATGACTAATTTTCACTTTTTAAACCATAGTTTTTTATTTTTCAAGAATCAAGAAACAGAGTGTATAAAATCAAGATTTCCAAGATTGAACACTAGAGCAAAAGGGCAGCTGATTTTTGACTTTTTGTAATATACCCACTTCTAAAAATCACTAATTTCCACTTTTCAAACCATACAAAAATTATTAGAGAATCAAGAAACAGAGTGTGTAAATTCAAGATTTTCAAGATTTTAAGTAAAAAAAAAAGCTAATGTAAGTGTTTTCAAAGGTGTAAAAGAGTTAAAAAAAAAACCAAATCTTTTTAGGATCCTATGAATATTGAAGATGATACTAAGAGCATGTTTGCATATGAAGCAACATGTTTGATGAAAAATTAATGGCAAAAATGTAGTTGTATTTTTATGGTGAAGTAATAAGAATATGAAAGGTTTAAGAACATTAGGTAAGTTGAGCAATAATTGAAGTTTAAGGAAATTTGTGACTTATGTTCTCATGGGTATATCATCATGAATTCAGAGCCCAATTTTTTTTTTTTTTTTTTAATTTGGTATCCCAAGAAATTATACTACTCAAGTACTCATTGAAAATAAGCAATTATTATTATCATTATTTGTATAATTATCTTTTCATATGATTAGATCATAACAGTTAGTAATAGGGCTGTTTGCAATAGACTACGGACTCGGATCACAAATTCGGTCCGTGGTCTGCACGTTTGATAAGTTATGAAAAGCTCGGATGCCTCGGACTCGGTCCTTTTAGAAAAATCGCAGTCCGAGAACGAGGCAAAATCATATATTCGGTCCGTGGTCTGAGCTTTTCATGAATTTATCAAACGTGCAGACAACGGACCGAGTCTGATGTGATTGCAAATAGCCCCTTAAAAGTCAGATAAATATCTATTTGTGTCATTATAAATAAAAAATTTAAGATTCGCCTGCTATCGAGTGCATTTCTACCGCTAACATTATTGTTAACATATTAATCGAGTTAAAATAAATACTTTTTTTTGTTTGGGTATTCTAATATATTATACTCATTGAAAAAGATTGAAAAAGAGCAATGAAAATTATTATATGTATAATCATGTTTCATGTGATAAGATGATTACCGTTTGGCTCCTAGCATGTGATTATGTGGCCCTCTAAACATATTTAATGTAATTGGTTGAAAAATCTAATGGATTATGACTTATTATATTTGACAAATAATCATTATATTTATAAAAATATAGGAGTAGTAATTAAAAATATTTGGTTTTATACTATTAAATTTTAGATTCTTGCATATAAAATCTTTAAAGTTTACGGTGTCATTCGATTTTATCTCAAATATAAAAGGTCAGCTTATGTAATAAAACAGTCAAATGATATAAACAATGTCTAACCCTTTATACTATGTTTTGTGCTATATATATATCTCGAACAACTAAATTAACATCGTATGGTGACATCGAGTCGATATGCTTTAAACTAATTTGGTTAAAGATCTAACAATGAACTTAATATGTACTTGGATTTGTATTTAGTTTGAATGATGTGAACTTAAAACAACCATTATATCTATACATAGTAAATTATAAAACATAGTAATTAAAGATAATTGGTATCAAACTATTGTACCCTAGATTCTTAGAAGTTTTGGTTGTTTTAGGGCTACTTCATCTTTAAAGTCTACAACCTAATTACCATTGTTCATCTTTAAACATAAAAGTTAACTTTATACATGTAATTTAATAAAGATTGATGTTAAGTTGTCTATGTGGTCCAAAATCTCACAATTAACTAAACATATCTACTTATATTGTTGTTTAATTTGAACAATGTGAACTTAAAGCCAAGTTCGTTCAAAAATTGATATACAAAAGAACTTTTTTTCGTTCGAGTTTTAAATACACATATTTATGTATAAATAGGGTTAAATGGATTAATGAAAAAAGTTTTCATGTTCGTATTATCCGAAAAAAACAATTATTTGATTCAAATGTATCTGAAATACGAACATGTCACTTTCATAAAAAAAAAATCAAAACGTCTTACCACTTATGGCAACATGGTAATGCTTTGTTCAAGCTTACATTTAAAATCTAAGAATAGTGCAATCTTGAATTAAATTCATGTTTTGTAAGTAATACACAAATGGATTAATATTTTAAAAAAATGAATAGAATCACAAGAGACTTGTTGGACTAAATATGGTATCTTTTTTGGGGTGGAGCTTTAAATGTAATTTAATCCCCACCAATCTTTTGTTTGCCTCTTGTCTGTTGGACATCAATTTGAAATCTTACTTTAATTTATTGTAATGTATTTATGTTGGGTACATAAAATTTGAATTTGAACTTTATTTTTTGAGTATTTTTGGTACTATAATTGATGGAATTAGTAAAATGAAATAGTTGTGTAATAAGATAGATATGGTTATAAATAGATGGTGTACAAATTTTTAGTTTGTAAAACGAGTTGTATTGAAACATTAGAAAAATTGTGCCAGAAAATTAAAATGATTGATATAGCGTGATCGGAATGATAAAAAGATACCTGATAAACTCTGTTGATTCAAGCAATGAATAATCAATCACAAACAATCACATTGATTCCTAAGAATACCTTATAATGACAAATCAAACAATTCACAAAATTATCAAAAAGTTTGATCATAAAATTCATTAAAAAATAATAGCCGTCCTTCATTGTTGGATAACACAAAGATTAAATACCAACCCTAATAACATAAACGTAACAAGTCCTTAAACTTTTAAAAAGTAGATAAAAAAAAAACCGTTGAGAAAGCTAAAAAAACCCTTCTAGCTCGTCACTTCTTAACAACCCACCGAAGCTTGGATGCGGCGCATCCCTCACCATTGCGTCCCATCGAGCCACTCCCAATTTTGTTGTGATTGCTTTATTGCGGTGCAGGGCCTTATGTTGGGTCGCGACGAGCTTCCATCCAATCTAAAATGGTCTAAAAGATATTTTAGAAGCTCATAAAGGTCCATTTACGGGCCAGGGTCATAAAGGCCTATATGAGATCCTAACAACGTCATGGCATGCTCAATTATCTCTTAACCTAGCTATGTTAGGCTCTTTAACCATTGTTGTAGCTCACCATATGTATGCGTCACAAGCTTGTCTTCTATATGAAACGCATCAATGATAGGGTTTCGTTGCTCTTGATTAGAAATAACGAGGGTAATTACAAACAACCAAACATCTATGTAAATAGGTACAATTTCTTTGTATTCTTAAATAAGTAATTTTTTCACAAAACTTTTACTTTGAGGCCACACATACACAAGATTTTGATCGTGTACGAAAGTTTGTTTACTTTTTAACCCTAACAACCGTAAAATTTCGCAACAATCCGACAACTTTCCTTTTCTTTTTCAAATCAAAACCCGTCAAAAGATACATATCATAGAAGATTTTCCCTTTACTTTTCATTTTTCAACTTTCAAAAAATTACATATTTTAAACTTGGTATGGGCCATATGCTAGTAATTACATGTAGTTGGGTTAGATAAAATGTGGGGCCCATTGGCCCATTAATATCCTTAATAGTAAAGTTAGGGCCCAAAAATCACCGACGTTTTTTTAATTTTCCAAATCTAATTTGACTCATTAATGGGCTCCACACGCATTTGGTTCACCAACCCATTTAACAAATTCAATTATTTCATATTAATATATACTTATTCCCATAAGTATTTATAGTAGTATTGGAAAAAAAATCAAAATCGAATGTAAATCGACATACGGGTGGTTTAAGGTGTCGAGCGGTCTAAAACAAACTTATAATTGTGACTTAAGAAAATCAACTTTATAAAAGATATTTTTGCATTTGTCTATAAAGTTCTTTTATCTTCTGTTGATACAAACTCCATTTCTTTAAACATATTACTAGATTAGACGATTAAAGAATGAGTAAAAGAAAATACTTAAATATACATTTGTTCAAAACTTGGGGACTTAAATATTTGTAGGGCGTGAGACGCTTGCTTTATCTGCCTTATGATCGAGCTAGTCCTGATTGAACGAACTTGAAGATGTTAAACATTTCGTCACACCTTGTGGTTGATTGACAAGAAGGTGTGAATATGCAATAGTTACACGGACATTTGATTTACATCACTCGTGTTTAACAATGAAACTCTTTGATGAGGACGTTTTGTATAAACCGGAAATTTATACGATAAGATATTTATCTTTTGGTTGATAATGAAACCAAGTTGTGTTAGATTCGAAAAGGACATCATGTTTTTTTGCATTGGTCTTTTTGATTCGAAGACTACTTTTCAAAAAAGTGAAAAAGCAAAAGGGACAATAATTCATAGATTATTAATGTTTTTTCATTTTGAAAAAGCAAATTACTCGTTGGAATGTAAAAGATATGAATCTCAAAGCCGAATTTTGTTAATTATAAAGGAACTTATTACCGTTAGATATGAATATCACGAGTTCAATATTTTCAAGTAAAAATCGATGCTATGAAGATGATTTCACAACTATTTTATGCACCGTTTACTCTATAGCATTCTAACATATACTTGTACGCTCATCGACAATATGAAAAACTTTGCGAATATTTGGCAACACGAACTATAAGTAGAGGTAGAAGTTGTTGTTAGCTAATATTTTAAGGAAATGTTAACCTTTATATGGTTAGCAACAAGATGAAGTAACCACATTTAGGTAGTTTGGCACACTAAAAAATAATATTGGGCTTTACTTCTTGATTACAATTATTTTTTATTTTTTGAAAAACAATAAAGTAAGTGGTTATACTCTTTTAGCAGGGTCGGTTTTAAAGATGTGCAGAATGTACGATGAGACATAATCTAAGTTCGAAAAGGACGTAAAATTTGAAAGAAAATATTAATTATGCATTTAAATATATAGTAAAGAATGGATATTTTGACATGAAAATGTACTTAACCGAGATGGTTATGTTTGTTAAGTACACAAGTAGATCTCATTGGTCTCAAATCTTATTGTAACTATATTTTTTCAAATATTATCGTATTTAAGGCCCATTTTATCTTTCGTTATGATTTAATTTTTTTTAATTTATTAGGTAACCTTGACACGTTATCTGAATATATAACGAACATCAATTTTAGAGATGAAATGTGTCATTAGTTAACGATGATCTAAACGAAAACTTGTAACAAACGTCTAATTCGAGATGAAAAACATAATTAATTTAAACAAATAAATGATTTGTTCAACATTTAAACTTAAGAAACGAACTCAGTAATCAGAATAAATCATAAGGACGATTTATGTAATTAATTCTATAAATAAATAAAGGAGGTAGTCTTATGTAAGTTAGAAATATAGATATGTATAAAGGTGAGAGTTTGGGGGGCAATTATGTACAAAACTGAAACATAATGTGGGAATCCAAACCTATAAATATAAATAAATTAATAAATTAAAACCTAATAATAATTCGATTCAATAATTCAATCGGGTTCAAGTTTTCTGAGGTATACTTTAATTGCTGCTCGAGATCGTTAATTTAATGAAGTAATTGAAACGATTTCTAAAACTATTAGCAATAAGCTTTTTTGATTGTTTAGATGGAGCAGATTTCGGCTTGTGATCAATTCCCTCGCGTATCTTCAACATATCCATGGATTATTGCCCAAAATCTACAAGAAGAACAACAAAACAAACTAGACCTATTTTTTTCTACAATAAATAACGAGTTGCCTCATTATCAGCGTCAAATCCCCGGGGAATGTATTCGAGGATGTTTTGATGATTGGTTTATACTTTCAAACCATCAAAACAACAATAAATGGTCTCTTTGGAACACTGTGACCTCTAAGATCATAACTCTCCCCACCTTGATTCTCAAAGATGGAAAATATAAGTCGATCGGCGAGTGTTGTTTGTCAGCCCCTCCCCATGATCCTACTTCAATTCTTTTGTTAACAAGAACCGATAAATCTAGTTTTGTTTTTTGTAGGATAAATAGTAGTAAAAGAAACAAGTTTAGATGGACCGAAATGTCATACGCCTATCAGATCAAGAGATTAACTTATGATGGTAAATTATTACGTTGCCTAACTTGTTGCAATGGTAAAGTGTATGCCTTATGTAGCGATTGTTCTTTTTCTCATTTTGTCATGCATATTGACATTATGGTTAAGGAGAAAGAAGTTGTTATAAACATAACGGTATTCTCTTCATCCCCGCCTGCCCAATCTTATCGTGGTGGAGACATGGTAAAAGAATATTTGATAGGATCCGCTATAGAACTGTTCTACTTTCGAATATATTTTGTAGATGAAGAGAAAATACCTATTGATGTGTACGTGCATAAATCAAACATGACTTGTATAAATTGGGAAGAAAGGGAATACCTCAAATACTGGGACATGAGTCATATCACCAACCTTGATGATGTGACGGAAGATCAGTACGAAGAATTGGACAGAAGTGAGGAAACATGGGAAGAAATTGATGACCTTAAAGACGCTATTTTTTATATTGATCTTGTTTTTGATCACTCGGTAACTTATGGACGTGTAATGTTCTCAGAGTTCGGAGGTTTTATACACTTTCGTGGTGAAATGAGGGAAACAATATACTCATATCATGTAAAAAATGATACCATCACCGTATTTCCTAAACCCTCTCCTACGTTGCCTACAAGCCATCTATCAATGTGGGAATGCATGTCAAAAGATGTTCGTGGAGAAGCCAAATGCATAGTTGATTCTAATGTAGAGATGGGAAACAAGAATGAGATATTATTAAGATCAGGTACGAATGACGGGGTCAAATTAAGTGAATCACTCCTTCTCAATGCTCCGTTTGATATCTTGGAGACAGTTATGGAGTTTTGTGTTGGTGTTGAATACATGAAGTTTCGTGCTACATGCAAACAATGTCATTTAGCCGCTCCTTTAGTAAAATGGTGCAATGATACATCAATAAGGAGATTGCAAGCGTATTCTGCTGAATCACCTTGGCTGATGGTGGTAGACAAAAAACGAGGCGTTCTGACTTTTACTGATCCCATGTTGGGTGACAACTGACAACTACTTCATGAAAAAATCCCATATAACAATAGAGAATCGAAATTTTTATGGTTCAAGGTTTGGCTGGGTACTGTTTTGGAGGTTAGAGTCGAAATCCCTAGTATTCTTCAACCCGTTCACTAATGATATCCTGGAGCTACCAGATGCGGAATATTATTTCATAAGCATGTGTTTTTCAGCACCACCTACTTCCCTTGATTGTTTGGTTGTTGGATTTACAATCCCGATGGATTGGTGTGTTAACATCCTCTTGGTGAATCAGGAAAAAGCGTGGCGTACAGTTCATCTTGGCCCTGATCCTCATACTGTTTGTTTTTCAACTATTTATGATCGAGATGTGTATGCCTTGTGTAGAGGAGGAGAACTTATTGTTATGAATAATTTGGGCAAAGAAAATTATTCTTGGAAGCTTGTCGAAACCAAAGCTCGTAGAGGCTTTTCTACACAATATTTCTTGACGACTTGCAATCAACATCTTTTACTAGTTAGCGTGGGGGGCGAGTATGGAGGACCTGTTGAGGTTTTCAGGTTCAACGAGTCTAGACAAGAATGGGGGAAAATAGATAGTGTAGGTAAGCACATGATTTATATTTGTGGTACGACATGCCTATGCATCGAAGCCAAAGTACCAAAAATGGAGAATAAGATCTTCTTTCCACGACTATATAATAGGAAAGTAGTGTTTTATTCACTCGTCACATGCAAGTACCACATATTTGATAGCGAAAACCTTCAAGAACTCGTAGGGGGTCTCTTTGGAACTACATATTCTCTCTCCCATAATGCTTGGATTGAACCAAGTTGGTCCTAGGTGACTCCGTGATTATCATTTGTAACATGATAGGATACGTTAAACGTGCTAGATCTTTTATTTTATTCACTGTTTGAGCTATGTTCTTGTAAACATTTCGCCATATGATGGTTTTTATTGTTTGTGTTATTATCGTTTGAGCTAAACTTTCATAGATACTTGCCTTAACGAGTCCAGATCAATTGACCAACTAACAAAATCCAGCAATTCTCGGGTTCATAATTTCTATCATTTTCCCGGTTACCTTTTGCGTGCAATAAAACGTCTAGAAGTTGAGCTACTTATCGGTTCCTCTTCACTATCTTCACTGTCCAAGACAATTATGTCCTCGGGATCACACAATCCTTCTTGTTCCAAACTACCTTCATTCAAATTCTTGTTATCGCTCTTTTTTTCTTCCGGTATTTGCAGTGGCTTTCGTGAAGGCTTTGAAACAGTTGAGCTTTCACCTGAACCTGTGTTCCCTTTATTATCTTTGAAACAGTTGAGCTTTAGTGAAGGCTTTGAACCAGTTGAGCTTTCTGTCAATTTTAAAGACGAAAAACGTAATTAGTTTAAAAAAGTGAACAACCATTTTTTTTCTTAAAGATTTTCACTTAAGCCAATTAACTTTGGGTGTATATAAATTGATTTTTCGACATTTATTTTTCATTAAATTGATTAAGAAAAATTACGTATCTATCTATATCTATATATTCATTATCAAAAAATAAAAAATATTGATGAATGTTTTTACTCCTAAACCGATTAAGTGGAGTAATAAATTGAGTATTATACTTAAACCCTTTAAATATTGATGAATGTTTTTTTTTGTTTTCCCTTTTTACCATTTCCATCGTTTAGATTTTTCAAATTTATTATCGGATATATATTTATTAAATGTCACAAAAAAATTAAATTCCTTATCCCTTTACACGTTTTACCGGTTTATAAGAAAATGTATAAGTTTATTAATGATAAACCATAAGCTAGTTGTTTTTAAATATAAATATAGCTTAGACAGTTTTAATCCCTCTAGTTTCAGATCTTGACCATTTTAACCCTCTAACTTTCAGATTATATCCATTTTGTAGAAATGACATGCACCCCACGTTCATGAACTCATAAACACCAACAACAATGAAAACACAAAATAAAACAATAATTCAAACAAATTTCTTATCAAATTCTTTTTAACCTCTCAATTGGGTGTAAGAAATTACTTTCCTTTTTTTCTTTATTTTTTCTCAAGAAATTTTTTCATTTCATTCAAAGTTTGTCGAAACGAAAAGAACATTACAAGATGGAAGAACAAGAACCGGTTGTGAACGATGAAGATTATATGATTTCCAAGGCTAAGGTGAAACGTCATGGTAAGTTTAATATCGTTTACATTTTTATATCTGTAAATGTTTTTGAGAAAACGTAATTTGTTGTTGTTTGTGTAGAAATGGAGCAAATGAAAGAAAGATTTGCAAAGCTTCTTTTAGGAGAGGATATGTCTGGTGGCGGAAAAGGTGTTTCGTCGGCTTTGGCTTTATCAAATGCCATTACGAATCTTGCTGGTAATTTTGACCCATTTACTTATGAACGGGTTGCTTTGGGTTTTTTTTTTTTTTTGGTCAAACGGGCAAATAAAAAACTTTAGCTACTAAAATGGTCAAATAGGTTCAACGCTACTAAATTTTTAATGCATACAACCTGCTAAATTGTTTTAGTTAAAAGAAGTGTTTGCGGGTCACCCAACCAATGACCCGTTTCGACAAGAACGTTAAAGTTAATAGTTAAGTCATTTTTGTTCAAATTCTAAAAATCTTTTTTTTTTTAAATGCAGCTTCTGCATTTGGGGAGCAACGTAAGCTTGCTCCAATGGAAGAAGATAGAAAAAAACGATGGAGAAGAGAAATCGCGTGGCTTTTATCTGTGACAGATTACATCGTTGAATTTGTTCCAACTCAACAACAATCAAAAGACGGATCAAATATGGAGGTATACGTTTATTTTAATGAATTATGTAAATACTTTATATCGAAGTATTTAATAAAATGTTTTGTAGGTTATGATGACAAAACAAAGAGCCGATTTAAGGATGAACATTCCCGCTTTAAAGAAACTTGATGCAATGCTTATTGTAATAATTCGATTCCCATTTCATTTTGAAACATTTTTTCGCGATTTTTTGGATAATGAAGATGATCATATGAATATATGATTCAGGGTTGTCTAGACAATTTCAGGAATCAGAATCAGTTCTGGTATGTGTCTAAAGATGCAGACGAATCAGAAAAAGGCGTTCAAAGAAGCGATAAATGGTGGTTACCAACGGTCAAAGTTCCACCCGAAGGACTCTCTGACGAATCAAGAAAATGGATGCAGTATCAAAAGGATTGTGTTAACCAAGTTTTAAAAGCTTCAATGGCGATTAATGCAGAAATACTCGCGGAAATGGAGATCCCCGAGAATTATATCGATAATCTCCCAAAGGTAATCGTTAAAAAGATCTTATGGGTTAACGGGTCAAAAGTCGTCTAATGTTTATTCATGTTTCTTATTTCCTAAAACGACAGAATGGAAGGGAAAGCCTTGGAGATTCAATTTACAAGAGTATGACGTCTGACTTCTTCGACCCGGGGCAGTTTTTATCAACCATGGATCTTACATCGGAGTTACCAGTTCTTGATCTTAAGAACAAAATCGAAGCTTCAATAGTTATATGGAAAAGAAAGATGCATCAAAAAGATTCAAAATCTTCTTGGAGTACATCTATAAGTATGGAGAAACGAGAACTCTTTGAAGATAGAGCCGAAACCATTCTAATCCTCTTAAAACAACAATTCCCGGGACTTCCTCAATCGTCATTAGAGATTAGTAAAATCGAGTCCAATAAAGTATGAATTTACAAGAAAATTTCATATGTTCTATTTTCTAGTCCAATTACTAAAAAAATATTGCGTCCTACTTACTTGTCATCATAATTAACACATTAACTATTTATAAACTTATAACCGGGCAACAAACTGTTTGTGGGTCAACCAAACCCAACCCCTCTCTGACCCGTACTAAAAATGACCCGTTATTGCTGACTTATGTAGGATATTGGTCATGCTATCTTGGAAAGTTATTCACGAGTACTGGAGAGTTTAGCAAGCACTGTTATGAACCGTATTGAGGACGTACTTTATGCAGACAATGTAGCACAAGATCCATCATTAGCAGCAACGGCAAGCAAGAGAACAAGATCAACACGAGTAGCGCTGGATGAATCTAATGGTCCAACAATGGGTAAAAGTCAAAGTCAAAGTCAAACACCTACAGGCTCACCTTCATCGATGACGCTATCAGATTTTATGGGGTGGAGCGTTGATCAAGAAGGAAGTGGTAGTCCGAAATCCGAGGATAAAGAGACCGAAAAGTATCAGAGCAAATCAGCAAAGATTTTAGCAAGAACAAAGAATTCGTATATGGAGAAATTAGAGGCTTATAAATTAAAAAGCCCGACAACTAAACATTAATCGAGTTTAAAACTAGGATTAGTAGAGATATTATTTCTCATCAAGTGTAAATATACTCCTATTTTTCCTAATGGATCATTGTACACATTTTTTATACGAGTCGATCCCACCTGCTTTGACCCGCGACCCAACCCACCCATTTCACCACCTCTAGAGAATACTATTTTCTGAGTAGTAATCGTGACAATAATAATATTAGAGAAACGTAGAAAAAGTAAGCAAACCAAGTGAGCTCATTTATTGCAGTAAACATGTCGGCTTTAAGTAACAAAAAGGTTCTTTGTAACGGAAATTTTATTTGCTTAAACTTACGACAAAAATAATTAAATTTTTGCCATACGGGTAACAGCAACATGCATAGCTTCTGCGAGATGAGGAATGGTTCTTGTACTGAGACCAGCCATGCTAATTCTCCTGCATAAGAAAGAATCATTTTAAATAAAAAAAAAAGTATTATATAACAAGTCAACGAGTTGAAAGTCGGCAATTTTTTTTTCCATACAACTTCTTAAATCATTTTAATAAAGAATGGGATTATTATTCTAATAATATTGTTTTTGCAATAATTTATACAAAAAAAATTCAAAAAGTGTTTTGCGGGTCAACCCAAATCGGCCCTGTTTCAATTTAAGATTATCATATGTTTTTTAATTAAATATGCTTACCCATCAGAAGTCATGTAGATGTGATATTCTTTAGTCATGAAAGCAACTTGTTCGGCATTCAACCCGGTGAAAGTGAACATTCCAATTTGCTTTATAATGTGAGTCCAATCACCAGGAGTTCCTGCCAAAAAAATATAACCCGCACAAAATTTAGCTACATAATACGATAAAAGTACTATTTTGTAATAAAAAAATTTACTAGCATTACCTTTTGCTCGTAGAGCTTCCAATAACTGTTTTCGCATGCTGATGATTCGATCAGCCATTGCTTTCAGCTCAACGGTCCACTCGTTGTACAAGTTACTATATGAAAAAACATATCAGAAAAAATAGCCGATTTTAATTATTATTTATTTACCTTTTTAAAGCGGTTATGGGTACCTGTCTTTGAGTATAGTTGCAACAATAGATGCACCATGAAGAGGTGGATTCGAATACATCGGCCTGATAACCAGTTTAAGTTGGCTTTCTACTTTGCTTGCAACGTCTGCCGTTTTGCAAACCTGTTGAATCAAATTTGGCTTAATATAACGAGAAGTAAAAAGCCGTGAATTTATTTTTTATCCATTGGTAAAAAGTTTTATGAATGATTGATATGATTAAAAACTTTGTTATTATAATGATGCTCAAAATCTTTCAATAAATGAGGTAGCAGGTCGTATGATTATATAATAGACTTTCGATGACTACCCGTCCACATTTTAACTATTTTTTTTAGTTGACATGTTTGAGATATAACACCCAAATCGACCCGTTCGTAATAAATTAATCAAAATTGACACTCACAATGCTAAGGGCTCCAACACGTTCTGCATAAAGTCCCATGTTTTTAGCATAACTTTGAGCGGCAAAGCATTCACCACCATCTGCAACAAACATACGAACAGACTGTGCATCTGCATCGAGACTACCACTAGCAAAACCCTATAACCAAGAGATATAAAGAATATATTACTGCCTCATAACGTTTTATAATATGATATCATATTTCAAAAATAAATTTATTTTTACCTGATATGCACTGTCGAAAAACGGTAACAACCCTTTTGATCTCATTAACTTCCTAATTTCCTCCCATTGATCGATGGTTGGATCGACGCCCGTTGGGTTGTGAGCACATGCATGAAGAAGGACTACTGCTCCGTTTGGGGCATTACCCAAATCTTCAAGAAGGCCTATTATTATATTTACAAATAACATCAATTTAATATCTTTAATATCCTAAAGTAGAGGTGGCAGTTTCGACTTATAAACTTATGAATGGGTTAAACCAGCCCATAATCAATATCTAATCTATATAAAGAAAACATGTATATATGTCATAACGAACACTACTATTATTTCCATACCTTTGAAGTCAAGCCCACGTGTTGAGGGATCATAGTAGCGGTATGTTTTCACCGCTAATCCTGCTAACCCAAAGATTTTCGTATGGTTTCCCCATGTTGGTTTTGGAATGTATACCGTTTTCTGTTTTAAAAAAGGGTGAATAATCAAATCAAGTAAAACATCCATTGTAATCTTTATTATTATGCAAATAAATATAACAAATCCATTTGCTTACTTCATAATAATGCTTAGCAAGAAACTCTCCACCAACCCTGAGTGAACCCGTACCAGATAAGCACTGCACGGTAGCAACTCGATTCTCTTGAATTGCGGGACTATTTTTGATTTTTTTCACAAAATAAAATAAAATTAATTAGGTAAATTACTTGTTAAAATAAAACAAAATCATTACCTATCAGCACCAAAAATGAGCTTTGCGCTACATTTATTGAAATCTGCAAGTCCAACAATGGGAAGATACTCCTTGACCCGAGACCTTTATCACATATATAAATTAAAATTTTAATATTTGAGATCAGCAAAATTGAACAAAACTTATGTTATGAGAATAAGTTACTTACGGGTCATTAACAAGGCTCTGTTCCGCCTTTCTTACAACATTGAGAACCAAAGGTTTTCCTTCCTATCAATGACAACAATAAATTAACTTGCGTAATTAACTAAATATTAACTTATGAAATTCTTAATTATATTTTTTTATGAAAGTACATAATAATTAATTACCTCGGTTCGATAAGCTCCTACACCCAAATTTAACTTTGATGGGTTCGAATCTTTGTTGTAAGCAACGGTAACCTGTTTTTTGTCATATCATAACAAAGACAAAAGTTGAGTATTTGATACGAAGAAAACAAAAACCAAATGCATCTATCATCAAATCAACTTCATGGATAATTACAAAAACCTTAAATAACTTATGCTCCTAAATACAAAATCATACAATAACGGATAAAATCACTATATTACGCATACTATTAAAATGTTCACAAGATTTAAAAACCCAAAACAGGGGTTGTGTCAAAATTTAACCTTTTTTTTCCTTTTGGTAAATGAATCATTTTGAGACGGTAAAGATCCTCGCCCTTTTTGTGAGTAAATTCACCATTAGGCCCAGGACTCAAAATACAAAGACATCTAGAATTCTAGACTCGGATCTCTATATAATATAGTTGATCAGCAGATTATAAGAACTGAAAACCCCAAATACCTAATCTCAAAATAAAGGTTAAACTCACTATATTAGGAACTCTATCATCATGTTTACAGATTATCAAACCGAAAACCGAGCTTGTGTCAAGATTTCAACTTGATCACTAAAAAGACATCTAATCTCAATCCTCAATATACTTGATCAGTAGTTTAAAAAATATATAATTAGCATACTAACATCAAGTTCATAAACTCGAAAACCGCCATCTTATTAAAAATCACTATAATTAGCATATACTATCATCATGTTCACAAGATTAAACGAAAACCTAATCTGGGTTTGTGTAAAAATTCAAACTTGATCCAAAAATTACCCCAAATCAATATTTTTACCATACTATCATAAAAACCCAACCTGGGTTTAGGTAAAAATTCAACCTTGATCACAAAAATTACCTCAAATCACTATAATTTACCATACTATCATAAAAACCCAACCTGGGTTTGTGTAAAAATTCAATCTTGATCACAAAAATTACCTCAAATCTCAAAATAACAGTAAATCAGTGAAGTAAATAAATTTGATCACAAAAAAAAAATGATAATAATTAGGTTTATTTTTACCCCTAAGATTGGATCTTCAGGAGCTTGAGTGATTGCTGAGAAAACTGAGCTTGAATTATCCGCCATTTTTCTGGTTTTCTTGAAAAAAAAAATTGTGATTTTTCTCAGAGAATTTTTTGGGGTTTTGTGATTGTTGATGACGGTGGGCGGCAACTGGTTTTATGACAGTGGATCGTGGCACGCAGTTGGCTTTTCTCACACGCAATTACCAATCTAGAGAAAGGTTCGGAAACAGTCACGAAACTTAGATCGCGTATATTTGAGTTAGGAAAACTCGTTTTTTAGAATGGAAAAACCTCTTTGTTTACGGTTTACCCGCTTTATACATGTTTTATTATAAATATGTGAACGATTTTATAGAGGTTTATCGTAATTTCTAATATTACGTTAAATAAGACTCATTCTACAGTTCGGTCCCCTTGTGTATTGTTTTCCGGCCAGGCATAAATATTATAAAAAGTTGTATAGTAGACCTATGGTTCGGTGTTATTTCTGGACAATAAATCTTGCATAACTTCAAAGGTAACGTAATTAAAAGCAGTTGGTTTCTTTGTGTTAAGAATAGATACTTTTTGGCCAGATAATAAACTTGTTATCGAGAACAAAGTATTATGTTAAACATCAAAAATCAAGTCCCAAACCTTTTGATCATGTCAAATTCGCGGATTTAGTTATAACATATTATTCAATTTACAAAGCACAATATTTGATTTTGATCAAAGAATTTTTAGTTTGACGGTATAAATTTATAATTGTAGAGTGTATTTTTCTTTATTTTCAATATGGACTTCCATAAACATCAAAAGGTCGAGATTAAAAAATTGTAGAAGTCTTGAATAGAAGGCAAGGGCCATTTGAATTTACATATATTAATGAATTTTTATGCGAAATGCTTTCGTCATCATCAAATAATACTAAAAAATATGTCGAAATTATAACATTTTATACGAATTGATATCATCGTCATCTATTCTAAAAGTAGCGATCGAAGAATATGAATGTTGGTGCAACAGAAACAAACTTGTAACGCAAATAAAGTATCGACTTAACAAATTAATAAAAGGACATTATAACAAAAAACTATGAAAGTAACTTGTAGTCCCTCATATGATATTACACATAAACCGAACTAACCAAACAAATTTAAGTATTTAACGCATAAACTATCGAACGATTGGAAATGATACAATATAATGACACCTTAACATTCACAGCCGGAAGATTTCTGTTGTCGTGCATTCGCCACATCAATGGTATCCGGAAGATAACTTCATCCCAAACAAAAAATCAAAAATCAAAATAAATTTTAAATTTCATAAAAGCTGTGTACGGATGAAAACCGAGTAGATTTATCAGTAATACTTACATTTCTTCCTCGGGTTCATTTTTAAGAGCGTTTTTTGCTATGCATTCGAAAGCAGCCTCAACGTTAAACCCTTCTTTAGCTGAGGTTTCAAAGTAAGGAATGTTTCCTTTTGAAGCACACCATGCTTTTGCTTTCTTCTCGGAAACCTGAAAGGAAGAAAGGAGTTGTAAACTTTTTATATGCAAATGTGTTGATAAAAGATGATTTTACCACTCGGCTATTGCCTCCGTCAACATCTATCTTGTTTCCGAGTAAAACAAATGGAAAGTTTTCTGGGTCAGTAGGACTCGCCTGCAAACAGAACACATTATCGGTTAACAGAATGCAAAATACAATTTGTTTGTTTTTAAGAGGTTTTGCGTCTGAATCTAAATACTCAAAGCTGTTAAAACGTCTGGGTCAGTCAGTCATAAGAGGTTTTTAAAACTTTTTCACAAAAACAAATTACCCCTAAACCGAATCTAGATTGGAAGCATATATTAAACCAAGAATGAATTTCGTTACCTGAATCAAAAACTCCTCCCTCCAATTGTTAAGGCTATCAAACGACTTCATAACATTAACATCGTGTACAAGAACACAACAATCTGCACCACGATAAAACGCTACACCAAGACTTTGAAATCTTTCCTGTCCAGCAGTATCCCATATCTGTAAAATAAAACTTTTAAATTGTTGCACATTTTCACAAGTCTGTATATCGTGCATTATAATGAATCAAACCTGTAATGTGAAAAGCCTGTCTTCAAACTGTATTTCTTTCGTTAAGAAATCAGCTCCGATAGTAGCTTTGTATTGATTACTAAACTTCCGATTCACATATCTTAATTCATATCATTAAGAAAAAACAACACAAGTCGTCTTTTCAAGTAAATAACTGCTTTTTCTCGTAATTGCACCAAAAATGTAACAAAACTTTCACCAAATTGTCAGTACAAACTTTCTACCTTTTGATGTGACGAACTTTTACGCCGTTACATGATAAGATAAACTTAACCTTTGATGCCACACCAATGTTCATCTACTCTAAAAGGTTACTTATACAACCAAAATAAAAGTTTCTTATCGTATGTAACAAACTAGTATTAACTATACTTTTTCATGTAACGAAAATGTGTTACAAACGATGTACTAAACTATTAACCGAAAATATTGAGGCCCTGTGTGAAATTTAAAAATGGACCCCTCATAAACCACTTTTTTAACATTAAGAACTTTTTTTAAATAAATTTGTCGCCAAAATGCATTTTTTGTGTTTATGGTTAAGTTACTGGAAAAATATATACACGTATTCCGGAAAAAATGGCCCCCTTCCGGCTTAGAGGCCGCGTGCGGTCGCACATGCTTCGGACCGGCCATGTATATGACATGTAAACTAGTGACATGGCATACTAAAACATAATCAAACAACTAATGCCACGTCACCATTTTACATGATATATAAACTTAATTACGACCTTCTATAACAAGTAAAACAGTGACGTGACATAAAAAAACATATGCCACATCACCATTTACATAGCAGATTCATAAATGGACCTTATAACAAAATAGTAACACCAGATGCTTCAGACCGTCCATGTATATGACATATAAACTAATGACGTGGCATACTAAAACATAACCAAAAAAAAAACCCACGTCACCATTTTACATGATATATATAAAGTTAATTACAACCTTCTATAACACGTAAAACGGTGACGTGCCATAAAAAAAAATACACCACGTCACCATTTACCTGTTATAAGAAAGTTAGTTACTTTACTTACTTACTTAACGGAATAAAAGTTTGTTACATAAAAACGTAAAATTGCATCATAAAAATTCAAATTAGGGAAATTGTATAAACTAAACAGATCTAAAAAACTAAGGATACTGATTCATAATAGATGTTTTTCCAACCCTGTAATCAAACAATTCACATCAAAAAACATCTTAATTTAGCTCAATTTACTATAAATCATAAAAATTGAATTCAAAATTGAAGAAATGAACCCGCTGTCGCCGAGAATTATGACTTTTAGAAGCATACGCCGGCGAGACGCCATGGATTCCGGCGCCGGTGATGATGAAATAAATCGGAATCTAGTGAATAATTTTTTGTGATTTGAATTTAAAACTTAGGATATACTAATATTCCTACCTTTTTAAATATCTTTAACAGGAATAACGACCTGTCCTTTTTACCTTTCAAGTCCTTATACTTATATTACTTTACTTTTTTAAACACCCACTTCTCCGAATTGAGTTGGGTTAACGAAAACATGAGTCGTGTATGAAAGTAGAAACCAACACGTTAAATGTTTAGCAAGCGTATGGTTGATATAATATTTGTCTTTTTAAAAAAAAGTTAATTACATAAATCACTTTATAGTTTATCCAAAATAGTTTAAAGAGTTGTATAGATAGTCCTAGTTTAGAAATTAATTTCGTTTTACGTCCCTAATTTCTAATTTGCATCCGTGATTGGGGCAAAATTGATGACAAACCTTAGGGACAAAATCCGTAATTAAAACAAATCTTAAGGATGAAAAAGGTAATTAGTTTCTAAAAATAAATGATTTATGTAACTTTTTAAATTTAGGAACAAAATTTAAAAATTAAAATAAAACTATGTAATACATATTCTAGAAATAATGTTGAGTAGTTAGAAAGTAAATTGGTGGATACAACGAGGCATTAAATTTGCTTATACTCCATATTAGCATAAAATATTATACATTTCGTTCTCTTTTTAATTATTTTTTTTTTATAAAAAAGTTATAGAATAATCATCTTTAGATGTTCAAAGTCACGGACATACATAACTTTGTGGTTGATATGTTAAATGTATCAAGTTTTATTTTAATTACTTGTTCTTCTTACGACGAGTTAGATAAATTTCTTCTTAATACTGATATAAGTACTTTTGTGTATGAATTACCTTCGTATTTCTTACTATTAATTTTCTTCTTTCGATTATTTTTTGTTTTTGTCGGTTTTATTGCTAAGTAATCTTCTTTCTCCTTATTACTCATATAGGTACTTTTGTCTTAGATTTTAATCATAGTTTCAAGTTTAGTATTAAGGATCACTATTTGAGAAAATTTAGGGACCTTTTGGTTATAAAAGAATTGTGACAATTTGTTTATTAATTTATTTTAAACATAATATATGATGTACACTATTCACAAAAAAAAATCCCAATTTGAAATAAGATGTCGACATATTAAATATCTTTTAAATATATATTTATGTCGACTTAATAAACAATACGTCTAATTTTTAATTTTATGCCATAAAAGTCTCTTTAATAGGACCACTAATTAAACAAGCACTTGAGATTTGAATTCAAAATAAAACACGTTCTTAATAATTAAAGAGTTTTGCTAACAATAGCTTCGAAAGCTTTAGTTAATATAGTAGGTGTGATAACCGCGTTGATACACAGCAGTGTAGATATTATTTATATTTTAACCATAAAATATATGATGTCGAGAATCACAACTTTTAGTTTTGAAATCAAAATCAACAAAAAATATATGAATCGTTGTAGATCGTTAGATTAATTGCCAAATCTAGAACAAAATGACAAATATCACGGAAAAAGAGTGCAACGCATAAGCACCAAAAATCAAATTTACAACAATCATTTTAAACATAATTCGAAGAATGAGATACACAATAAGGTTTCGCAAAGCCGACTCAAAATCTTGTTTATAAGGGGTGTCACATTCATTCTTACTATGTAAACAACTGACCATATGCCAAGAGACCACACACAAGTTTTCCTTAGCGTACTATGGCTTATTTGACACATTTAATGAAATCATAAAATTAATAAAAATCGAATAAAGGATCAAAACTGAAAATTATTCATTCTATGTCCGGTATAAAAAAAACAAGGGTTAAATGAACATACCACATTAATTCATAAACTACACTCCGTAAAAGCAGAAGATGGTTACCATAAGGACCTGTTTGGTTCGCATAATGTTTTTAAAGTAATTAGAATTTGTAAATGGAATTGAAATTTGAGAAAATTGGAATCTGAATTGTTAAAAAGAAATTGGAATCGGAATTTGAGAAATTCAACGGAATTAAGTTTTCTATTTTTTTTACATAAAATTCAGTTCAATTTGTTAATCTTTCATATTAATTGAAATTGTGTAACATATTTGCAGTGAAAAACTTAGAAAGGACTTATGCACGGTTCGGTTTATTAACTACACCTATAGGGATGTCAAAACTCTTAAAATAAATATAGATTTCTAAAAAATAACTTGTTTCAAGTAGTTTATAAAACTATTTTGAGATTATAATATGGCGAATTATATAATTACCCTTCATTTAATTTATCTTACGTAGTTGTTATTTACTACCATGTTACATTTTTAAGCTAAAACTTCAACTATATTGAACATATCTACGAAAAAAGTTGACGGTTATATTAAATTGGTAGCATTTGTTTGAAAGGAATTTTAGTAAACTGGTTTGAATTCTATAAAATTAGGAATTTTGAATTCCTTCAGAAACTTGAAAGAATTCTGAATTCCACAACGAAAGAAATCTGATGAAATTTTAGCAGATTACAATTCTTTCAGTTGTTCAACCAAACAGGATGCAATACGAATTTAGAATTCCAATTCCTTCTAAATTTATCAGATTCTTCTACCCAAATGCATGTATTATAAAATTAAACATAGCCATGGAGCTATATTCATCAAACCCAAAACTAAAATATTAAAAATAAAGAATTTCTATTGAATAAAACAAAACAAAAAAGAATTAAATACAATCAAATTCAAAACAAATCATACTAATTAAAAAAAAATCTCACAATTTTTTTTAATGTAACATCATTATACAAGAAAATATCATCATCAAGAATTAGCAAAAGAAACTTTATACAGAGCTTATCGGTTTTTTACCATCAGAACCCGTCGGAGTAACCCGGCCCGTCTCTTTTATACTTACCCACTTCCATTTCGCGGGTATTATCCCCTTCGCTAGATCCAGATGGATATAGTCCGTATTCACTAGTGGGTCGGCTGTATTCACTGCTTGCGTATTCTTGTGTGTTTAACGCCATTTTTCTGAACTTTACCATGTCTTCGTTGTATTGTGCCGTGTCGTAGTCTGAGCTTCCATGGGACCCGTGGATTGAACTGTGACCGGGTCGGATTTCGTTTAGGTCGGCAAGTGAGACGTCTCCTTCTAAGGCTCGGACGACTTGGCTCATTCTGGGTCGGCGGCGGGCTGAGTGGCGGACGCAGGCTGCAGCACAGGAAACCATACGGGCCATTTCGTTGTGGTTGTACTCTTTGTGTAGACGTGAATCGGCTATTGAGTCGAAGTTTCCGTCGTCCATTGCTCGTGTGAGTAAAGGTCTTGCCTGTAATTTGATTTATGTTAGCACTCGGCATTATAAAATCTTTAAGAAAAACTGACCGTTTTGATCCGGACCCGTTCCAACCCACCCAATTTGCCACCTCTAGTTTATAAATACGTGATATTAATTTTATCAAAGATTTTCTTACAATTTTCCATTTGTGTATAACATTCTTGACTACTTTTCTCCATATACTCGGGCCAAATCCACAGATTCCCAAAAAGAAATTCAAAGATATGTTTGACTAAAATACGTAAATAAACAAGTGGAACTTACCCAATCTACTAAACTATCATCCATAAAGGTTTGAGCTGAATCAACGGGTCTACGTCCAGTGATTAATTCTAAAAGCATGACACCAAACGAGAAAACGTCTGACTTGTCCGTGAGTTTTCCTGAAGCAGCGTATTCTGGAGCTAAGTACCTATACATTCACATCAAAAACATTAGATGGGTAGCAGGATAACTAGATTAGAGGTGACAATTTCGAACCATTCATTAATGAACGGGTCAAAAAGAGTTATTTTTCTCTAATGAGTCAAATGGGCAAAAACAATGTGTCGAATCGGTCTAAAGTGGCAAATTATGCATAAAAAACACAAAAATCACTTAATTAATAGTTTCGGACAAACTTATTAATAACTGTATATTCTTTTAAAACATTTAGGACAAAAAGGTGTTTGAGGTCAACCCGGCCCAACGTTCTAACCCGCTCAAAAAATTAAGATTATTGTAGTAATATTTTTATAACATACAGTAACTGATTAAAAAATGTCATTGTAAAACTAGAACAGGTGTTTCCAGTCAACCTTGCCCCGACCCATTTCGACCAACTTGTAAAGATTTCATATTTCAATCCGTTACCCAACCCGCCTTATCCGCCATTTTCCACCTCTAACAAAGTCTGGAAACTCAAAATAGAAAACGAAAACTTACCCAAAAGTTCCCATGACTCGGGTCGAGACGTGAGTAGCAACATCGGAAGTAATTTTCGCAAGCCCGAAATCAGCAACCTGTAAATGTAATTGAAGTTGATAAATGCAAGGTTTAGACGAATAAAAAGACATTATCTTATAATTAATTATATAGATAAAAATAATAGGCCTAGGTTACCTTCGCTTCATAATAGAAATCAAGAAGAATATTGGCCGCTTTGATATCACGATGAATGATCTTAGGATGGCCTGCAAAATAATGACGTTAAGATCTACTGAATTTATTATATAATACTATTTCAAACTTCTTTTTACATTAAATAATAAAATGAACATACAATCCTCGTGGAGATACGCTAATCCTTTCGCAGCTCCAAGTGCAATTCGCAATCTTGTGGGGAACTCCATTACGGGCCGATTCTTTCCTGAAAAATTAATTTGCAAACGTAACATTAAACATCTAATTAATGGATTAAATGTGCAAGTTTAACCCATTTAGTCATGAAAAAGGGGTCGATTTGGGTCGTGTTTTATCTCAAATGGACGGAAAAACATAAAAAAGTTAGAAGCAGTGAAAGTGTTTATAAATCATACAACCTCCTATATCGATTTTATTCCGTGCTAAAAAAGTGACCCTTGTCTGCCCTAACCCTTTTTGACCCATTAACCAACCCGCCCATATTGCCCTCTCTAATTTATGAACTTAATAGTAAGTCACAAATAGAATGTGAAAACTTACCATGCAAATGGTACTCCATCGTGTTATTTGGAACAAACTCATAAACAAGCAATCGTTTATCTCCGGTCATACAATATCCAACCAAAGACACAAGATGTTTATGATGAACTCGACTAATAATCTCAACTTCCGCTTGAAACTCACGTTCACCTTGTCCACTACCCGTTTTCAACTGCTTAACCGCCACTTCCTTCCCATTCGGAAGCACACCTCTATGCACATATCCAAAACCACCTTGCCCTAAAAGATTCGCTTCCGAAAATCCATCTGTCGCCATTGCTAACTCTTCATACGTAAACGTACTTTTTGAAAAACCAAGTGACAAACCAGGGGAAGGCGGGGGAAGCGGAGTCGACCCATTTGAGTAATTCGATCCAGAACCACCACTACTGGGTAAAAACTGCGGTGGCTGTGGCGGCATTGCTGGAGGTGGAGGATTAGGCTTTTGTGGAGGTGGCATTGTTACAACATGATCAGATGGTGGTGGTGGTGCATTTTGTTGCCATTGCTGCGGTTGACCGCCATACGAATCAACTAAAAAACACACAATTTTCCCAACAGTTACAACTTACAATCTCCAAACTTCAAGATCTTGAAAAATATTAACAAATATACAAAAAGATTATGTAAATATATAAATTAATGAAAATTAAAACATGGGTTATGAAAAAGTTTAAACCTTTCGGCGGCGCCGGCGGCGGAGGAACATAATAACCCACCGGAGTTTGATTTCTTTTTCTCTTTTTTTTACAGCAAAGAAACAAAATACTAAACACAACAAGAATCAAAACACCCCCAATTGCAATACCCACAACCACCCCAGTAGAAATCCCATTCGAATTACTCGCCGGAGCTGAATCATTCGCCGGAGATGGGTTCGCCGGAGTATTATTAGACCCCCCTCTTGGTGGGTTCGGCGTAGATCTCGCCGGAGGAGAAGGTGGACTGTTTCTTGAAGTGGGTGGCGCCGGAGGAGACGGCGGAGAAGTAGTGGAAGTGGGTGGTGGGGCGGTGGAAGTGGGTGGCGCCGGTGGGGAGATGTCCGGAGCTGGTGTATCTTGCGGTGGCGGAGGAGAGCTCGCCGGAGGTGGGGTTACGGCGGCGGTGGGTGGTGGGGTAGTGGCGGTTGGTGGTGGGGTAGTGGTGTCTGCCGGTGGTGGAGTGACCGGAGTTGTGGGTGCCGGAGATGTCACCGGCGGTGGTGTAGACATAATCAAGATTTACTTTCTTGATTTTTTTTTTTTTATATAAAAATTGTTATAGCTAAAAAACACACATTAATGTGTGTGTGTAAAAAGGGATTATTATGAAATTATAAAAATGAGATTTTTATTTTTTTGAAAAGAAGAAGAATAATAATAAATCAGAAAAAGTGGATATTGGTATTGTTGTTCTCCACATGGGGGAGTGGTTTGAATGCAAACCAGGGTGTACACTAGAAAGATAGAATGGCCCACCTATTGTTTTTGGATTTTTTACTCATTATTTAAAGTTTTGAATAAATCTTTCTAACATTTATTTATATTTTAACATATGTCTCGTGAAAAACTTATAAGAAACTTATGAGAGATTAATCTAATATCTTTTGTTGGTCGACATAATTTGTGGAACTTATTTAAAATACATATAGACTTCTAAAAATAAGTTAGTGTAAGTAGCTTATAAAAGTATTTTGAGATTTTAATATGGTAAATTATATAATTACCCATATTAAATTTATCTTACTTAGTTATTAGGTACTATCATTGTACATTTTAAGCTACAACTTCAGTTATACAGTCGAACTGATCTACGAAAAATGTTGGTGGTTATATTAAAATGGTGCAAAGTTTTGTTTGAAAAAAGTTTTAGTAACCTGATTTGAATTCCATGAAATAAGGAATCTTGAATTTCTTTCGAAACTGAAAGGAATTATGAATTACATAAAAGAAAGAATCCAATGAAATTTTGGCAGATTCCAATTTCTTCAGTTGTCCAACCAAACAGATGCAACTGGAATTCTGAATTCCAGTTTCATCAGATTATGCGAACCAAACGAGGTCTAATAGACGAAACCTACAAAATAACTTAACGCGAACCCTAACAAATAGTTGTAACGAGAAGGGTTACCCACACTTTATGGCGATGCCCCTCCTTTGAAGTAAACAAAATGTTGATTGCCATGAAAACAAAATGAGAAGAAAAAAAAAGATTAATCGAGTTGCGGCTTTAGCCAAGCCTGTTCATCTTATTGACAAAACCTAGTAATCAAGCCGAATAAAGCCAAGACAAAAAAAATTATAATCGGTTACTATAGCTTATCAATAGTAACAAACAAATTGAAAAAAGATGTTAATGTTAATGTTAGTGTATATGAAATGAAATTGACAAAAATCTATTAATTAATTGTTTTAATTAAATTAAAACTTCCCTTCAATTAAAATCCTGTTTGTAATAATTATATTGATGAAACGTTTTATTGGAGGCAGGGTCCATAACTCATATATATCCATTTACTCGGTTACACACTAGTATTTCTTCAATTATAGTTAGTAAAAGATAAATTAAGATAATTCAAAATTAATTTATAGATATACTTGACGTAAATATTTATTTTCACGAAGCTTATAAGTTAAGTTAAAGTTATTTGTACTATGTTTTAAAATGAGTTTGAATTTCTTTTATAAACAAAATTACATAAAATCTTTTATATTTATCAAAATATAAACTTTTTTGATTCGGATAAATGTTCGAGCTCCAATTATTTTGTCAAACATTTATAATCGGATTTTGAAATTTGTTTAATTATATAAAGACACCAAAATAGAGGTGTGGGTTGATTTAAAAGGCAAGAAATTGGAATAAGCAGCATTTGGCATTGGTTGGCAGGCAGCCTGGTTCTTTGGTTGGTTTGATTATCTTTTCAATTCACATGCAACATCGCAATCTTACTAACTCTCTAAGTCTTAAATAAAAATACACTATTTATTTTGGACAAAATGAAATGACTATAATCATAAAATAGATTATTGTTTCGCGATAACGAGGATAAATATATGAAAAAAATTGAATCGTAAATTTTATGATTATATACATGTTTTTAAAAATATTATGACAAAACAATGTTACACGTAATATAACATATATAAACTTTAATGTTTATACACATATTGTTTATAATTATACTTATGATTACAAATATACTCTTACATTTATTCACATGTTTTCATATTTTGTATAGGAGATTTTAGAATAATTATAGGTAAATCATAGTACAAATTGAACGATAATATAAGTAATTTAGGATTGGTATATGGAAGAAGAGATGAATGTTTGTTATTTTACTGGAGATAAAATAAAAGAAAAATGCAATTATTTATTTTAAGAGATTGTAAAATAAAAATAGTATTTGATGACATAATTAATTTTATCAAACGACTGAAATAAAATAAGTTAACTCATCAAACGGGACTTTACTTCGTTATATAACATTTAAAGGTGATCGTTTATTATATATTAAATATTATTAATTACTTAAAAAATAATTCATATTAACTTCTTGAGCCGGCTAGTATGAGTTGAACCGGTTGGGATCTTTCTTACTTTCATATAGTTAGATTTTTGTTCTTATAAATACATGACTTGTCAATATTACACCCTATATTTGTCTATATATGTACTTGTGGTCCCTTAACTATTATCATAAAAAAAGGGTGGTGGACCAATGAGTCACATGGGCATATGATTGAGTGGCGGCGTGACATGCGGTGTGACCATCAAGTAAGAATGTTTGACTAAGGTCTCATGAAGATTAATAAAAGTTTAAGTTAATTACATAATTGGTCCATGTGTTTGTTCCAATTTAACGGGTTCAGTCCCTGGGTCGAAAATCGTTCGGATTCAGTCCCTGGGTCATATGTTTGGTTACACGTTTGGTCCCTTTGTCACTTAAAATGACGAAAATACCCTTAGCAAATTATATTTTAATTTTTATAAAAAAAAAACTATTTTAGCTATTTAAGAAAAATTAATTAAATTTTAAAATAAAAATTTTATTCTATAAAAAAAAAAACAAACAGAAAAAAACATACCAAAGATTTATCTTCATTTATTCACTTATGGTCAGCCATGGCTTCTTCCACCATTTTCCATTTTTATCCTTTCAAAACCTTACAAAAACCATCACCTCACAAACCATCCTTTATCAAATGCACTTCGAATCAATTGATGGATTTCCCGTCACCGGATGCAGACTCCACAAACACAAAAAAGCAATAAAAGAAAAAAAAAATCTTAACCTAATTCAAACACATCTATCAAAAGAAGTTTGAGGAATCTGCTAGGTTTTCGAAACTGAGGAAGGAGTGGGCGGCGACGGTGGCGGAAGAAGGGGTGGGCGGCGGCGGTGGCGGAAGCGACGACAACGACGGGGTGGAGGAGGTTTTGACGGTTTATTGTCTTAATCGATTTGGGGATTTGCAGATTTGCGACGAGGTGGATTTGCAGATTTGAAGATTTGAAGATTTGGTATTGGTATTTGATAATTCTCGCTGTTCTAAAGATTTTTATTCTGGTATTGGTATTTGAAATACCAATTTTTATAATTCTATTAGTTGACATATTTGATATTGGTATTTGATAATTTTGGTTGTTCAAAAACTCACAAATACTGTTATAATTTTTATTTTTTATTTTTTATTTATTTTTTAAATTGACAAATAATTCAATATTTATTTTATTAAGGGTATTTTAGTCATTTTAAGTGACAAAGGGACTATTCTTGTAACAAAACATATGCCCCAGGGACTGGACCCGAACGATTTGTGACCCAGGGACTGAACCCGTTAAATTGGAACAAACACAGGGACCAATTATGTAATTTACTCTAAAAGATTATACTTCTAAAGTTAAACTTTAAACATATATTAAGGTGGTTTAAGCTACGATGTTTTTATAAAAGGTTTTATGATCGACCTTTTTGCATAAACGTTTTGGTATGGTCAGAGGAAATGATCGGAAACAGTCATATAGATATTTTGGTTAGTCCCGTTTATTTGTTCAACTTAAGGTTATATTAAATCATGTTTCGATTTCAAGACTAGTAGCTTCGCTATTACTAATTGTTGGTGTAAGGTCTTGAATAAAGACTTTTGCCTCTTGAAGTTCCAAGCTGTCGAAGAGAGAGAGTGAACAAAGGTCACCCCACGAGCATACAGGGGCTAAGAGGTTCATCCTCTGTCTTGGTATACTTAATAGACCGTGCATATTAAATGCATGGATCAATTGAACATACTTAGACTGTACGACAATATAAAACAACTCCAAGATGACACAAAAAAGTGTTGCAAGAACAACATCAAAAATGTATCTAGACATGCAATATCACAACTAGAAGTAAAACAATGTCATGGGTATTCTTCGGATTGAAAACTGTATAAATATCTCTCCAAGTGTTTTATTAAATACATAATCTAACATGTATTTACCTCATTGATAAAACTGTATCTACTTCTTTTGAAATATGTATTTACTTTATAGATAAAACTGTATCTTATTATTAATATTACAAAAAATGAGTTAAAATACACCTTATTTTTTAAAATGCATCGACTTTTCTCTAAAAAAATGCATCTAACAAAAAAATGAATACCGGTAGGAACACTCCAAAATTAATTAAAAAATTAATTTAAAAATAGTAAAAAATGTTTTTTTTTTCAAAGTGTTTCGGAGAAATCATAAAATAACCTTTTTAATCATTTTTTGAAATAAAAAAAATTTCGACTTTTTTTAACATTGATTTTTTTGGTATATGCATTTTTGTTTATTTTTTCAAAAAATACATCTATTAATTGAGATAAAATGCATCTTATTGAAATGAATCAAAAGATTTAATGATGAAGGGATCGTCCCGGACTCCCGGTTAAGTCATTTGCTGAGAATTTAAGGCCTTCATGTTTCCAATACCATCTCGAATGGTCCCATTAAGATGATTATGAGAAAAATTCAGACAAAGTGCCATGAGTTGTTTAGGTATTTCTCCAACAAGTTTATTGCTTGAAAGGTCCATGTTAATGACATATTTCAACGTTGTTGTATATTCGAGATCGATTCCTTTCATGACCTGGATCACAGCATCCGAGTCAATATCTTCGAGTAGGGTAGCATCAACCATGCTACTCAACTCTCCAACACGCAGAGGGATGGAACCTATTAAGCTGTTGTGTGCAACGTCTAGAATGCGAAGGGCTCGGCTGTTGCACAAACATGGTGGAATGTTCCCTGTGAACTTTCAAATTCGAAAGATTTCCAATGTGATGGGGGATAACACCATCAAAACCTGAATTAGAGAGATTGAGGTGACTTGGTTGTTTCAAGGATCCAATCGACTCAAGGATCTCTCCTGAGAAATCATTCCCACTCAAGTCCAACACGTTCAAATATTATAGGCGTCTCTTCTGAGTTAAACAAGAGTTAAAATCATTGCTAGAAATGAAGCACTCTTCAGGTATTGCTCAGGAAATAGTGAGATGTCAGAATGTGTGTTTTTTCCCTTAATATGAAGCTCGACAACATGACTTTGAGCGGCACCATCACAACGGACCCCTGCCCAGCGACAACAGTCATTGCCAACCCATGATGAGAGCATGTAACAATCATCTTCCATGGTGTGTTTGAACTTGACAAGGGATAGTCGCTCTTGCTTAGAGCAGCCCGTTGTCATATTTGGAGAATAACCCAAACACGTATACATGCTTGCAACCGATAACAAACTTACAAAAGTGAGACGAAACCCAAAACCCCTTAAATTCCCCATGATAAAAAAAAATAGTGATTATCCCATGAATGAACTTAATAGTCTTCACCCATAGACTTAAACTACCACATTATAAGTTTGATCATACCTTCAAGTTCAACGACTTACGCAATACAATCAATCAAAAACAGTTGAATACGA
Source organism: Senecio squalidus (assembly GCA_910822075.1). Classification (NCBI taxonomy): domain Eukaryota; kingdom Viridiplantae; phylum Streptophyta; class Magnoliopsida; order Asterales; family Asteraceae; genus Senecio; species Senecio squalidus. Next base: position 67,071,795 of record CAJVGC010000060.1, read on the forward strand.
TATCACATTTGCAATACAGACATAACAAGAGATCTGATAACTTTATAAATCAACTAACGAATCCTAAATTTACATTAAATTCAACAAGCGTATCTCAATGGAGATTCGCTTTGTTCGTTCAATAACAAGATGAAATTGCATTTTGCTGCTATTTTCTTCTTCTTTACAATAACAGGTAGACAACCCACCCTACTACCAAGACGCCTTGCAGATCAAGAAACCGTAGATCAAACCCTCAAATGGTATATCGAAGGAGAAAATACAATATTTCTTTCTTTAACTGTAAGGAACATGACCATAATCTTATAATGTTGTGTATTGTTAAAAGATGAAAGCTTTTTTTAGGTTCCTGGTGCTGCGTTTCCAGTTGTTGTTGAGAGTATAATGAATGCACAAACAACGGAAAGTGAAAATACGGACACCCATGTGTTTTCTGTGTACATTTCCATTGCATCTGTGAAGGAGAAACGAGCTCGGCTTGCTGCCCAGTTTCTTAGTCTATCGGCTTCTGCTGCATATAATGCTCTTCCCTGAATCATAAAGCGGAAAGCTAAAAAATGTTAAAAAGTTACGGATTTATTGACTACCCACAAAAACCAATGATTTTAAGTTTATGTGATTTACCTTGTCGTCAAACCATCGTCCCCGTCTTAACCATGCAGTAACTAAAGCTAGTAAAATTCTTGGAGGTGTTAAGTAATTAATCGCTTTCCCACTTCCTTTCACGACCCTCATTCGTGGGACCAATGTTCTAGCAACTGTCTCCGGCAACTCACAAATAATGTTAAACATTTGCTTGTTCTGAATAGTCGAACCACTGCCAAAAAGAACGGAAAACAAATCTTTTTACTCAAACGTTTTATATGCAAACAATTAATTACATATTTCTCTAAATTATTATACCTCAAGAGCAAGTCTGTTAGAACCATGCCTGGAGAGGCTGTATGAACTCCAACTTTAGACTTTTTACATTCTTTAAACAACGAAGATTGAAGTTGTCTAAGACCACATTTTGTTGACCCGTATCTGTTATAGCGATATATAAGATCAAACAAACGACGATCATTAGAAAAAAGAAATTAAAAAATACTAAAAAGATCTAAAGAGCTATCATTACTTACACAGCTGTTAAAGGTGTGCTTGATCCACCGGAACCAGCACCATCCATGTTAAAAATATGACCCGCTTTATGTTGGTTACTCATGACATGCATTGCTTCACGTGTGCAAAGTATCGATCCAACCAAGTTTGTGGACACGATCTATTCATATGAAACAAAATCGGTTATGTTATGGTGAAATGTTTGCAAAAACAACAAGAGCTTGATAAAAAAAAAATAGATCTTATTTTTTTTTTATATCTTTTACCTGTTGTATATCTTCGTCGGTGAACTCCAATAATGGTCTAAAACCTTTATTAGTCCCTGCATTGTTAATCTGTAAAAAGATGAGAGTTAGAAATCAAGAAAGGAAGAAAAGTATAAACTTTAATATTCATGAGCTCGATTTTATAAAATATGATAAATAAATTGTATATTGCTCACCCAAATGTCAATGGAACCGAGTTCATTGACAGCAAAATTGGCTAACTTTCTAACATCATTAGGATCACAAACATCACATGACGTGCCAACCACTTTTGCATTCACGAGGTTCTTCTTAGACGAATTTTGTGCAGTTTCCATGCCTTCTTGTAAGTTTTCTTCGAGTTCTTTAATTGTCATATCGACAGATTCTTCACTGAAAACAAAAAAAAAGGAAACTCGGTTTTTATTAAATTATGTAAAGTATAGACAATGAGGAAACAAAAAACATCGTCATGGTTTTGAAAATTACCTTCTTGATGCAATAACCACACGATCTCCCGAAAGTAGGAATTCACGAGCAAGAGCTTTCCCAAGCCCTCTAGTACTGTAATCAAGCAATTCTTAATTATCAATAAGCTAAATTACACAAGGTTAATTATTATTCTTGAATAAACGTAAGAAATAGATTAAAAGAAAACACGGCATGACCATACCACTATGTTTGGCACATGTTTTGCTAAATGTGTCATTTGTAGCATCTATTATGTATAAGTTTCCCTTTTGGTATAATTAGAGCAAAACGAGAAAAGGTACCTTCCGGTAATGACAACATTTCGAGGACCAGCTCGACTAACTTCATCTAAAACCATGTTCGAACCAATCATGGTTCCAATGATAATACCTCCAACCCAACTATACCAAATCAAATCATTCATTTGTCCATCTCCACCTTCATTCAACATTATTACCGTTGATCAATAATCTAGCTTAAACATATAAACAAATCTTTAGCAACAAAAATAGTTTCAGCCGCTATTCGTTCAACTAACCTGCTAAACTGAATCCAACCGACAAAATCACTCCTGTGCTCATCATAGTCACAATATATCTCCCAACATGAAGAGCAATCTACATATATTCATACGAAAATCCCTAATTATAATATGCTACAATCTCAACAAAGAATTCAACTATTTAACAAGATTTTTATTATAAAAACTAGGTTTTTAGTTCGATTACCACTAGCTGCTTTCCTGTTGAGAACATTTTACGAACTCAAAAACGTCATAAAAGAAAAAGAAAAAAAATGGTTTTTAGCATAACGTACTATTTTAGTCAATATAAACCATAAAAATTCAATCTTTGTGAAATAAAAAATTTCAAGATTTCAAAGTTCTAACAAATATTTAATCCTAATAAATGGGTGTTTTAGCACAACTTACAATTATTATTACTATTCATTATAAACCACAAAAATCTAATCTTTTTATAATCACAATTATAAAAAAATAATAATAATAATAATTCAAGATTTCAAACAAATATTAATCCAAAAAATTGGGTGTTTAGCACAATTAATTATCAATATCATAAAAACCATAAAAATTCAATCTTTTTATAATCACACAACTTAGGGGGTGTTTGTTTGGGCTTATATAAAAAGCTTATGACTTACTGACTTTTCGGTTTATGTTTCATAAGCTCGAATTTTCCGGCTTATGTAACCATTTATTGGCCTTATTATTGTTTATTATATCATAGACAGTAATAAGCTCATAAACGCTTAAATAAGCCGGAAAATCCGAGCATGACAATAAGTCATACCCTTATATAATATAAGCCCAAACAAACACCCCTATAAAGAATTCAAGATTTCAAACAATTATTAAATTCTAAAAATTGGGTATTTAGCAAAACTTATAATTTCACAATAAAAAAGCATAAAAATTCAAACTTTATATAAAAAATTCATGAATTTAAATAAAATTATACCTTTGATAAATTTTCTTCCAATTTCTCCATAGAATTATTATCTTTATTAAAGATAAAATTTTTAACAGCCCCCAGTAAATCGTTTTTAACATTTTTACTTAAATTTCCAATCTTTTTCTTACTACTCTTATCTTTACCATCTTCTGATCTAAAAGCTTTACATGGCTGCAAACCCACTCTCTGTGGGATTGGGTCCCACAAGAGTGATCTCCGGCCGAAACCCAGTTGGGTCACCGGCGGTTGGGTGGTTCTGTGGTGGAAGTTGGCCGGAATCATGGCCATTTTTGGGTGGTGTAAACTTAAAGAAAAAGGTTTCTAGAAAATGAATAAAATAAACAAAAAAGTGTAATTGTTTCTATTTTTTGTGAGTTGAGTGTGGGTTTTATCAAGATTTTTTTTTTTTTGAGAATGAAAATATCTTTAAATTAAAATAAATAAATTAAAATAGAATTAAATATTTAAAATAATATAAAAAGTTAATTTAAATAATACACATAATTTATCCCACATTACGAATTTCGTTTTTAAACTTTAAAAAACCTAATTACCTTTGATAAAAACAATTATATGAGTTGTTTTTAACAAGTTATGGACATACGTTATTTTATTGTATATTTGTAAGAGAAGTGATATACAAGCCTAAATTACATAAGCCTAAATATGCCTAATCCATACAAAACATGACACATGTATTTCCACTACTTATCTCTCATCATACCAACCAATCATTTATTGAATCATCCAATCACAATTTTAGGCCTATTTGTAGTCTTATGTAATTAGCCATATGAATCATTACAATTTATGTATTTTGGGAATCATAAATTTCTTATGAATTTATAACTATATTATGTATATATTTACTCTTTAAAATAGCCCACATGACTGTCGTTATCGAAACTCTTACCTTTTATGTTCCTAATTCTTAATCAACATCTATCTTAGGATAAAATGTGTAATTATGGGTGTTTGTTTTAGCTTTTAGCTTATTAGCTTATGTAACAAAAATTAGTTTATTTTTAATATTTGTTTAAGCTTATTAGTCTATAAACGGTTATATAAGAAAGAAAATTCAAACTTATTAAACATAACCCGAAATGTCAATAAGTTATAAGTCACTTATATAACAAACCCCTCTTATTAAATTTTATAAATTTATAAATAAAATTTATAAATTGAAATAAACCACGGAAAAAGAAAATCTAAATTTTAATAAATGGAAAGAAGAAAGAAAAAGGGATAAGTGTGATGACCACACGTTACAAAAACCTCATCTTTTAACCACGTGGACATTGTTTGTATATAACTAGTGAAATTACCAATTTGCCCTCAATTGGTCTACTTGGTGTAACGATATTTTGACACAATGGAAAAGAATTTTGAGATATTTAAGATATTTTTTATTTTTTAGTAGTATGTGGATACTTTAGGTTTCATCTTTCAATCTATACTTGTTTTTATTCATGTGTGTAAACAATTTGATTCGGTAAGAATGTTACGTGCATATGTGATTTCGTTGGTACGTGTTTGAAAAAAAAGGAGTTGCGTGTTAGACTTGGTTGCAAGTGAGTTTTTCGGATGTTTGTTGATAAAGATTTGACTATTTAACGATTTAGATAACGGACATAAATTATTATCGTGTTAAATAAAACCGTTATGTAGATTTTGTGGCTTTGAAGAAATTAATATGAAAGAAATAATTTTATTGACCATTTTTTGATATTTTGGGCTTGCTTATTGTCTTGGGCTAACTAGTAATTTATCTTTTAGCCATATTGGGTTATATTTTTATAGTCCAATTAGAAATCTTAATGTAAAGTATGGTCATTATTTTTATTTTTATTTTTATTTTTATTTTATATAATTTTAAGTTTAGACACAAATAAAATTAATATATATTTTAATCTTTCACTTAATACTCTGAGTACATAGCTTAATAATATGTGAAATTTGTGTTTTACATATTGCTAAATATCTTTGGAGTACATGTCGAACTCATGTCGAAAGTTATCAATACATGAAATAGGGTCGAATTATTGGGACTTTCAAGAATTCTATATGCAATTCTACGCTGGAATGCAGATAAAGGAAGCCGAAGGGGTATATATTATAGAGGAAGCATACCGATTTTCACTTTTATGAAACGTGTAATTAAATTCAACAAAGGGTTTTGTAGACGCATAACCAAGTTTTTCACTTATGATGACTTTATTATTAATAAAGATTTAGCATAGATTATTCAATTGCCAAACGAATAATCGAAGGGAGAGTAGTATATAATACGGGTTTGAATTGCATAGGAATGTAACACATTTGTTGGAGGAAGAAGTTACCGAGAAACAAAGAAAAGAGATCTACGAGAGGGTTGGTGGATTCTTTGTTAGCCAATGCTCGCGATAAACTTGATTTGAGACGTAGCTTTGTTTGTATAGATACAAGGGAGGTTTTAGGGGCTGAGAAAGGTAGGCAACCGCCAATTCCGATATTTTTATAGTTAACGTAAAATTTCTAAAATTTTGATAATTTTGGAATTTGCCCACCCTAAAAAAGTGTATAAAGGAAAATAGTTTAAACATTATCATCAAAATCCTATCTAGTTAATTGGTTAGAGTGGTTGCCTTTGTAATTGTAGGTTATGAGTTAAATTCTTAGAAATAATCATTCTAAAAAACGGCATACCTAACCGAATATACACATAGTTTTGTATAGATATCGATGAATTGTTGACGATTACTTTAATAAGATTCACAAACCGGGTTAAAGTTATTTTCCCGATGAACAAATGTTTTTTGTTTATTGTATTCATTTTGGCAGATTCTGCTTGACCTTAACTAATGTTAGCATGTAACTCCCTTGGGTAAATTTTCTTTTCTAAAGTATTCAAACTACAAATCCTCATAGTAAGTTTTGTGCACATGGGTGGACGAGTTATACCGAGGGGTAGACAAGATACCACACAACTTGATAAACGTCGTGCTTTTATAGTGTAAAAAGATTAGAAGATTTTTATTTTATACGATAATTGATTAGGGTCAATAAAAATACATTGTTTCCGATACCCTTCAAATTCAGTTATGGATCTGCCACTGTTTGTGCATGACGGTGGTTTGTAATGATAAGTGGTTTTTTTTTTCTCATTGGGTCTGTCCCGTCACATGGGTTTACACATTCAATATATTCGTACGTGCCAAGTAGGATTCAAGTCTAGCACTATTAGTAACCAATTGGTCAATGGCATTGTATGAATGTGTATAATTTTTCGTGTAATATTCGGAAAAACAATGTTTAAAGGGATCTTTGTTCTGCTTCCAAGATCTATCTTTATTGTATGCGAAGAAATCAATTTTCGAACCTTTCTATATAAACATTTTAATATAATGAAATTGAGGATCATGAAACATGCAACATGGGCCTAGGCTAGCATTTCTTCAGTTTATGTCTTTCCTATAATGAAATTGAGCCCATGTGGGTTTGTGTGACTAATCAAACTATGTATTTTGTTCATATTTTTCAAACAAAATAACGTAATCTACAAATTTGCAAGAATTTTTTTTATTAGAAATTGGTCCAAATTTGAAAAATACTTAATCATATTCGTCATGAATCATGATGTTGAGAGATGGACAATAATGATTTATCTCATTAAAATTTACTTTTTTATTATTATTTTAATGTGATGATTTGACCAATTAGTCATATCATAATTTTTATTAGTCATATCATAATTTTTAATGTGATGATTTGACAAACTAAATCTTATGATATCAAAAGTTTAAAACTCTGCCTATCTATCTCTATATTTAGAGGAAATAAAACATCTTTTTTCTTTAAATTTTTTTTTCTCCAATCATCTACTCTAAAAACCACACTTTTTAAATTCTTTATACTAAATTAAATCATTTTATATGAAACAGTTGCTCATTTGAGTTTTGATTAAACTTTTATAACCATATTTAACTAAACACTTTATAAAAATATTTTTTTGAATTTTTTTACTTGACGAAAAAATTTTAATTTTTTTCTTCTTTTTTTAAGTTTATATGAATTATGTATCAATATAATTAATATATGTATATTGAAAAAATTAAATTAAATAGATTACAGAATTAAAATAGTAAATTAAATTTTTAGATAATGAATAGTGTTTCTCTAATTTTTAGTTTACTCTAATAATTATCTATTTTTAGAGGAACGGTTGAAATACAGTTTTTCTCCTCTGTATATATATATATATATAGAGAGAGAGATAGAGGAGGGGTTTAGAAACCCCATTGGAGATGACCTAACAACATGAATTTCTCATTTAAAAGTTACACCCTTCATTTATATAATCGGTTCTGCATTTTGGATAATAGTTCTTAAGTTTAATATTATTACTCGTGTTTGAATATTTTACACAATATCTAGATAACTATGTTTACTAAGATCTTATTAATAAATAAAATACAAATGTTCCTTCCACAATGTATTTTTAAAAATAAATAAATCATGAAGCAATTTTATGCCACAAAAGGTACTATATAATACCAAATAAGTCAAATACATCCATTAAAAATATGAAATAATGTATCTTTATTTGTGTGAATAAAAAAAATCATGTGCAAATCATTTCTTCTAAAATAATTTACAGGATCTACACTTTAAAACTAAATTTGAGGAATATTTACCTACTAGATCTTCTAACTAAAAGCAAAAACAAACAAGTTACTTAAAACAACACTACGGATTATAAGTATGTACAAACAACATTTATATTATGTTTAAGATGTTAACAAATTAGTTAGATTTTAATCTTCTAATCAACATGGCCTACACTCACATGTTTGATATTTTAGTGTAATTATTTCTTTACTAATCCAAAACAGGAGTGCACTTTTGTTTATGACACTTTTATATGTCGGGAACAAAATGGTCGGGGTATATCAAAGAGATTTTACTAAGAAAAAAACGAGGAAACACTACAACAAAGTGCTTATTTTTTATATTTATTTGTTCATATTTTTAAAAAGTGTGAAAAAATTAATCAATTTGTTCACGTTTGAAAATGTATCAAAAATCTTAACATTTGAAAATGTGAAGAAGTTTAAAATTTTCAGAGTTATAATTGTGGAAATAAAATGTTCACCCTAACAAGTGTAAACAAATATAAAGTTTATACATACTTTAAAATCTGGAGAGTAATTTGTGACACCTAATTTTTTCACGCTTCCTCTAGCGTGAGAAAATTGGGTGTGGCAAATTGGTTTTCGCACTTTTAAATGTAAACAAGTTTTATATTTCTACACACTTTTAAGTGTGAATTTTTTTCCCTACATATATAAGTGTGGATTACTTAAATTTCTACACCCTTTTAAATATTGAGATTTTAGACACATTTTTAAGTGTGAATAAATTGATAATTTTTTGAAAAAAGATGTGAATATATAACCTTTTTGTTGTAGTGATACCGCTTGCTGTTATTGTTAATGATGATAATTTTGAAGATTGCAGGATGTTTGTGTTTAGTAATGGAAATCGTTGTATTATTGATGATTGCAAACCGATTACAAAGTAATTATTTATAAACTAATATAAAACCATAATGGACCATAACCCACAATCGGGTTCGGGCCAACTTATTCTCTAATACCCCCGCAGTTGGAGCACCGAAATCGCTAAAACTCGAACTGTAAAACAAAACTATAATTATCAAAATAAATAAAAAGATAAAAACTAAGATATTTTGAATGACTCCTAGCTTGCGGCGGCGTTGCAGACGTTGCGATAATGTCGAAGGACTTGAACCAGAAACCGATAATGTTTCACTCGGAATCAGAAGCATAATAAATAAATAACAAAAGCATAATATTTTCCGATCATGTTTCACTCGGAAGCATCGTAATATTTTACCGATCATGTTTCACTCGGTAGCAGCAACAAAAGAAAGCATAGTATTTTCCGATCATGTTTCATTCGGAAACAACAATAATATATGGCGATGATCTCTCTTTGGGAGACTTTTTTATTTCTTTTTCTAATTGCCTCGCTTTAGAAGACGGGTGAAAATATTAATCCTCATACGAAACAAAAAAGAGATTTAAACTAGAAGTGAAACAAAAAGAGCTAACAATAATATGAAACTAATATCGACGAATAAAGGGAATGAAAAACTAAAATAAACAAAATAAAAATTGAAAATTTTACCAAACAGTGTGCGAAGAGAAGAAAAAAAACAAAATCGAATATCAAAACTATTATATTTTCTATTAAAAAATCACGTGAATCAAACAAAAGTTGAACAATCATATTTTTTTTTTATAATAACGGTGCAAAACAATTTTCTTTTAAATAATCCAAACAAATTTTTTTTTTTTTTTGAAGGAACAGAAAACAAAATAGATGAACGAAACGATTAGAAAACTAACTCATTAATAAGATTTAAAACCTACTGTGAACGGAAGTTTAATCGAACGAATCAAAGAGAGCCCATGACTCTGATACCATGTTGAGTAATGGAAACCGTTGTATTATTTAGAAAGGGTTTTGATAATGAGTACACAAATTGATTTGGTTTTGCGGGTATAGTTTCAACGAGTCGCCTTGAATGATCTTTGTCATATTGTTGAGCATGTCACATTAGTTTTATCAACTTGTCAATTGGTTTTGTGAGCGACTCCTATATATCAGTGTGTCACAATTGGAGTGTGAGTAAATTTTATCTCTGATATGGTTAGGCCACACTAATTTGAAAACCGCTTATTGTCCAAAATATGAATTAACTATTTTTGTTATCCCAAACTAGAATATGTAACACTAAAACAACATATGGTCGAATTACTTCTTTCGTAAATTGATTTCGGATTCCCCATAATGAGAGATATTTAGACATCTAGTCATAGTTCTTACATGATACATACCTTTTTAAAACACTAAGTACACAAACATTGGTTTCAAGTATATGTTAATTATTATTATCATACATTTCCAAACATTAACTTAATTTTCGATCTACAATTCTACATAAAGTGTGAAGATTCAAATAACTTTTTGTAGCGGATGCACGTTTAACTTGAGGTTTACTTTAAATCAGTGTTGATAACGATTAAAAATAACTTTGTAACGTATACTTTTATAAATAAAATAAAAAAAGCTTATGTAACAAGCCAGAGTTGGTCACATCTAGAATCGTCGACTTAGAATAATAATTTCAACTAACGAACTAGATTTGCAACACACATTTTCAAATATTCAAAAAAAATAACATGCTCTCAATCTTGTACTTACTTTAAAAGAAGAAAAACAAAAAGTAAATTGCTAATAGTCAATGAAAAGTAAAACCCTAAAAGGTTTTTTGTTTTAACACCTTTGTTTTCTAGTCCACTCATAGTATATATACATAACCCTAAAAAAACCCATGTTTTGAAAACTTAAAAAATGACATAAAATTTACCAAAAACTTACAAAACAAAAAGTTTCGAAAATATTCAGAGCCATTTTGGTGATATACAAGAAAGCATTATAAGATTGAGTCATTGATGAGAAGATGCATGCATTGTGGGGTTAAACAAATGAATGTCAAATGGTTGTATGTGTTTGGCAGTGACTTAACACTTTAAAATTAGAAAGCTGAGCCCATTTTTAACTCCAACTGTCTTGTAGTTTTATGGTAGGGTTTTGGAATTATACATACATGTGTTTGTATCTATTTGGAACCTTCTTTATTATCAAAGATGCTTTAGTTGTGTTCATCAAACGGGGCCTAGCTTAGTGAGATATATTGCATTATATTTGTGGCTTTGTGGTGAAGTTGTATTAGTTTGTGGGGAAGTGAGACCACGAGATTTTTATATATATATAGCTCTAATCTAAGTCACCCTCTGTGTGTGAGTGTGTGTGTGTGTGTGTGTGTGTGTGTGTGTGTGTGTGTGTGAGAGAGAGAGAGAGAGAGAGAGAGAGAGAGAGAGAGAGAGAGAGAGAGAGAGAGAGAGAGAGAGAGAGATTTTAAGGCAAACAAAGTTGGGTGTGTAACTGTGCATATATAAAAGAGAAAGGTACCATACATAATGTATACATGTGTGCCCATATGTAGCAATGTAGGGTATTTATGTATATATGTATCTCTCTATTTATACGGTTTATATATACGCATGCCCACGAAATACAAGAATAAACAAGAATTTAAGCAGATGATCAAATTAAACTAACATAAGAATTTAACGTGATTATATCTGATATCCTCGAACATCAACTAGAGACCGCTTTCTATTTAACTATTATCGAAGTGTTACTATATACTCCAGTAACTATCGGGTCAGACCCTATATAAGATAATATCACAAGTTTCACAACGATAACTATTTCTCGAGCATGACTCTAGGCCTAATAAGTAGTAACCCTTAAACTACTCTTTAAAATTTCAATATTTGGTCTTGATCTCCAATACGGTACTAGGTTATAAATCAATCCGAGTCACACTTCAATCGTTTTACATTAGAGTTGAACGATACTTATAATCAATATGGATCGATACTATAATGCATATCTATCCGTAGTTGCATATGCATTCAAAGTTGAATATGTACTTGTAGATTCAAAGAGGGAAAGAATTAATTTGAATATTTAGTTGGAGTAGATAGAAGACCTCATGGGCTCATGGCAAACATGTCAACTTCATGGTAGCTAAATTTTAATTATTAATATCTTAGTTTGAATTCTATAAACGGTTTTAAATTTGAAACACATTTCTATTTTTATTTAAAAATGATAAAAAAATTACAAGTGCAAAAGTTCAAACAATAATACAAAAACTAATACTAGCATAGATACACATGAAAATGACAAGGCTTTGTTTTCAAATCTAAGCACTAATTTCTCAATAATGGGGATTCAATTCCTTTTCTTATTTATTGTAATTTTATTAATTAAAAATAATAATAGAAACAAAGAATACCATCATTCATTTATTACAACTTCTTGTGTATTTAACTGTTTGTTACTTAAATACGTAATATATTTTCTAAATAGTGTTCCAAAATTATTATTTACAGATAAAAAGACATAGAAAAATTGAAATAATTACGACTTTATTTTTGCCAAAACTCATAAAAACACATAATTAATAATTTCATTTACATTTTAGATAATAGTTTTGATTAGGGTCAGAATAGTAAGCTTTAACAATTTTAATCACTCTATTACGTATCAGACAATTATTGCGGACTAAATCAAGAATGCAAGATGGATAATAAATATCAGACGGATTAAATAATGAGTTGTATCTTTATATTACGGTTGCGTTTATATTGGGAAATTTTTATCGGCTCGAAACAGTAATCTTAACCAAAAAATTAATATAATATTTGTTGAATTATACCTTTTTGAAAAGTATAATGTTTTATTATTTATTATATGTCATTTTGTTACACAAATCTATTGTGTTCCGTTTTCCATTATTATACATAAAACATATTTATGTTATCAAGATTTGAAAATTTATTAAAAACACTTAAAGTAACAAAATTGACAATACTATGTTTTGGGTAACTATTGTTCTTTAGGTTTATTGTAGAATGATTCTCTTTAAGTTTAAATTAATTTTGCCCTACTCTACAAATTGGTGAAATATCACTTTCTATAAAAATAAAAAAGAATATTTAAAATTATAAAAATATACACTTTTACCTAATTTTAGGAATTTGAAACAAAACTATATTCTTTTTCCATTTTCCACTTCTGCTCACATATTCAAATTTTATTACTATTATTTTTTGAGTATTTTTATAAATACAAAAAATAATGGTTAACAAATATTATAACGTGGTACTTATAGAAAGGCTTAAAAGTAATTAATTTAATGAAAGAATGAACACAAAGAACCCACATTGAAAAATATATGTTCTTTTATATTAGTTTTACTTTATTTTTATGAATAGTTTAGATTAAAACAAGCACTAACGACCCATAAATTTGGCTTCGAGCATTGCAATTTTCAAAAACTTAAGGAGTTAGTGTATGTATTTTATAGTATTAAAGAACATGGTTTTGGATGGCAAAATAATAATGATGAAGTTAAAGGGTTAGAATTAGGGTTGTAAATGAATCGAATGTTCAGCGAACAGTTTGTGAATTGTTTGAAGAGAGTTCGTTTATGTTCGTTTATCTATTAAACAAACGAACACGCACACAATTTTTTGTTCGTTTAACTAAACGAACGAACATGAACAAAGGTCTCGTTCGTTCATTTACGTCCGTGAACGTTCGTTTATGTTTATTCATTTATGTTCATTTAATTCTGTTCAAAAACGTTTGTTTATGTTCGTTTTATATACAATATCATGTATAACTATATAATATAAATATAAATTGAGATATTAAAATGTATTTTTTCTTTGGTTAATATTCAATTACTTAAGTAAATATTGATAACTAAATAATTATAATTTTAAAAATGATCTATATTCAAATTTCTAGAATATTTGGATAGCTATTTTCATATTTTTAATGTAATTATTATATCCGTGTTCGTTTATGTTCGTTTATTGTTCGTTTATGTTCGTTTATTGTTCGTTTAAGTTCGTTTATTGTTCGATCTGTCGGTTTAACAGTTAAACGAACGAACACAAAAGAATACGGACAATATTATTTTTAAACGAACGAACACGAAAATCCGTTCCTTTAACTGTTTGTGTTCGTTCGTTTGTCCGCTTAAAGTTAAACGAACGAACACAAACAAGCTTTGTTTGTGTTTGCCCGATTCGTTTCTAGAATTGATAGTTTATAACATGTATAAAATCTTAGTCCATAAATATATTACTAACTAAATATGTGTAACTATAAATAAATATAGGATAATATTAATGTTATTTTTGATATATTCAACATGTGTTAAAATATCTTAAGTGAAATAGATAGTTTCTTACATATATAAATTCTTCATGCATTTAAATATAAAATAAACAGATTCTTATAATAATAACAACAATAATAATAATAATAATAATAATAATAATAAAACATAATTACTTAATTCATAGAGAGTGTTTAGCCACTTTTAATTCTTAAAGTTTGTTAATAGATAAAGTTTATAGAAAGAGTTATATATGGTCGTATTTATGGAGTTGAACTTTGAATCTGTGTCGATGTGTTGAGCTATTCAAGAACACAATCATGGAACGACGTTGTAGACTTCTTCACCACTAAGTAAATTATTATCATCGTTATCGATCAGTTCAAACACTAACAACAACAAGGATGGAAGATGTGACTCGTCACTTAATCAAAACCTAGTAAAGATAAAGCTTCATCTAGAAACAAAAATATTTAAACGACATGCGAAACATATAATATAGCCATTATGTACGAGATCGAAGAGAATGAACGAGACATATAATAATGCACTTAAAGGACTAGAACCGTAAACTTAGTTCTACCACATGGATCATTTATGTAATTTACTATTAGTTTATTATTTTATTTGACTTCTTGATTTTAAATTTTTGTTGTTTATTGGAAAATTTTATCTATATTTAAACTTTACAATTACAAAGTAGAAACACACAATTGTTCATCTTCAAAAAACACTTTTCTTAAAAAAACAAAAAATGGAAAACAACTTCAAACTAAAAATTTCCAAAATGTTTCAATCATCCTTCAATTCTTGCCGGACTAAACACAATTCCGACGTCTCCGAACAAGCATTCTTCTTCCCCGAAAACCGCCATCATCGTCAACTAATCGACCTTTTTTCTCCCAAACCACAATCTCATTTCACCTCATCTTCAAAACCCACCTCCCATTTTTCAAAACCAACTTCCTCAAACCAAAAAAACCCTTCTCTGGCACCTACATTCGCCGCAAAAAACTACTCTGTTTCAAACACGCTTCAAAAAACCGCGAAAACCGCCAAGAAAAAGAAGACCCACACCCGAAAACCATCCAGAATCCATTCTTTCTCATCAATTACCGACAATTACTACTATGATTACTGTAGTAGCGAAGAAGATGACGATACTCTGTTTTCTTCCAAATCATTTTCCTCTGACTCCTCTGTTTCTTTTCGAAAGAAGAAATCGAAGAGAACTGGAGGATGTAAGGATCGAAAAGCGACCGATATCATTCCATTGAAAGGGAAAGGAAAATTTGTGAAAGATAGTGTTGCAATTGTGAAAAAATCAAGTGATCCACATGAAGATTTCAGGGTTTCTATGCTGGAAATGATTGTTGAAAGACAGTTGTTTGGAGTTAAAGATCTTGAGAATTTATTGCAATGTTTTATTTCCTTGAATTCTGAAGAACATCATAACGTTATCTTTCAGGTTTTTACTGAGATTTGGGAGACTCTGTTTTCTGATTGGTTTTAGTAATAATTATTAGTATGATTAAGATTATGTTTTTTTTTTTTTTTTTTTTTTTTCTTTTTTTTTTGGTGTATTAGATTTGGTTAATTGTTGTTATCCTAATTAAACAAAAATAGTTTACATCATCATGTAATTAACTTGTGTTGTTTTAGTCTTATGTTTGTTGTCGGTTTTCTGTTAAGGTCTATTATGACGATGCATATAAATATATTTGTTTTAAATGGTATTTGTATAACGGACTATGAGCTTATTTAAATTTTGATAAGTTTATAAGCACAATTTTTCCGGCTTATGAGTTTATCAAGTTGTGCTTATGGTTTATTTAAGCTTATAAGCTCAACTTGATAAACTCAATTTGATAAGTTTATAAGCCGGAAAAATTGAGATTATTAGCTTATTAAAATTTAAATAAGCTAATAAGCCTATTACATTAGCCGAAACAAACACCCCTTAGCTTATTAATCACTTATTGATTTTATTTGGTTCGATTTATTTTTCTAAGCTTGTTTTATTCCTTGTTTTCTTTATGGTTTATATGATTAAGTTCGGAAAATAAGTTGAAACAAATAAGCTTATAATATTTGTTTAAAAGAAAAAAAAGAAAATTTGTAACATAGAGCAAACACCCCTTTAATTTATTCGATGATTAGTTTTTAGGTTTCATTGTAAGCAATTTAACTATCGTGTTTTAGGTGTTTATTTGAAATTTTAAGTTTTTGTTTTATTTTATTTGAGGTTTATAAATTCACTTGTATTTTTGTTTATCAAAGTGGAATATTTACTTAATTTATAACGGATGAGTTTATTTTTAGATTTTAAGTAATAATAAACTCACTGAAAAACAGAGAAACAAAAAACAAAAAGAAGATGAAAAGTAAACAAGATCTAAGAATCTATTTAGTTGATGGAAGAAGAGGGGCGGCAGGTCCGTAGAAAAAAGTCTTTTTCTTCTCGTTCCGGGTCATAGGTGTGTCCACAGAAGAGGAACTCACAATGCATGTTGCTCAAATTTTTAAAAATAAATTTATTGAAATATAATTCCAATGAACTAATTTAGTAAATCAAAAAATATAAGCTAGAAAAAGCACCCTTTAATTATTTCTTGAAGAAGTAATTTTCATAAAAAAAGAAAGAATTTTGAAATCTTGTAAATTGGAAAACCTTTATGCATCGAAATTGAGTTTAAAAGGTTGTCATAAGACATATACACGTAAAAAGTTGTAATATGTTTTTGAAGTGACATTTTAAATTATATAAAAAAATCATAAGCTTTTAATTTGACTTATTCTGACAAATTTAAACTCAAAAGAAAGTCTATTGACGTATTACTAGCTAATTTGAATTCAAAATTATACGGAGTACATTATTGTACATATGATGATTACATATCAATCATATTTTTTATTTTGTTTCAATTGTAATTTATTTTATTTATACTTATTATATTTCGAAGTTTATTTAATTTGGTTCTATGTTGGGATGGTTCGAAAAAAAAGTTTGAAAACGATCAGGGATATGCATGGTTCGGGTTGAGCGGTTTGGACCAAAAATCAAATCCAAACCGGTAATATCGGTTTAATTTTTATCTAAACCAAACGGACCAAATAACCATCTTAAACCGAACCAACCAAACCATATTATATGGTTCGGTTTGGTCGGTTTAATGGTTTGGGCCATTTAAATATTTTTAAAGTACTTAAACTTTAAAGTTGCAATTTAATTATGTTTACATGTTTGTGAAGTTAGTAACACCATATACTTCTTAATGAATAAATGGTTACATAACTCGCAACTATTAAAACATATATGTAAAAAAGTAAGTATATTGCCGAATAGTGGCATAAATATGTGTAGCCCATAATCTAACCAAATGAATCATAGTTAGACCATAATAAACAAATATAAGTTTATCTTTGAAAGATATAAAACATAATATGTATCTTCATAATTCAATATTTTAATGTTATATATTACTTTGTTCGGTTTGATTTAAATGGTCGGTTTCACATCCCAAACCACAAACCGAAATGTATTAACGGTTTTTAGAGAAAACAAACCGACGGCTCGACTTCTTATTGGTTAAACCGGCCAAATCATACATATTACTTCGGAAACGAGACAAACACTCACTCGCTTAATATCATGAATAGGAAAAACCTATATGTTTACCTGCTTTTAATTTGGTAATACGAATTTTTAATCTTCTTAATATCTTCAAACATTTAAAAAATTCTCAATACTTGTAACTGTAATTTATTTAACATAATTGCATCAATTTATCAAAATTCTTAAATAAGAATTTAATTGTTTAATGTTTAAACCAAACCATATACAAAAACAAAAGTTGTATCCAGGTTTTTAACCTTTCGTTAAAAAATGACATGACATTTACCCAATATACCAGTAAAGTATTTATTTTTGTTTGAATAATTTTTTTTTACCATGAAAATAGAAATATTATACTAATAAAAATACAAAGTTATTTGTACAATTTTTGTATCTAATTTTATGAAATTTACAAGGTTTCCGTGAAGAAGGACTTTGGGAATTACTACTAGTGCAAAAGAATAGCAAAAAGGAACATAAAAGTACTTTTTCGAAATAACAAAAAGTTAACTTTTATTTAATTTTCTTTCAAAAATGGTTGACAATTGGTTAACTTACATGTACTTTTGTATTTAAGTTCCCACGCCACACATACACACCCACACACACTCTTATTGTGAGTTTTCTTTTTAACATAGGGGCTGTTTGCAATCATTAAAGAATCGGATTACGGATTCGGACTTGTTTCGTGTTCCGAGCGTTTGATAAGTTAATTAAAAGCTCGGACCACAGACCGAGGCAAAATTTATAAAACGACCTTTATATAATATAGTATGCAATATAATTTATTTACGTTATGACAAAATTATTCAAAATACAACTATCTATTCAACGTCAAACCATCTCCGTCTCTAATTATACGTTATTATAATCAGTGAAACATGTAAAATATATTCTCATTCCAAGCCATATACAGTTTATAAGTTGATTGTTTTCTCAACGACAACATGTGACAAGTTTCAAGATTAATGACTTGAATGAAAATAATAAATTTTCTTATAAAAGTCATCATTTTAATACTAATTCAAGTTGAATTTTGCAAGAAAACAAAGTACTATTGACATGAATATAATCAAACTCAGAATCATTGGCATGAACCTTATAGACAAAATTAACAACGTTTTACTAATTATAAAAAGTATTTTAAAACTAATATAAAACCATATGTATTAGGTAAAAGGACTGTATTATATTAATTTACTTTAATTAAATAATTATAATTAATTTGTTTGCATTATATACATGACAAATAAATAGAGAGTTACAAAACACTTGCATACAAACATCGAACAGAGCCTTTTGTACATGAATCTTTGAAATTTAACACAAGACGACGATAAAATTAAATTAAGAAATGAATTAATCGTATGTGTGTTATGGTGATTTACAACTTTCACGTATAATTCATGATTCAAATAATTTCCACCAAATCTCTCTAACGGTTTGAAAATGTAATGTCGTTTGTCCATCGATAATCTGTTTAAAATACTATTTTTCTTATGGTTATTTTATCTATGTCGGAAAAAATTTATTTTAGTCCAAGATCTACTTACTTACGTTATGTTTTGAAGACTATATCTCATCACCTATGTATTAATTATATATATATTTTATTCAGATACATAATTTTAAATTTTATGTTTTATTAAATAGTTAGTACAATGACATGAAATAGGGTTTATTAAGGTAATAATGTGTCAATTAATTTTGCTAAATATAGTTGTTTTATAGGTTGGGTAGCTAGAACTAGAAATGAATCTTATGACCTAAAATTACTAAAAGTGAAATGAATACAGAAAAAATTCACATGGGATTTAATAAATATGGCGTATTAGCTATGACAAGACATTTGATTTAATAAAAAGGTTAATAGTTGATTGGATATATATCTGAATTATATGTACTAAGAAACATTATCATGAATTAAATTAATGTGCTTGACCTGTTTTTGTACTTAAATAATGTTTTTTAAAAGTATAGATTTTAAAATATTGTTTTTCAAATATTAAAAAATAGATGTAATTACATAAACCTTTACTATGTTTACTCAGAATTATAGATTTTGATCTCTAAGTTTAAAAAGTTGTACAAATCGTATAAGTTTAGAAATTAATTACTCTTTTTGTCTATGATTTCTAATTTGCACCTGTAATTGAGACAAACTTTAGGGACCAAATCCGTAATTGAGATCAAAGGACAAAATCCGTAATGGAGCAAATCTTAGGGACGAAAAAGGTAATTAGTTTCTAAAAATAGATAATTTATATAATTTTTAAAACTTAGGAACGAAATCCGTTATTTAAAATAAACTTTAGAGACGATTTATATAATTAAGTGAGAGGAATGTGATTTGATTTTGATTTGATATAAATAAATAAAATATAATATTAACATTTATAGAGTAGGGTTAAGAAGTAGTTTCCGTTAATAGAATTATAGTGAGAGTGAAGTATCATAGGACAAGTAATGTTACACAAATAAAGTCATAAAAGGATTAAGATTATTGTGATACTTATGTATGTTACCATGTTATTATGACATTTATCATATTATAATTATTACTTCGTAATAAATTAACTATCAATTATTTAGTTATATACTTCGTTTTTCATAAGTTTATATTTGACTTTAAGAAAGTTGATAATCACAATTCTTAAGACTATGGTTTATACATTATGACATTTATAGAAAATTTATGTATTTACTAATTTTCTTAAGATCACGGGATGATATCGAAAATGAATGAGACAATTATTGACAAATACAAGTAAACAAAACACGTATAATAGTTTAAGGGTTGGTTTTCAAAAATAGTTGACTTAAATAAATCAAGATTATCGATGAATATGATTCCATACTTAAAGTAATAATGTCGCTTAAAAAACCATGATAGTTCGTCTAATTATGATGTTAGTTGTCGTGACTGTGACCATATGTTTATAAAGAGTAATTACTAGGACAATCCGTTTAATTGAAACCAAGATTTAATCATGATCTCGAAGTCTGAAAAATTACGTCTAACGTCCATTTAGTTTTTAATATGTTGTGTAAGAGATAAAAGTTAGTCATTTCCTTTGATTCGAACATCGGATTTTTTAGTCAGTTTACTTTATCTAAAGACCTATAACATTCTTTTGACTTAATTTTTTTTCCTAGGACAATTCATTTGATTGTACCCAAAATGTTCATATCGTCCCTAGGACTAAAAACTTGTGTTATCATTTAGTTTTCGAAATGTAGCATTATTTCATTTGATTCGAATATCAAAGTTAATTAACATAACTTTTATCACTTTATGAGAGTTTAGTGATAATAAGGTGAATCCAATTTATTTTAAAAAAAAATAATGTAAATTTTATAAAAATACTACAATTTGTTTTTTATAAAAGTAGAAAAAGATAATAGAATGTCTGCAAAAACTGCAGACTGTTTGCCTCCATCTGAAAATGTATATAAGTGGAAGAATCTATAAATGAAGCTAATTGGGTGGTTTGGATTTGGGTATTCGGGTCATGAAAATGACCCATTTCCTTATTCTATCTATCTTTTTATTTACTTAGGGTAACTTTTTTTTTCACTTTCACAAACATAGTTAACTTTTTTATGGCAGGTCTGTCAGAAAGTCCAACTAGGTCGAACATATATTAAACTAAAGAGTTAATTATGTAAATTGTCCACAACGTTTTATCTAAATTATGAATTTCGTCATTAAATTTAATTTTTTTTATAAATCGTCCATTTTTGGAAACTAAATACTTTTTTTGTCTCTAAAGTTTGCTCCAATTACTAATTTTGTCCATAAGTTTTGCCCCAATTACTAAATTTGTCCTTAAGTTTTGTCTCAAATTACGGATTTTATACCTAAAGTTTGCCCCAATTATGGGTGTCTATTACGAATTAGGGACGAAAAACGTAATTAGTTTCTAAAACTGGACGATTTATGTAACTTTTTAAAATTAGGGAAGAAATCTATAATTTTAAGTAAACCATAACGACGATTTATGTAATTAACTCTAAATGAAATTAAATGAAATTAAATATTAATAAGATTTTTTTGCAATATTTTTCTTTTAAAAAGCTTTGTTTGGGTATAACAAGTTTGTTTAATGGACTTAGGCCTAGTTATAATCAAATTGGGCTGAGACCTACTAAAAGTCATTGTAGTTTTATGGGCCTTGGATTTAGTTACAAATTTCTTTTTGCCCATATGACTTAAATTATTATAGGTTGTGATAGATTATCGATTTCATTTATGTACGTAATCAAAAGTGAAATGATTAAAATCTCTTTCGTTATGCCGAAAATGATAAGGGTATAAGTCATTTCACCTTGAATAGGTACAAAAAAAATACTAATACGGGTGGTACCTACTTTTTCAAAATGTCGAGGACTTCATAGTGTAATTTTACAATAACTATTGATAATTAACTGTTATTATTTTTATAACTTATATCACAATTCTAATATAGCAAATATATCTAAGTCTTAAAACAACCATAAACAGATAAAGAAAACATATGTTTCTATAATATTTATCACTTGTTATTTGTGAACACATGTAAATTACCACGTATATCATAATATCTTTCTAATTTGAAACGATAAAAGCAAATGAATCGATAAACCTTGTTTATAACGCTAGACTAGAAGTCTAGTGATACCGTTAACTATCACCGATAACATTAGACTACCAGTTCGTTCATAATAACACAAGTTTCATATTAAAAGATAGTCAAAATCTACTATATAAAACATATAATACCAGTAAAGTGTATAATCTTTCTCCAAGTATATAGTAAACAAACATAGTATTTCACTGCAATAATTGGTCTCATTTAATTTCTACATAGTATTAGTCAAAAGTGGTCCATTTACGTTAAGTTTAGTAGCTAATAAAAATATAAGACTCATCTAACTTTTGACTTTTTGCTACACATACAAACAAATTGGACCCTCTACACTTCATAGAAAATTTTGTAGCATAATTAACTATTGTATAATAAACAAAATAATTTAATCAAAAAAATTAGATAGAACTAGCTTCCAAAAGTTATGGGTACAAATGTTTTATAAATATGTATTTCTTAAATTATTTCTATATAATAAGAACAAGTTTCAAAGTTGGAATTATTACCAATGTTGTTGTTGATGTGTTTATTCATATTCATTATTGATAAGATTGTTTATTTTTGGTACTAGTTTAGACTAGTTATATTATTATAGTTAGTTGGATAATAATATTTTACAATTTATTGACATGATGTTACTATCTCTATGATCAACTATACTAGCATTTTTTGTTGTTATTGTATGTTATATTTTTCTTTTTACATATATTAATAGTAATGGTTAGTGAAGATTGAAGGATGGTTTCGGATGGGGTTCGGTTAAAGTTTCTCTTTTACATATTCCCTACCCACCCGCAAAGATTAGTCGGCCGAAAAAACGAGTCAGATACACACAATTTATTTTGACTATGATTATATTCTATTATTTTTTGATTATTTAATATTAATTTTAGAGTTTGGTACATAAAATTGTAGGTTAACATTAACATCAAACCATCACCATTCGACCAAAGACTTGTAGCCGCCTGATTTAACGCGTGTTTTTTTTTCATAAGTATATAAAAATTTAATCATTTATTTTATCCAATATACTCGTAATATTTTACAATATTGTCTTATTATTCTTGCACAAAAATGACACTGATTCTACATATACACGATACTTATATACATGTCTCATAATTGATCCTTATTATATATATATATATATATTTATATATGTATTGTATCGTAAAAGTTCTTACTTTGGTGTCACAAAAAATGTTTAATTGTAAATAAGATAACAAAAAAAACGTTTAAATATAAAAGATATGTTTTTATTTGATAGATTGTATAATAAGTGTTATTTTATCAACTTAAGTGATTTTTGTCGATAAACAATAATTTTAAGACAAATCGAATACTTATATAATACATGCATGTCGTACTTGACAAAGTTCATATAGTAAAAGTCTCTTTTTTTTCCCCTCTCTTAGGTGTATATATGTACTTTAAACTAAATCAATGAGTTAAAACTATTCGAACTTCTATTCAAAAGGAATTCATGCTCGTATAATAATACGAATCGAAGAAACAAAAGGTTTTTCTCGTTAACGAATCTAAAAGTCCCTTTTGTAACGTTCAATAAAATTGAAATGATACGAAGAAGTAAAAATCGAAAAGTGACACTAAAGAGCAAATATTCAAACGTAACATTGATAAAGTTAACTTTAATATACAACCCGCTCTAAAAATTTCATCCAAAAGAGGGGACATACCAATTTCATCATCATATCAAAAGTAAAAGCCATAAATGGTTTTCTTTATATATATAAAAATAGAAAGAAATCATATTATGTTAACAAAAATTTGGATCCAAAGAATGATTTGTCGATCCTAGAATTATATTCGCGCTATATTGTTGTAACATGATTATTCTAACATGTTAACATAAAAATTCCGAACAAAACGAGGTTATTTGTAACAAACACACCGAATCACGACATTTCATCTTGCAATATAGACGTCGGCCCGTTTTTCACTGACCGATACTCCGCTCCCAATGTTCCTCCTTGTTGTCCAACGAGGTAATTCTACGTGTTCATATATTATATTATGTAACGTTTTGTTTTCTTTAATATAAAGTAATATGGTAGGTCTCATAGCCGGTCTGAATAATTCGGATGCCATATGAAAATGGATCCCTAAATATAACAAACTACGGAAAAAAAAGCTACAAAGACTCGAACTTAACACCAGATAGATTCTCTTAACATGGTTAGCCAACTAAACTAATTAAATTTATGTTATGATATCCACTATTTAATCTATATTTAAATTAATACTTACTTTTTTTTCAAATTTCGGATCCCTTCCACACTTGGACCTAGAATAGTCGCTAATCTCGCACCCCTCTTGGTCGTGCTTGGTCAGACTCTCGCGCCTAATTATACTTCCTCGCCAAGGTCTAAGCCCCTATTTCCCGACACCAATATCTCGAAAATATCCATGATTTGTAAATTTCCCTTAAATAGTTGATGTATAACACTAATACAAGTGGGTAAGCTTTTATCACCAACCC
This sequence comes from Senecio squalidus, assembly GCA_910822075.1. Classification (NCBI taxonomy): domain Eukaryota; kingdom Viridiplantae; phylum Streptophyta; class Magnoliopsida; order Asterales; family Asteraceae; genus Senecio; species Senecio squalidus. The sequence goes on from CAJVGC010000060.1 coordinate 67,096,662, forward strand.
TTAATTAGGGATATCATGCTAATATATAATAATTAATAATTTATATTTTATTATAAAATATATACAAGACAAATTAAGCCTACTTAAACCCCAACCCATTTTCAACCCAATCTCACATTTTATTTCTAAACTTCACACACTTGCTAAAATGCTTCTAAGAATCACATATTTCAACACCAAAAGGTTTTTTAAAAAGACCATACAAAGCTTCAAGTCCTATTTTCATGGAGGCTACCAAAGACTACCCAAAACCCCACCTTGCAACCCTTTCTCATGCACCGGAAACACAAATCGCTTTAACCACAGCTATAGAGAACCCGAAAACCCCATAAGCAATCATACAAAGGCGACAACAATAACCAAAGAAATGAGTAACTTGATCACCAATCATAATGAAGTTGAGAGCAAGAAACTAGAAAACAAGAAGATGAATAATAATGGAAAGCATGAGAAAGGTGAAGAAACACCACTAAAGTGTTTGGTTACAAGAAAACTAAAAGAGTTGGAAATGATGAATCGAAACAACATTGGTCTTGTTCTTGATATCGAAGAGGTTCTTCATTACTATTCGAGATTAACTTGTCCTGTTTATCGTGACATTGTTGAGAAGTTTTTTGTGGACATTTATTCAGGGACATATAATATTTCTCGTATTAGTTTAAATTAAAATTTAATGTAATTATTCGTGGAGCTTAAAGTATAATGTACGTTTTTCGTGATTTATGATTGGATTTCTATGATTTTACTTTGAATGATTTCTTTTCGGGATTTGATATGGCCTTTTTTGTTCTTATGATATTGATATGTTTGACCAATAAAGGAAAATGTAAACCTTTTGAATAGAAGGGTTGTTTACTTGTATTTCGTAACTTGAGGGTTCAATGCATCACTAATAGAATCAAGAGGGGGCATCCACTCTGCTTCTAAAGCAAAGAAAATAATTTTCATATTAGCCCTTCTATAATCTAGATCATACTACCTTGAGATGTTAAGTTTATATCATTTTGAATTGGCTCACAATCTATTTTCTCACACTTTATCAAACAAGAAGTTTTATTACATATGGTTTAAATGAAATTTATAAGTCGAGTCCTAACATAGATAATAGTCATATAGGCTAAGTTATTCATTTACTTTATTCCATTAAAGTATAAAACCCTTCCTTAAAGTTGAAAGTATTTTCTTTTATCGAGTGAGGGTTAACCACTATAACAATCGACACCTTTAGTGACAACAAGAAATCGTCGCAAAAGGCCAAAAATTCGTCGCCGAAATGTCGTCTCAAGAGTTCCGTCGCAAAAATAGATTGAAATAGCTTTAAATATGAATCGAGTGAGGTTTAACCACTACAACAATCGACACACGTACAATAATTTGAATAGTCGATGATCTTGTGAGTAAACGATTGAATAACTTTAAATATGTGATAAGATAAATTGAAATTGTTACTTATGATATTTGATCGATCAATTCTTTGATAATTGCACATTAAAACATTCGCAGTTGAATAACTTCGGATGTCATTTATATATGTCTAGTACTATTCAGGATTTGGGGTCGGGGTTTAAGATTATATGGTCTAGCTAGGGTTTGAAATTTAGCTTTTGGGTTTATAAGTGTTATCGTTTTTAAAATCTCCAGATTCAGTGTTTAGTGTTAGTTTAGTGTTTACGTTTAACTTTTAGGGTTATGAGTTAGGATTTATATAAGGTCTAACATTAGGGGTTTAAGGTTTAGGGGTTTGGGGTTTGGGATTTAGGTTTAAGGTTTTATAGGTGTTATCGTTTTAAGTATTGTCAACTTAAATTGTAGGTAGTTAGGGGTTTAAGGTTTACGCTCCTATGATTCTAACATGACCCAAATGAATATATTTATACTTAATATCACGACATGTCGTATTATAACTTTTCATTATAACAGTAAACGATTATTAACCGTATTACTTAATTACGATATTGGATCTTTAAAAATATCTTTTTACATTTAATTTATGTATATTATTTTCAATAATATAATTATTTTTAGTTTCTTATTATCAAGTAATTATACTTTAAACAAAAATTATTATTTAAAATGACATTATATATTATTAAATTTGATATATTAAAAATAAGGTTTCCATTTTTAAATATATATAATTTAATATATTTTAAATCATTAAAAAATCTATTAAAAATTAAAAATAATTTAAATCACATACGGCAACCATAAATCATCGCCAATGAGTATTTAATAATTTGAAAATTTAAAAATCATTTAATTATTTATTAAATTATTTAAAATAATTAATTAATTTCGCTGGACTTATGATAATCGCTGTAAGTTTTGAATCATTTAAAAAATAATTAAATTATATATATTTAATTATTTAAAATAATTAATTAATTTTGTTACATTTACGGCGACGATTCGTCGTCGCCGTTAGTTTTGGCGGTGTTTGGTTTAACTATCACAAAAAATCGTCGCAAAGAATCGTCGCTAAAGGTTTAACTATCAAAAAGTCAAAAAGTTAAGAAATTTTGTCGTTTAATGACCTTGTAACGATGATTTTTAGTCGTAGCGAAAAGTCATAATTCTTGTAATGAACCTAGTGGCGTCGGTAGCTCCCTACAACCTGTAGTTATTAGTTCAAATATGTTATTAAATATTCAATATTATTCTTTATGAGTTTAGTGATTAGATCGTTTAAAAAGGGTATAAAATTATCAAAAATATAACGATAAACCACTTTTGTGACTCAATGTAGCCTCTAATCCATTAGCTTAACATAATTATTAAAGTAGTTAATCTTTCATAAATTAAGGTTTAGAAAACTATATTACTAGATTGAAATAATGAAATATGGTCCACCATTGATTTGAGACACAATTTGTGGGAATCTAAAGAATCCTATGTGAATACATTGCTAGTGTGTTGTATAACGAGGGACAAAATTTCAAATTGACTACAAATTGTCTTTATTTATCCACCAAACAAATAAATAAATAAGTAAATATATGTATGAAAATATGCAATATCCAAACATCTTTTCAAAAGATGATTCAATTTTTTGAATCAAATATCATATCCTATAAACATTAATATTGTTATATTTTTCGAAACTTGAATCCATAGCCTCCTGATTGATGCGCAACTAACATAGCGTCGTGCTAGAATGTATATGATATATAAACTTTATATTAGGTGCTGTTCTTTTGAATCAAAGGTTTTTCCTCTGAATCTGAATACCAGCTCTGAATAATCAGAGGTGGTCCAAAACTCTGAATCTGAATCAATATATTGTGTTCTTTTTTCCTTCGTAACATCTGTTTTACTATATTAGTACTAAACTGTTTCATTTATAAACCGTCTTAGATAAAAACATTCATAAAAATATTCAAACAACATTTTCAACATTTTTGCATTAATTGTGCCGCAAGTTGATCTCGACAATTGATCATATATTGTTGATATGTTGTATTTCCATGTGGTTGAACCTCGTCCTCATCGTACTCGTCCCCATCTTGTACATTCTCGTTAGCATGTACTTCACCTCAATCATATTCGGAGAAAAATTCATCACTTAATCCTTCTTTTTGTATAAAATTATGAATAGCAAAACATGCAATGGTAATATCTCTTTGTTTCACCAAAGAATACGAAGCCATTCTCTTCAAGATGGGAAAACGTGCTTTCAAAACACCAAAAGCACGCTAAATCACGTTTCTAAGTTTAGCATGAGCGTGATTGAACAAATTAATAAACCAATTGTCTATCATCAATTTCAAGATATAAAAATAATTAACACAATGAAATAGTAAGAGTTTATATGCAATCGAAAACAAATACATATTAAAAAAAATTACATCACCTAAATCTAACAAACAATCATCAATATCAATTTATATAACGAAATCAAGTGACAAACCATTGAAAAAAAAATCAAAAATTATTTGAATTTAAGGATGGAAAACTTACTGGTGAAGAGAAAGAGGTAATCAGAGGTAAAAAGAGGTTTTTTATGTAGGGTTGAATAAGAGGTAAAAAGAGGTTTTTTTGTCTCTGGTTGAAAAAAAAAAAGAACAACAAAAATTTTAAAACTTCTGACCGGGTCAGAGTTCAGAGCCTATTCAGACTTTTTTCTTAAAAAAGAACAACACCTTAGTCTGTAATAACATATACGATTCAATTAATGTAATGATAATAACATTAATTAGTTAAATTGTGAACTTAAACAAATAGACTACGCTTTTTTAAGAGAAGACTTATAAAACCGACCAAAGTGCTAGTTATCAACGTTTTACGAACATCTTAATACGTTAACAGTATGCTAATTTACAGAATTAGTGTCACGAGCTCACAAAAATCATGAATAATTGGACTAATGTTTTCAAATTATTTTAAAACGTTTTTGGGCTATAAATTTATTTTAAGATAAACTAAATGGGCTCATGAAAGAACCCATATTTAGGCTTCTTTATAGTCCATAAAAAAACAGATACATTCACAAATCAACAATATATTCAAGGAAATAAAGGAAACTAAAAAGGTATAATTCATACTTTACTAGTAGAACAAAAAAATAATAATATTATATCATCAAATATACTTAAGGACTTAAAAAGTTTAGGTAACAAGTCGTAATGTTATGCCTTTTTTGGACCGACAAATAATATTAACGCTCTAAAATTTATTTTAAAAAAGTGGGGCATGAAAGATATTACAAATAAAACATTATGAAGTAGAAACAAGCGTCCATAAAAGGTGACCAAAAATCTAAACTAACCCGACAAACCTCATTTTGCGGCACAATAGATATGGGTTTTGCTAAACGTTGCCCTTAGATGATGATTTAACTATCAATTTGTGGTAATTTAACATTTAATATTTGTACTTAGATAATAAATTGTAAATGAAATATGTTATAATCCCCTTTAAATATGGAAATGTTTTTGTTAATTAAATGTAAAATTTTTATGATACTTACACCAACGGCGACGTTTAGCAAAAACCTATAAAAGATATAATTATGTAGGGTTACTTGTCGAGACTTCGAAAATTTACATCCTTATAAAGTTATAATTGAAAAATATTACTAAGTTTTTATTTCGTAGACTTGAAAGACCAAACGACAAAATATTGGCGTGTCTATTCTTTGATACCGACAATGAACCTTTCTTATGTAAACATATCAACTCACATTGATATAACCAAAGTGTTCTATGTGTATATTCATTGATTCAAACACCGTTAATTCATTAAACGAAAAGATATGGTAGCAACAACATCATGAAGTTTAGAAAGAGTAAAGAACATAGACATATTTGCAGATGAGAATATTCTTGTGTATGATACTATGATGAACAAGACATGAGAAGGATTCCACTATGATCATATCAATGGATTCATCCAAATGTACTTTGCCTTTCACCAACTACAATAAAACCACCTTTTACTTTACCCAATCTTTGTTTCTTCCACTACATGTGTAAATTTTGTTTAAACTCAAATGTTATAAGTTATTAACATCCATGCCCAAAATCTATAAACTGGTCTAATATCTTTGAAATCAGCTTAAAACCATGATGAAAATATTAGTAGTACAAAACTTTGACTTATAAGAGCTCGTGATCGTTCATTTTAAGTACTTGTTTTACTAATTATGTGTCGCGATTACTTCTAGTGGTGTATGTCTTTTTGCGGTGTTATATAAAGTATGTACTAGAAAATATATTTAGTGGCTCTTCTTTTTTAGGACAACCATAGTATCTTATCTCCCCATTGGTGATTTTACTTTTAAAAGTGTTTGAGCATGTTCTTTTTCCACACTTTGTGGAGCACATGTATATGCATTTTGCGAACGAGCAACGTGTCGCGCTCGGGTTATATGTTTGATGTAAACTAACCATTGATTACCATACTTAAAAAACATTTCATCTTAATCTTTTTAGGGTTTTTTTTAAGATCATATATCATCAAATCTAAGTCTTTGAGTAATGTCAAATGAAACAAAGATGGCACTACTAGTCTACTAAGACAATAAATGTTTTGAAATCGAGTAAGATTGTAGTAAATTAGATACGAAGGTGTGTATGCTCAATTGAACGTACAAATATGGACCACGAAAGAATAAAAACCATCAAAGGGTTATGAGAAGGGACCAATATTCCCAAGGCTACACCATGTGCACCCACAAAGGTGCGACTCATGGCTTGGTCCTACAAGAGTCTTGACATCTAACCCACCCCTCACCGGTGCACCCACCCATGGACCATTCACCGTCTTCATTTTCCTTTATGACTGATAATATTAGATGATTTGAGAAAGCGATACAAAGACAGTCATTATAACGAATATTTTCTTTGAATGAAATATTGGGGAAATCGGTATGGTTATTATGAGGTCCATTGTGAATGTCATGTGCCTATGGACCATTTCATTTGCTTGCACCACTACTTCTAAAGTTATACTAACTATGATGTAAGGTAATAAAGTATACTACCATTAACTTGTGAGTATACAATTTATACAACCTTGTTCAAAAATTCGAGTAACTTTTTGATCCAGAGTTGTTGTAGGAAATATAAGTAACGGATCCAAGTTTTTCAATCATGGCGAGTCACAATTTCAGGTACTTATCTTTCTTATTAAACTGAGTTTTTGATGAAGAACATACTTATTTTGTTATATAAAAATCAAGTAGCTAATGGAATTACAAATAGACCAGATTTACCAAATTAATTTATATCATAAAAAGATTTTTATTTGTTTTCTTTTTGACTAAAGGCTCTATGAGCCGGTAAATGTAAAGATTTATATTTGTTTTGTTGTTATAAACTAATATTGTTTAAAGATATTAGTAAACCCTAAACCACACACACACATTCTTTTTTTTTAACATAACAATAATATAGGCCATTAATATATACATAGGTTTTAGATTTAAAGATACTTTAAGTCTCAACTCGATAGAAGGAAACATACCTTACATTCACATCTTGATACCGGCAGACCAAAAAACATTTTGGTCATCACTCAATAATTTTACATATATGTAGATGATCTTGCCTAAACCGCTGTGATTTACGGAGGTTAACCTAGATAAATATTCTAGATTAGATGCACCCTAATTACCATAATCTTCCAATCAAATTAGAACACGACGAAAAATCCTCTTCGACTGTAATTCCTTGAGTTGTAAAGTTGTACATCTTAGGTTTGCATGCTAGATTTGAGACCATTCATCCATCCATATTCCATCACATACTAGAAGATTCTGTCTTAAATTTGAGTAGGGCCTAATCCAATCATTGATATTAATCACATCTTATTCAAATGATAGAGAGTTGTGATGTACACTGGTTAGACCTATACCCAACCCACCACCCCCACCCTCCCTTGGGATTATTGGTGTGGTCCTCTTCTTATCAAGCTAGAGTCCCTATTTGATAAGGATTTATATGCATGCTTAAACTTTTCTCTAACCTCACCACCTTAATTGTAATTAAGTGTTAATCACTACTTATATATATATATATATATATATATATATATATATATATATATATATATATATATATATATATATATATATATATATATATAACAATTGATTTTAGTTTTCTAACTCTTGCTTAGTGTTTAAAAAGTAGGCCCCATAGAATAGAAAGAACACAAAAATAGAATACATAATCAAATCTTAATCTTTAGATCATGTACTTTAAAAGAGATGTCAAGGATTGATGACTAACACCGGACATTATGAAACATTAAGGAACATGACAAATATATGTGAACACATTTTTGATTAGGGGGTAATAATATGGAAAGGTCTTGACAAGTCGACCGCTTGGGCAAAATTCAATTTATTGTGATTTAAATGCAATTATGTGAAACTAAGGGGTTTGTCGATGACAATTTAAGTGTTCGATCCCTTGTCGTACCAAAGAAATTCTATTTCACTTCTCAATATGAGTTGGATCCCTTGTCGTACAAGGATTTAAGCATCTTTTGCAATTCGTGTACAAGATTTGAGACTAGGAGGGATGCTATTCAACACAATATACTACATACGGTTCAAGAAAATGTCGGTTTGATCCATATTAGCGGGGAAGTAGAGACAATATTTTGTGTCACAGTAGCCAAAAGTGAGTTGCTGGTCATAAAGAAACAATAGAGTACAATGCTATAATGTTGGGAGTTTTGGCGACCCAATTCCTTTTTGTTTGAAACTTATTTATCAAGGAAACATGTAAAGACTTACACTTTTGCAATGATTAGTGGCAAGTTAGGTTACAAAACACTTTTTTAAAGATTCAACTTTGCTATCTCGTTGAGCTTTGGCTTTACAACAAAACATAATACATGAAAGGTTATGCCATAAGAATATTCCGAGCCATGGTGCATCGTGATGACACTTTTGTTAGGATCATACGAAATGAAAAAAAGAAGATGGTCCTGAGCAAAAGGATATGTACTCGTTATATCTCTATGAATCATTATCTGATATTTATACTGATATTGATATTGATAACTCGAGTAAAGTAGAGAAGTCATGGAATGATTATTTAAGTACCATAAGTCATAGGCTCGATAGATACATGACATATAAGCATGACTATGATACGAATGCTCCAACGTTCATTCTTTGAATTTTCCACAAGATACTAATACAACTAGTAATTTAGTATGATTTCGGTTGCGACTTTCCTTAAATTCTTTATGAGTTTTTGGGACCTAAGAAAAACAAAATTGTAAGTGTAGAAAACGACTTTTACTTCTTTCACACTAAACTCTTAAGTATCAAAACTTCGAAATTGTTATTGGTATATATATTATTATTATTATTTTGATTTTTATTATTATTATTACTCATTACTAGGTAGTACTTCATATAGATCAATTCCTCATTATGCTTAGAGATGAACTTCTTATCTAAGTCAAAAAAAAGGTTTAAACCTCCCAAAGATGCTCCTTAATGAAACATCAAGTATACCCAATGTAGTGTTTAAGACGTCTCACATAGACTAGATGTTGTTACAAGTCTCACTTCTAGTTTTTTCTATAAATAAAGTCAAACAAGCGGGTCAATTAAGGGGCGATCTCGGTCATTTAATCATCACATTTTTCGTTATAAGATTAAATAATTTAAAATTATAGTTTTATTTTATCTTTAACAACTATATGTGGCTCAAAAAGTCACTATCGAAGAAAAAGAAGAAAAAAAAAAACTATACGTGATCTACAAGTGATAGACACTACTTGGTCATACTAATAATATTCATTACTTCGCTAAGCACACGAGCATATAAAACCTAGTTCAACTTCTTATTTAATACGTAAGAATAGTTCCTCCCTCTTTATGTATATACAAATGCACATCAATCATGATTTTAAACTAATGTACATTGAAAATCATATATATGAACAAACCCTAATAATAATATTTCGAATTCCTAACAAATCTAAACACACATACTATACCCCACATGTAATGACATCTTTAACGAGTCTATATGAATTATAATACATAATTACGGTGGTGGATGGAGTAATGACTTTAAATGCTTTGTGTTTGTGTTCCATTGATGTGCAATGTCTTCGGCAATCCTAACAGCGTCTATGGATGTACCAAGTAAACCACGTTTGGTGAAGCCAACAGCGTATAAGCCACACTCGCCTTTCCATCCTCCGGGGAATGGCTTTGAGGGAAACCCGTCTTTTTCAAAGAATGAGTTTTTGTCCTAACAAAAAGTATTATGAAAGATTCAATACTTTTATCAAAGGTTACATATTATGTTAATTAATCTAAATTACTTAATGTTGTATATAATGACGTTTTGTTTATAGCATACCTTTAACCAAGTAGGTACGTTACTTCTGTAGCCCGTGGCTAAAATAATAGCATCAAAATTTTCCATTTTTCCGTCTACAAACTCCACGGTATTGCACGCTAATCTCTTTATTTCTGGATACACCTACAACAGGATTCGATTTTGCTCATTTATTGACATAATTATAAAGTCATTCTAGAGGCTATCATGAAATTTTTTCAATAAATAATGGAGTATATTACTCGTTATATCCAAATTTCATACATTGTCGATGATTCTCAAAATTTACATCAAACCTCCTTCTTATAACGTTGGTGATCTTTGAACCAATTGGCAATTTCGCACAAGTACCTTTTTATTTTATTTATTTCACTTGTTTTGAAAATTGTTATTTTAGTTATTTTATCTGGTTAATGGACCAACCACCAACGTTACAGTCTTGAGATGTCAAGGAGGTTTGGTATAATTCCTAAAAGTTATGTAATATATATACGTAAAATTTGGATACATCATAAACATTAACGTAATTTAATTTTACTTTAGCTAATTTATAAGGATTGAATTGGGAACCTTGATATCGCCACTTCTAATCTTGGCAAGTGTGCCTACATCCAACACTGGTGTTTTCCCTGAGACGTTCTTTAGCTCAAGTGGACCAAGTTTAGGTCTATTAAGCCCGAGTCTATTCGTGTCACCGATCATCATATGTGAGGCCAAAAGTAAGATACGATCGACTACCCTTACGGAGAACCATTTGAGCAAGCACATAGATAGTCCAAAAGTTGATCTACCAAGCATCTCTTGTGGCAATACATGCAACTGCAAAGTTGATCATGGACCAAAACTTAAAGTTATTTCCAAAAGAAAAAAAAAGTTCAAAAAGGACAATTAAAGATGGAGATATTTCTTATTTGTACACTGGTAGAATCTTTTCAGTAGAAGTACGCATGCAAACAAAGTCCAAGAAAGTTAAAAGCAAAATTAAACACATTTATAGTTAGATTCGCTGAAGAGATAACTTAGGGTTTCATTTTACTAAGAATTTTCGAATTCTGTTAGATATTCACCCGCTCCGGTTATTTTTATGCTTGTCTTTCGGAAAAAAAATATATATAGAACTGCTTATTTTACACTAAAATAATTAAGTAGATTAACAAGTACTTACGTTAAAAAGGAGAAATCGTAAACACTATTTAAAACTTTTTTTATAAGATTTTCTAATATATGCCCTAACATGTTTATAGATTTTCAACTTTTTACCATTATAAATAAGTAACTTTACATAGAATGTAAATCTATCACATGATGTCAGAAAACCAACGTGACGTCACTCTTCTAGATGATTACTTAAACACCTAAAATTATGTTACGCTGAAAAAATAACTTTTTCTTTTTTTGCATAGTGTACTAAGAAGATAAAAACGAGTATTTTAACCCTTAATTTGTATTAACAACTTTTGTCCCTTATCATTTGAAAAGGGATTTTCAAGCAAACATAATCTATAAACATGACTACATGATTGTGGTTAGAGAGAGTTTAAGTACGTACAGAATCTCGAACCACAAGTGATGGGGAAGCGTTGTAGTTGCAAAGGTCTAAGCAAACCTCCATGCCCGAATTCCCACAACCAACCACTAAAACCTTCTTCTTTTCAAAACAATCACCACTTTTGTATGAGCTAGTGTGCAGAATTGGCCCAATGAACTCATTCATCCCTTCGATTTTGGGTAAAACTTCTTCAGCATTCTCTCCGGTAGCCACTACCAACCATCGGGTAACATACTCAGTCACCTTTGTTTTCACCCTCCACAAGCCACACCCTTCGCCGTATTCCGCTTTCAGAACCGTCGTGTTGAAAATTGGCTTTAGGTCAAAGTTTCTTGTGTATGCTTCAAGATAAGCTAAGAAGTGTTGCTTAGTAGGGTAAGTTGGGAAATCTTTTGGGAAAGGCATAAGTGGAAGCTGACAAAATTGTTTAGGAAGATGAAGACACAAGCGATCATAAGTCTTCAATTGCCATAACGAAGCTATACAATGAGTTTTTTCAAGAATCAAGGCAGGAACTCCTTGATTCTTGAGACAAGCAGCTGCAGCGAGCCCTGAAGGGCCCGCTCCAATAATGATTGGTCCTGACACCCAAACACGGTTAACCATAGACTCTTCTGAAAACGTTGAGGTTGTCATTTGAGGATGGAAATATGGATCATGTACTCTCTTTGCATATTCTTCCATTCGCTAACAATAAGCTTTCACAAGTAGTTCTTGAATGTAAAACTCATAGTAGAGAGTGAATTTTTAAGGAAGTTGACTAAACCTCTTCAAGAATCTTGTTTTCTTATATGATTATAAAGATTGAGATGGGAATAAGAATATGTTCTAGTAAGAAGTGTCTAATAGAAGGACGAGTTCTTCAATGGAGAGAGATGTACTTTGATGGGAGTGAAGTCATGTTTGCATATATAAACATGTATATATATGTGTGTAAAAGGAGATTTAGAGGGATTGAGAGGTAGACCCCCGTGTAATGAAATATTCAATTATTTAAAATATGTTTTTATAGACAATTTAAAGAAAAACTTTGGGTTCGATATCAAAGAATTTGAGTTTAGTTTTAATCTAGGTAACTAATTCATAAACCCGGGTAAATATGTTAATACTAAGTTGGCATACAAGCAATAAGTAATTAGTCTTCATGCAACGTAACAAAATAGGTAAGTAATTTATTTCAATATTTCGGTTGGATTAATACTAGATTGGTATATGTTTATGGATCGATCAGAAAGAAAGTAGATGTATTTTGAAAATAAGCTTTGAGTTGGCTAAGGTACGGATTCCGGTCACTCTTTTTAATGTTCGGTTATTCGTTCGATTTCATATAAATTCTTGGTTATTGTTCGGACTACTAGAGGAAATAAGGTGAAACTCACCTAGGTGAGTTAGCAAGTCGCGCGGGACTGTTATCCCCTACGTGAACTCGCCATGGCGAGTTGTCAGCATAGAGGTGAATTTATATCTTGAATTACGTGCATGTGGTGAGTTATTTACCATGAGGTGAGTTATAATTTGGTGGGGCCCACAATTTTTTTTAACCGTTTTCTTTGTGTTTATAAAAAAAAAAACTTTTTTAAACCTTACTTTTTACCAATAAATACCCACTAACTCACTTATTTTTTATACATAAATATGTCAATGTAACGTTTAAGTTTTTAATTTCTCTATTTATCGTTTAAGTTTATAACGTTTGAATAAAAGTTTTAAATTTCGTTTATGTTTACGTACATATTTACGTAAATTTTTATTTTTTTACGTTTACGTAAATATTTATTTTTTTAGTTTATAAATAATAGTATTTAAATGAAAAAGGTAAGGTGAGTTGGGGGTGAGTTTGGGTTAAAATTGGTCGCGGTGAGTGCGTGGTGGGTCTTATTTCCTGAGAAATGTGAGTTTGTTTCCTGGAGAGAGAAAGCTGACGTGGCAGGATGAGTTGCCCTCCTTATTCCGTTTAGCCTTATCCTTTAAAACATACACTATTCGTTTCGGTTAAACTATGATGGGTTATTTAATATGTAATGTTTTGGTGTCGAAAATACATTTGTTAATTTGGTGACGAAAATACATATCTTTTCTTTTAAATTATGTCTTTTACGAAGACTTTTGTATATTTAAACGCGGGTTGGATAGTCTTTGAAACTTGTGAGATAAACTAATTTTCGGAAATATTATTTTATGAAATACTTGTGTGTGATTTTGATTACTTCGAGCGAACCACCTATGGGCACATCATTTGGGAGCACCAATGATGTTGACACTTTCCGTAGCGGTGTGATCAGTCTACGGCGTTTCCACTTTTGTTATGTTGTGCTCGCGGAGTTTTGTTGGATAATTTGGGAGGCGTATGGATGCATCATAGGATTTTCGGTTGTAGGGTGAATGGGGGTGTGGTGGTCCCATCCCATTTCACATTTGTAGGGTAGATGTACTGTCGTGCCCACGCCCATCGCACATTTTTAGGGTACATTCGGATCTGTAGGTCTGTTGTACAAACTGTCGGATATGTGAATTGACGGATTATGTAGGAGCTCGAAGTGGTTAACCTTTAAAAATATGAATTTGTTGGTTTGATACGTTGGCTAAATACCTTTGAAAATATGTGATATGTTGGTTTGATTTGTTATTATAATTGCTTAGTCGGATAATGTGTGTTGTTGGCATTGGGTTGGGATATGAACTTTGTTTTATAAATATGTTCTACTATCATTTTGAGTCGAAAAAGTATTTGTTAGCTTTCAATATTTATATGTTTCTATATCCGTGCACTGAGCCTTTCGCTCAGCTGCAATTTTCTTTTCTTTCTCTGCGGTAGGTATTCAAGTGATTCATGGGACACGAGATCGAGAGCAAGTTTAGATGGCAAATTTGAGGAGCGTTATTTGGTTTTTCTTTGCATTAATTAACCTATTTTAGTAGAACTTTATTTTATTATTTAGTAAAAACTTTGTAAGGAAGTTTCATTTTTGAATCTTTTAAAAATTATTTATTATAGACTTTTTGAATGATTTAGTTATACTCTATTATTTGTTAATGTGACCTCAATTTCTTTAGTTGAAAAATGGGGTGTTACACAATAATTAAATACAAAGACTATTATATGATATGATGTGAAAAAATATACAAAACAAATACTATAATAATAACAATTCACTAATGTTATAACATACTATCTCAAATTAATTTATTGGTTTAGCTAAACATCCTCCTTAAAACGATGATTTAACTATCTATTTATGGTAATTCAACATTTAGTGAACAAAAACGTTTTTATATATTGATAGGGAATCATGGTTTGAATAAATAAGATGGATGTAGAGGTTTGAAACTATATACATATACATACTATAAATATGACGTTTGATGACACAAATCGAAAAATTGAAATGAAAGAATGTGGTTAGAGGGAATGTACAATATTAAGTCGTGTTATTTTTAAGGGATTTGATAGTCATTATGTTCATTTATAGTAATGAGGCTACCTACTTACTGGATTTTAGAATTCAAACCATTAAGTTAGGTGTTTTTTAATCTAAGATATCTATTTATAGGAATGTTTTGATACTTGGAAAGAAAAGTTGACATGTACAAAACTTATAATAATACGCACACCATCATAATTCTTTCACTTGGGTACACCATCACCTATCACACATCACAATTGTGATAAACAAGTAATTAGAGTCAACATATTGTAATGAAAGGATAAAAATAAACGTGTTTAGCAAATGCCGTTAAACCTAACATATTAATCATCAACCTTTCGTTATATACATGAAAGGAACTATACAAATGACACTATATCCTATCTCTATCATATCGGATGCCTCGTTGATAAAACCATCACGGGTTTTTCATATGTTTCCGTGTGATAATTTACGCCTTTGTATTATGCCATGGGTATATGATTGTGGCTCTTTGGACCATTTTTGTGGTCTTCATATTAAATTGAATGTGACATAGGTTAAATGAAGTTGATTTATTTACCACAAATATGATATAGGTCTAGTTTTAGTATCAAGAAATTTTACTCTAACTCATTATAAATAGAGTTTCATAATCAAAAGAAAATTTTACAACCTTTTTAAAAGAATAATTTTAACTTTGATTTTAATTAATACGATTTAACATTTTTGAGAAACAAAAGAAAATAAAAAAATTAATATGCCTATAATGGGAAACCTTTTTTTCCTTTAAGAAAGCAAAATAAAAGAATTATCCTCTCTAAATCATCATTATATGTGCTTTATTAGGTCATAAAATTTAAATTAAATTTAATTGTCCCCATGTAGGTTGACCAACTTGTAACTATTATAAGTATTAATTAATTAAAGTGTACAATAGCATTCATCAGCCATAGCCTTTTCAATGGAACTTTTGTGCTATATAGCCTTTCCATGTTAATTATTTGTAGTGTTTAATCATGAGTCCAGATTTAATGCATCCATAATCTAAAGTTTGATTAAAATTATTAAGAAACAAAAATTAGAACGTAGGAAGTGGAATATTACACCATTTAAAGAAATTAATTGGGAAAACCGTCCTAAAAGAAAGAAAGTTCTTTTAATCATTATATTTGGCACCATGTGAAGTATATGGAAGGCGAGAAACGATCATATTTTCAACAAGATTCACAGATCATACACATCGATAGCGGAAAAAATTATTTCCTCAACTTTCTTGTGGATGAAACACATGAGCAATTATCCTTGCAATTGGATAGAATGGCAGTGTAACCCTTTTGCAATTTCGTTGTAATTTGTTTTCTCGTTTGCCATCTTTTATCTTCTTGATAAGATGAGGTGCTTAATAATATTTGTCATTTCCAAAAAAATATACTATTAATAATTTAATATTGTTCATTGTGCCACAATTCTACTATTTTCCCATAGGAATTATTAATAACTACTCATGAAATAAGGGGAAATGGTCACCTTTAAAGCTCCATTACCATCAAGATTTTTTAGAGAACAATGGAGACAAAATCATATTATTCTTTCATTATTAACATGAAGATTAAAATAATATTTCTCCTAATATTTTAATTATTGTTTTCTTTATGATAGAATTGAAGTTTTAAAAGTTGCTCAACATACAAAAATAATAACAAACATTAGAACTGAAATTGATTAATTTTTTCACACATATTATCCTTAAGTGTTAGAAATATATGACTCTGTAAAATGTTAGATTCCAGAAACCACAATCGATCGTCGTCATGTTGTTCCAAACCTAACATGTGAGAAGTAAATCAGAATAATTTTAAAAATGAATGGATTTATGAAACAATTTTCACTCTTTCCGATCAAGGTTATTCTAGCATGCCGGTAGTTCATTACCACTGCTTATTTTAAACCTTTTAAAAGTTGCCTTATACCGTTGTTGTGTGTTAATATATGTGTTATGTGTGTGATATTGTGATATGCATTAGTTAAACAAGTAGATAGTTCCCCGATAGATGAGCTTCTAAACAATTTATTGAGTTAATCCCGTATTTAACTTATAAATATATATGTGATATAAGTGAACCTTAATTATCATAGAAGACTTTATTCAATGTAACATTAACTTATTATTTTGTTTTTAAGAGAAATTCTCCGACTGATGTTATAAGCGTTTCAACATAATGTACTTGTTGATACCACGGTAGCGTGACTACTGTAGGATGCAACCAGTGTATCTGGCTCTACATGCGCGGTGCATGTCCATCGGGAGAATGTTACTTGTCGATCAGTAGCGTGGCTACTACAGATTATTGTGATGATTATTTTTGTGAAATGTATGCATTGTTAGACAGATTTATACATTACTTGGTGAATGGTTTGATTACTTATCTTTTATTAAATACTCAATTAACTTGCTAAACTTTATGTTAACTTTTTAAGTTTTACTTTCAGGTATAGGACTTAGCTTGGGACTGGACTTTAGAAGAATTGGTTACATTGCATTATGGCTTATTTATATATTATTACTCTTGGATTATTTCGGGGTTGCATGCCTAAGTACTTCGTATTTTTATTGTTCGGTTGATTGAATGTTTATTTGTAGTGATTGACGTAGTCGTGTACCAAAGGGTTTTACCTTAGACATGACGACGTCATGACATATTATCGTTTATTTTATCATATAGACTATCTTTATTTACTAATGTGTTATGACGATCGTCAATCGGCCACACCCTAAGTTCCCGTTACATGCGGGATGAGACAATTTAATTGTCAAAATAGAATGTACATGTGTTTATCCGTAGTATGTTACAAACAAATATGAAACATATATAATGAGTCGAGTTGAGATTATAAGGACTCAACTCGAGTTGTTATCACGTTTTTCATAACCCCTAATTTTCTTTTATCAATATGTCTATTTTCTTTGCAAATGCAATCCTTGACATGTATATCTCTGTCTGAGTTTATCGTTATATTTTTCATGAAAAATTAATGATTTTGTTTTATTAAGCTTTACTTTATAAAATTATGGGCAATCTTCTTTTAATATATGAAGTGATTTTTATTCTTTACTATTATTGTTAAACTATCATCATGAAAATTCCATAAATAAGTATTTCTAATACTTTTAATGGGGTATGCTTCAAGTTGCTAATAGACATATAAAAGAAGTATCTATAAAATCTGTTAGCTCGGCAACGTCTAGGTAGATGTCATCTTTATCAAAATTTAACTAAAAGAATCTAGTAAGTGTTACATAGTGATTATTTTAGGTGAAATACGACGATAATTGATGACAAGGACGGGAATTAAGATCACTTGCCTATCGTTCATATCTTTTTGGATACTATAATATGTAGCAAGAACTTATAATTTGTCAATTTGAAATCAGCCCTAACTGAACTTATGATTTATGAATCCCTTAGGATGCTTATGTTTAGAAGCCTAATACACAACCATTATATATTCGGATACTAAGGATACTGTATATGTGTCCCTAATCAGACATATCTCAAAAATATCTTATGACATGATATTTAATAGGTATAGGTGTTGGTAAATGTATCTGACTTTACTTCAAAATATATAGTACGTTTTTAACTTTAACAATTTTTTTTTATGTATATTTAACTTTCAATATTTTATATATCCGGACATACATATCCATATAAGTTGTCACGCGAGATTTCACGTTACATTTTTAATTCTTCTAATATATAAAATAGTAATATTTAAAAGTTATATAAATAAATTAGATCAATTTAAAATTGATAAAATTTGATACATTTCAATATATTTATCTCTAGTTAATATTATAATAGGAGGGATTTTTCTCTTCTAAGGATCCCTAACACATCTCAATCCTAATGCCCCATAAATGAGTCATACGAGGAATTTCTAACCCATGTTTTACGTCGGGATAATATTACTATTTTAATCGTGTTTGTGTTTGCAGGTAATAAGAAGGTCAAGTCGAGATATTTGTTCAAAATTACACATAATGATAATATTGAGGTATGTGGTCCGACAACCGAAAATGACTCGAACACAAAACCTACGCGGCTAAGACACGGACACGAGACCGCCATGGCTAGCCCCGTTACCGGGGTAGGGAGCCCCGCTCTCGAACTCTGCTCGGACACTTCCGCCATGGCGAGCCCCGTTACCAGGGTAGGGAGCCCCGTTCCGAGCTCCACTCGGACACTTCCGCCATGTTCTCGAGCAACACCGCTCTGACCAGGACAGTTACCGGGGTAGCTAGCCCCATGCTCGAGCAAACCGCTATGTGTCCCAGCGCGGTACAAACCGCCCAGGACAGTTATCGGGGTGGCCAGCCCCGTTACCGAGATAACTAGCACCGCCAAGGCATCTCGGACATTTCTAGGGCCGTTACCGGGTTCCGCCTAGGAATTCTGCGCCGCTCTCGAGAAGTTTCGCCATGTTCTCGAGCCACTCCGGACACATCTCGGACAACTAAGCCCCGTTACCGGGGTAAAGAGCCCCATGCTCGAGCTCACCCCGGCACACCTCAGATCAGTACCCGGTAACCCGCTATGGCTTAGCCCCGTTACCGGGCATAGCCTACCCAGTTGGTCTGGCTGCCCGGTAACGCTAACTTCTACCCGGTATACACTTAAGTTGACTTAAGTTGACCTGACGTCGCAAGCACACACGCTTACGTCACTTACCCATTTGTGGGTCATAAAGTGACGGCCCATGAACGTAATCATGGGCCGCGGCCCATAAATGGAAACCCTAATCTCAGGCCTATAAATACCCCTCTGATCAATGTCAGAAGGGGTCAGTTGTCAATCATTTGCATCACACACACACACACGTTCAAGAGAAGTTTTCCCACTCTCTTACGTCACCAACGCTAATCATACGTCACCTTAGGCTCGCCAAGAGCTTGGTAGGTTTGCACTGCTCTCGCAAGAGTTCGTATCGTTTAGCCAACACCCCAAATCGTTTAGCACGTCAGCCGTTGCTTAAACATTGGCGCCATCCGTGGGACCGTTATAGAACAACGGTTTTTCACTAAGTTTTCTCCATTAACCCTTCACCCTCAATGGATTCAGGCCCTGCCATGAACCCCCCCCACCGAGCAGAGAGGATCCTCCTCCCTCGGTAGACATCAACACCACCCCCCAAAACTCCCAAGTCACTGGAACAGGAGACGGGACGGGGAATGCTAGAAGGATCAGCGAAGAAAACCTATCTGGTGTTCGGACCATACTTTACCCTTTTGGGTCTAACGACACAGTTGAAGTGGAAGTGTCTAGCACGGGAGAGGCAGGCCAGTCAAGTTATCAAGGCTTCCAGATGGGAAGGCCTCCAAGTATCACCCCAACCCAGAATTTTCCACAACTTGTTAGCTTGGAAACCTCCACTCTAACCCAACAACCATCTCCCACTCCCACTCAAACCCCTTCCAGGGAACAACCATCAGTAGAAGAAGCTTTGGAGATTTTAAAGACAGCCTTGTCCCAACAACAAACACCCCCACCGACTCCACCCGCACAAAGCGATTTCCTAGCCAGGCTCATAGAAACATTGAAGCCTAAGCCTGTGCCACAACCAATTCCTGAGGTCAATGCGAGTGTCTTGCTGGGACAGTTGGTCAATGAGTTGCAAAGGAAAAAGGCACCAGAGCCTACCCCTCCTCCACCCCTACAGGATACCACTCAAGAATTACTCAGTTTGTTGAAGGGCCTCGTGGGAGAGAGAGAAGGACCATCTCGGATAGCAACCATGCCTACTTCTGTGGTAAACTCTAAGTTTTGTGACTGGTGGCAAGATATCCCATCCCAGACCGACAGAGAGTCCCCTCTATAGTCGGCACTTATGATGGAACAAGAGACCCAGATGATCACTTGGCACTTTTCGAACAAACTATCATGACAGAAAAATGGGTAGACCCGGTAGCTTGCCACATGTTTCCGGGAACGTTGCAAGGTTTCGCTAGAGATTGGTTCACAAGCCTCCCAGAGAAAAGTATCTATGATTTCTACGACCTTAAAACTAAGTTTACCTCCAACTTTTTTCAACAAAAAAAGCAAAGGAGAACCCATCTTGAGGCACATCTCATACGCCAGCGAGAAGGGGAAGGCCTACGAGAGTTCATCCTCCGTTACACACAAGAGTGCCAGAAGATACCAGGCCTGCCCGAAAGTCAGCAAACATCCGGGTTCACACTCTCACTACTCCCAGGCCAACTCCAAGAACGACTCGCAACACGAATCCCAGTTACCTTCAAGGAGACAACAGATGTTTGCTACAATTATTTAAGGTCAAAGGAAACGATTGCTTTGGCAAGAAGCGTAACAAGTGGTAAGAGAGATAGGGCATGGAGCGGACCAACTGTCGGAGGGACAAGTAGACAGGAGCCCCGACATGATAGTCGAAGAAGGGATCATCGTGACAGCAGACAAGGCAGACGAGAGGAGGAAAGACCTCCTAGGAGATTCACCCCTTATGAAAGGAGCCCGTCTGGGGGGAACCTCAGAAAGACCCCCATGGAGATTTTAAAAACTGAACAAATAAGGGCGACGTTTAAGCCACCCCCTCGTATGCTTCACCGCTCTGGAACAAAGAATATGAACAAGCGTTGTGATTTTCATGAAGACTACGACCATGACACTAATTCATGCCGGGAACTAAAAGCTGAAATAAAACGGGCATTGGATGAAGGGAAGCTTGAGCACTTGGTGATAGGAGTAAGGCAACAAGCGAAAAAGTCACCCGCTAAAAAGGTCTATGAGTGGCAGAAGGCAGCTAGGAAAGACAACCACCCTGGCCCCCCTGATGGCCATGTTTGCATGGTAAGCGGAGGCTCTTAGAAACGAAAGTTTCTTGTGCTACAGAACTGGATGATGCAACCGATATCTTTCCCCCCAGTGGAGACTACTTCCACCAATCCGGTCGTAATCCAGGTCCGTTTGGCCAATTATGAGGTCGAAAAAGCCTACATAGACACTGGTAGCTCCGCTGACATCAGGGGGAGATGTTTGCAGGTAATAAAAAGGTCAAGTCGAGATATTTGTTCAAAATTACACATAATGATAGAATTAGCTATGAAAAGACATATGTATCCTTATTTTATTTATTTCATAAAAACTTAATATTTATATATATATATATATATATATATATATATATATATATATATATATATATATATATATATATATATATATATATATATATATCCTTATTTTACTATTCATTAGTCAATTAGTTTGATAATTGATATATAAGTCAATTAGTTTCACCGTTACATGTATATGTGCTTCACCCACTATTGACTCACAAAAGAGTGAGTGATGCAACACCCATGGGATGACTTCCACCCTCACATTGCTTGAAAAGACATTAAATAAGGAGCCAGGGATAAACATCTCAAAGTATGTTAAGAACCGATCTCTTATGTCTTTAGTACTTAACTCTTTATCATTAAGATAATTGATTTGGTCGTTCACTAAATAATAATTATTTCTTTTGTTTATTATAAAACTTGAACTCATAACACAAAACTTCTAAATTATTGGACTAACTTACCTACCGATAGACTTAAAGTGGTTTGGTTTATTGAAACTAAATAGATTATTGTCCCGCGATAGCGCGGACAAAGTAAAAACTTGATCCGTAAACTATATGTTTATGCAGATTTTAAATTATTATCAGAAGACAATGTTACACGTATAGTAACATATATACATTTACGTTTATACAAATGTTGTTTATAGCTATATAACATATATACCTTTACGTTTATAAAATATACACCTTTACGTTTATACACATGTTATGATCTTTTGTATTAGGAGATTTTAGAAAAACAATAAGGTAAATAATAGTTAAAATTGAGCGATTTTATAAATAAATTAGAATTATGTTTTTTATTTTAGTGGAGATAAAATTAAAGAGATAATGTAATTATGGATTGTAAAATGATCTAAAATGAAAATAGTCTTTGATAAGATAATCAATTTAATCTAACGGCTGAGATCAAATATGTTAATCCATCTAAGGATCTTATTTCGTCATGTGTCATTTAAGGCCCCTCTTTTATTATATATTAAAGATAAATTATGTTCATAATTGAGTTACTGATTGATCCACCTATAAATTTGTAAGTCACTAAACCATTTAAAGGTATTTTGCACCGACTTTCCTTTTTAAGAGCCACCACCACCATCATCAAGAATTTAAAAGGTAATTATATCATTAAACATCCACCTTATCTCTATTTATTTATTTTATATTGTTAACAATTAAAGAATTAGAGGGCCACAAAAACATTGTCACAAAAAGAACCAAGAATTCCTAAAGGGTGTTCTCTTTAAGTGATAAATACTACCAGGGCCTGTTTGTAATTTCAATGGACTCGGACCACGGATTCGGTCTGTGGTCTGCACGTTTGATAAGTTCATGAAAAGCTCGAACCATGGATCGAGTCCGTGATTTTGCCTCGTTCTCTGTCTGCGATTTTTCTAAGAGGACCGAGTCCGAGGCAAAATCATGGACTCGGTCCGTGGTCCGAACTTTTCATGAACTTATCAAACGTGCAGACCACGGACCGAGTCCGTGGTCCGAATCCGTAGTCCGAGCCCGTTGCGATTGCAAACAGCCCCTTAGTATCAATATCAATAAGAACAAAATTTATAACTTAAATAGATATCTTTAATTTAGTTTTAGGAGCCTTTGTTTCCTCTTGCCACTAATTGTAGAACTAATATTAAATATTCATTTTGATGGAACTTATGATGTTTGTTATCTAAAATTAATTAACGGTTAAAGAAAATGATTGAGAGATCTAAAAATCAATCTAACAAAGATATCATGACATATGGTTAAATCAAAAGTAAGTATGAGAAACAAGAAAATGTATAAGTCATGTGTTATATTATATACTGAATTGACTGAGTCAAAATTACATTGATTTGTTAGGTCTATATACCATAACTAAATAGTGTAGTTATATCCTCATGAGTTGGGTACGTGCCAATATAAAAATTGAATAACTATCATTAAATTTGAGAGGTATTGTTTTCGAATTTCGATCCTTTTCGACTGTATTTTCTGCTAAGAATATTTACCGGGTCAAAATATATTATTATCGCAATAAAATAATTAATTACTATAATTGCTTTCGGGTCAGGTGAATGAAAGTGTAACAAAACTTTGTATATTTTGCTAACATATGTATCAAACTTTCAGATACTTTATTAGGTCTATTCAACTTTATCTTATTACAAATAATGTAACGAATTGGAATTCGTTGATGTTTAAGCGCTTTGATTTTTAAAATTCTCAAAACGACAAGGTTCATACATCATTTGCGAAAAAATAATCTTAAAAATAATAAAATATATAATAGATGTAATCTAATAGATAATCTAATAGATGTAATAAATATATAACCCAGCCCAACAAAGAAAAGAACTTAAAACAGGTTCAAAGCCCATCAAATTTAGAAACTTCAAGTGTAATATTATGCATCATTGCTCATTAAATATTCCGAATACATGAATCTTCGTTTTGTATCTTTTACCGATAGAATACTTTGTTCGGCAAATCTTGAAAGTCTAGTTGTATTTTATTGCACTTTCTCAAATAAAGAGACTTGCGGAGAAAACCCTAACAATCGTTAGCTCATCTACACCAAACTTGATACATATTATTTGTTTAATGTACAACGACACTCAATTTCGTCAAATACAAGTGAGGACGTGAGGTGTATCTAATATGATCTACCTTATTAGTTAAATAATAATAACAAATATGTGTGCTAATGTGCTAAGTAGTGTTTCTTTTATGTAGATATATACACACATGTTTGTTGGTAAACAGACATCGAATCCATGACTTTCTTTGATCAACATGACTCGTGGATATTGTTAGATCAAATATATGTTATCGATGAATTCAAACATCGAAATAATATTTGTTACACAAAATTAAGGAAGTTGTCAGGTGGTCCGCGTGTCAACCTTTGATTGTTTTCCCGTTGCACAATATAAAGATTTTATTAAGAATGGTCCCAAAAAGTTTACGTGGACGAGATATCGATTGGAACACATTTTAAAACATTGTTTAAATATTAAATCACAAGTTAATTGGTGCGTTGTAAGACTGCAAATGATCTTTTCTATTTTTAATCTTAATAAATAATTAAAATTTTACAAGTGCCCAATTACAAGTGTAGATTCGCAGGACCACAATGTGTAGTTCAAAAATATATAAATATTTAAATTTAATTCACGTCATTAACGTATGAAATTAAAACGCTAGGTAATTAACTTGTTATAATATACCTATAGGACGATATTTGTTCAATCTGTTTATTCTAGTGTAACGATGCAACGTCAAGTTTTGAATCGTTAAGGGGTTATAGAGTGTACGCTCATTTTCGATAGTTTTATGTCTAGGGAATGTCCAAGGATAGTATGTCTCTTGTCATAGAATTACTAGCACAAAATGTTCGAAGAGTTGACTCAATTAGTGAGTGATCATGAATCGATTAATACGTTGACAATTAATTCACCAACTCATTTGGTTTATTAGGTTTAATTTCAACGAATACAAAAGTTGAATGTCATCATATAGTCATTTTTGATCGGCTCCTCATTTCGATTGATGATTAACACAAATCAGTGACTAACTAACTTGATCAACGAGTTGATCTGTTTATTGACTAGCTTATTCAACGACCCGTCCAAACATATAACACTCAGTAACTAGAAGAAAATACTCTCGGATAGTTCTAACTGTCAATGACTTCCAAATTTTCGAAAATCCATATTTACGATATAAAAGTTAATTAATCATTTTCTAGAACCTATTTCCATACATGACCCTATCAAATAATTCAAATGTAGCATGATTCACCAACATATATGATATATCCAAATATCCAATAATTATTTTATACGATGTATCTATTTTAGAAGCAACAAACAAAAAAAATAGTTGAAATTTGTCACAAAATTACTAAATAAGGGGGGGGAGCTACGTTGAACCGAGAGGGTTCAACCGAACCCACTGAACTAAAAATATTTTAGAATTTTAGTATAAGTTTACACCTATTTAGTATATGAACCAATTAATTTTCATTCAAACGTAACTAAATTCTAATCCTAAATCACTCAAGAATACTTTTAGCTTCGCCGCTGACTAAATATAAACCAAATTTGTCGGACCAAAACAGTTGTTAGGTCGTCTTACTAAAGCTGGAAACAACATAACGTGGGGGATCTCAACTCGACATCGTGTTATCATCTCATTGGTCAATTCCTATATTTAGAAAGTGTGTTACATCGAACAAATATAGAATCTATTTAAATCCCACATTTTACTACTTTATCTCTCCATTTCTTTTTTAATAATGGGTATATATTTTTTCATGCAATTAAAAAAGGAATGGATTAGGTTTTGTTATTATTACTAAAAAAAATGCCATACGTAATATATATTATGAATAAAAACGACTGAACGATTAATGTATAAATAATAAAAATATGTTCCCTGACATTTGGGGTTTTTATGACTCTTTCTTCATACCATACCGGTTATTATACAATATTTTTAAGTTTAAAAATTATTTAACTATATTATTATTATTATTATTATTTTATTTTCTTTTTTCTTTTTAACGACAAATAATTAAATTAATATGGGGAAAAAAAAAAAAAAACTAACAAGAAGCAATTGGTTAGGTTTTATTATTTATAAACGATGAGTCCTTTTAATTTAGATTTATATGGTTTAATCGGGGCATTCATTTTAGGGCCTATCCAAGCAGCCATTATCTAAATGCTACCTAATCGTGTTTGAATTAGGAACCTCTTATGAGAATATCCGAAGGTGTTATCGGTATACCATCGTGTTGTTTTCCTTATCTTTTTATTCATTATTTGATAGATATAATATTTACAATATTATCTTTGTAACAATTATAGTATTATATTACCATAAATTATATGAAATGTCTTAATTTATACAAATTATTCAAATATTTTTAAGTTTAAAATAAGTTAAATCGTTTTCTAATTTCCAAAAAGTAGAGTTGTTAGTTTTTGAACAAATGAAATGGCTATCTAAAAGATATGATATTTTGTCGTCTCATTAAATACGTTGACCATCGAACTTATATATTAAAGACTACATAAATGTTTGACGTAAAGTAGAACGAGAATTATTAAAAAGTTTCTAGCATAATTGTGTATTCCTCTATTTTCAAGTTTCATGTTGTGGGTGGTCTTATTATTTTTTTTTTCTTTTTTAAATAAAAATAGTAGTTGAAGGAAAAAAATTAAGATCTTTTGTTTTGAAAAAAAGTTAAATAAATTTTAAATCTTATTAATTTTTACTATCTTCGTTTCATATTTATTTTTCTTTTTTGACCTTTTAGGTCTTTTATTGTAATTTTGATCTTGAATAACTTTTTTTTGTGTTATATAATATTTGATATAATTATATGGATGGATTAGGTTTTATATTTATTTTTGATTGATATATTTTTTATAAATAAATATATAATATAAGAAAAGTTATTTAATTTTAAAGTCGAAGATAAAAGACTTTAAAAGTCAATAATAAATATGGGAAGAAATGAGTAATATTTATTGAAGTTGTAAAATTTGTATTGTTTGTCGTATATTTCAGCTTGTACTCGCTGTCACGTGTAACCAGTGATGTTGTCACGCGCTATGGCTCGTTGCCCAATGATTTGCCTTCTTTTTTCATTATTTCCTGCTTTCTGATTGGTTGGCTACAAACACACACCATCCATTCAAAATATATTTAATTGAAACAATTTTTATTTTTATTTTTATTTTTCTTTAAACTTTTTTTAGGTTTTTTTATTATAAAAAATAATTATCTAATTCGTATTGAATTGTTTGTCGAATTTATATATTTATATAAATAATAACATTTACCCAAGGTAAAAGACAATATTCATAAGCCAATGTCAATCTATCCAATAAGAGAAGTGCATTCGGCCTGGCTTGGCAGCGCGGCTTGGCTAGTCGGCTCAACTTGGCTAGACGCCTCAGTTAGAAACAAAAAGTTATTATTATTTTCGTTGTTTTCTTTTTAATGAAGGTTTTAAGTTAGTGTTTAGCTTTGGGTAGTGTTTGATTTATTAAAAAGATCGTGGTTTTTCATTGTTTTAAGTTTTGGATAGTTTTTTTTTTACTTCAAAGGAGGCATCGCTGCAACGTGCGGATGACCTCCCTTGTTCATTTAAATTTGGTAGTTGATTGCAAAAATCTTTCTTTTTGGTTCACACTTTCAACAAATTGTAGACAGATATTCACATTGAGTTCATTTAAGATTATAAAAAATATTTTCATTTTCTCTCGCTAGTTAAAATTTATTAAACTATTTTGGAGTGTTTTTATCAAGTTTTTCTTTCTAAGTATTTTCATTTTCTCTCGCTAGTTAAAATTTGTGGTCTAAAGAATCTATTATGGTGCATGTAATATGTAAAAGTTCAAAAAGTAATAAATGTATTTTGACAAACAAATCAGGACGTGTAACTTATAAAATTTAGAGTTTAAAATCCATCGTGACATGTATGACTTTTTTTTTTTCGCTAATGACTCTTTGAATCCGTAAATATCCTCAACAAACACTAAATTTTATTTTCGTAAAACTTTGGACTTATATTTATAGAAATCATGAATTGGTATTTAGGGAAAGGGGAAAAAGAGGTCCTAAAATGGGGTTTGTCGCTTTTCATTTTCTTGAAACATGTAACATTTTCTCTTTCAAATGTTCCTAGTATTCTTATGTTAAATTGTTTAAAACAAAGTAATACTTATTTTATAATTCCTGATTTTTATAAAAAAAAATTGCAAGACGATATACAATAATGTTCCCACAAATTAGAGCATCATGTATCTTTTATGACCCTCTTAACATTTTTCTTGTCATTATCATTGCCCGCATTATTATCGCTCGTTTCATGATATCTTTAAATAACTATCACCATCCTCAAACGCTTAAAAATTTAACGAGACTCAAAAACCTCGTGAAGGGTGTGGTCATTAGTCTTAACCTCGAAAAAATAGAAGGGAGAACAATGATGCGGCAAGAGTTTGTGGTTGAAGTGGCCAACATCGGGCGTGTTTAACGAGTGTTTATAGAGATCACCAGAATTTACTGTTTATTTTAACTCTATCTAGTCCAAAACGTATATATTTATAAAACTAAGTTTTAACTAAATTTATTTTTGATTAATACCCATCCAACTTGTAGAAAAGATAATGCAACTTGACAACAATTTATATGTAAAAATTGTTTGTTTTTTTGTGTGTTTTTTTTAATGCAAGGAGAATAACCATAAAGAAATGTTATTTAAAACTTTATAACTTAAAAAAATAAATATAAAAACAAACATATTACATTCATCAACTAGCATTTATATTTATAATACTAATAATCTAAAAACCACCACCCAATAGTGAAAATGGATACGCCGGTGACGGTCTTACCTCTGATTCCGGTGGTGGCCAAAACGGTTCGTTACCATAATACCCTTCTGGTGACGAACACGTCCATTCGCCACCGTCTTCTACTTTCATCTTCATCTTAGAAGACGTCGACGAAATTATATTTAAATTTCGTTGACGTTTCTTATCAATCAACCTTTTTTTAGACCTTTGATTTTTTTCAAGCATCATACGTGGCAAGATCTCAGGATCTTCAGCTACTTTATTTAATAACGTCATCATTTGTTCCGGTCTACGCTCCGTTATCTCAAGTCTTTTATTCATTTCACTTAACTCGTGTTCTAGAAGCTTTTGATCTTCTTTTAACCTCGCGATTTCAATCGCGACAACATCATCTTCTTCATCTTCGTCATTTCGTATAAAACTACGATGTTTTTTTCTACCTATGTTTTTTAGTAAATGTATTTGTCCTCTTAGAAACCATTCGTTTGCGAATTCCCATCGATCCGGATCAACTTTCCTAAAACCCTAAACAATAAATTAAAATAAAATTAGTTAGTAAAACAATATCAATTAATAAACTACTTATCATTTTAATTCATTTAAAACGATAAATAGCTTATTTATTTATTTATTTACTATTTTATTAATTATCAGCTACTTATTGCTGTTTTTTATTTAAACAGCAATAAGTAGCTGGTAAAAATGCTTACTTACATAAGTATTTAACTGGCGAACGAAGCTAGAGAAATTATTATGCTTAAAATACGCGGGCAAAAGGCGTTGCGAGAACTCTAGTGGTTCGACAACTACGAAGCTATTATTCGAGATTCCCCAACGGATGAAGGTATCAATTGACGGGTCGTTAACCATTTGATAAGTTTTAAGGACGAACGGTGCGATTATTTCTGGAGATTCCATGATTTTATGTATGTATATGTGTGTGTGTTTTTTGAAGGTGAAAGTGTGTGTGTGTGTGTGTTTTGAAGGTGAAAGTGTATATATGAAGCATGGCGAAATAGTGTGGTGGGGTTACAGGTTTAGATATTTTGGCAACTTGGATATAAATATTTAAAAAAATTAAAATATATATTTTTAAATAATTTTTTATTTTTAAGAAAGTAAATATTAAATCGTCTGGTTTTTACAAGTCAGATGAGGTCGTTTATAAATCATATTATAAATATGTAACATTATTTTTCAGATACTGGTCTTATTCAAATAAGTTAAAACATATTTGTTATGAGAAATACGTGTTTTTAATGTTTATGTTGGGAGTTCAAATCTCTTTTTCAAGAGTTATAATCAATTATCGATGTGAGATTTATGTAAAGTGTTTTAGAGTGGAATTCAAATTTTATGATTTTATGACATATTAAGTTAATTACTTGTTTAAATTAATTTTTCTTCGTTTTCACGTATAATACCAACTTTTCCTAATAAAAACATGTTAGGAAGTCGAATCTAGTAGATTTTGCTATATTAAAAAAATTAGCACTTTCTTGCCTTTTTAGTAACTATTTTGGACTTTAATAATGTGATTAATTAAAAAATATGAACCATAACACGTAGCCATGTACTTTTGTGCCACATATTCGATTATGATTATATTAAATCTTTCAAGTTAATTTTTTGTATCTTTTGAAATAAATTAATATTCTAAAAAAAAAATATTTTATTGAATGATCGGGTTGCATGTGCAAGAAACTAATTGGATATTTATAAATTTGTTCAATATTTTTCTCGTGTATAACACATTATTTATTCTGAATCGGTAAATGTCATCAACAATAGTAATAATTGTATCTAGTAATTTAATTTAATTTTCAATACTTAAAAGGAATAATAAAAAGAGTAATCGATAAGATATTAGCTACATAAAAATTCCTTTGATAGCTTAGAGATGATAATCTTATACTTTTGTTTTTCTTGTAATAAAAACATATTTTTTGTATTTGTCAATTGGATTTTATATTACTTTATTTAAAAGGTTACATGTTGTTTGTTTGGAACCATGTGCATATTTATTTATTTTTGAAGAAAAATCCATATATCTCAATAAATAAATATAATTTTCTTTCAAAATATCAACATTTGTTGAACAACTTCCTATTTAAGTCTCAACTCCTCTTTAATTTGCATAATTATAATTTAGTTATATAAAAATTAATTCAAACAAAAAATGCATATACTTAGAGTATATATATATATATATATATATATATATATATATATATATATATATATATATATATATATATACCATCTTACTTAATTAACTTGAATTAAATTAAATATTATTATAGGTAGAGAGACTACTTAATATTTAATTCATCTAAACAAATAAAAGTATATTTTATTATTTGTTAATTATTTTTTAGTGTCTAAGTGGACCAATGAGAAAGAGCCAACAACACTCTTGAAAGTGCATGGCTATAATCTTTTTGTGTTATTTAATTGGTTAAAGTAAATCAATTTTATATTTAAAAAGAAGAGAATATTATTATTTAATCAAAGGCATAACACCATTATTTGCTAAAAGGGAAAATTAAAATATTCCTTAATAAAGGTGACTAATTCTTTATATTTAGAATATTAGACTTCAATGAAAACTTAATTAACATCAATTTAATAGCACTAATATGTTGTGAAGTCATTAGCAATTTAATTAGTCCTAACCTACTTTGTTATTAAGTAATGTCATTCCATGACTTATGACAACATATCAACATCATAAATAAATGTTCATGTGTAATTATTTGTGTCATAGGCGGCAAGAAAATGGAAAGCGAAATGAATTGGCATTCTGTGAAAATAAATAGACTCGTCATGTCAATATTAAATAGGTTTGATAACAAATAATAGTTAAGAGTAGAAATTAAAGGTTTAGCACCAATCATATTTCTTAAAATTTGTATCATATTACTTAGGCGGTGTTTGTTTGGGCTTATATATTATTGATATTTCGGCTTATGTTTTATAAGTCCGGATTCTTTGGTTTATGTAACCATTTATGGACTATTTACTGTTTATTATGTCATAATAAACAGTAATAAGCTCATAAACGGTTACATAAGTCAAAAAATTTGAGCTTATAAAAAATAAGTCGAAATATCAAAAAGGCATAAACCCCTTATATAAACCCTTATATAAACCCAGAAAAACATCCCTGAGTCAAATCTAAAGAAAATTCTAGCAATCCAAAAACTATTCATGTATCATAGCATTTTCTATGATATCGTACGTTTTTTTTATCATTTAATGATATTAGTTTATCTTCAATTATTTTTGGTCGGTAAATTGGAGGAAAATGAATAAATTAATATATAATATGAAAATAGGTAGTTGAAAAAGACACAATTTGACTTAATTTAATTGTTGAAACTAGAATCTTGTAACTTAAGTCATTAATATGATTAATTCATTGGGATATCTAGGGTTTATATATAACCAATAAATTTTAGTTATGATTAATCTAATTAGTTTTTTTTTAACATATTACAATAACTAGATTATTGTCCCGTGATAATGCGGAAAAAAATAAAAATTGAATCGTAAATTTTATTTTTATATAGATTTTAATTTATTATGAAAAAATAATGTTATATGTATAATAATATATAAAGTTTACGTTTATACACATGTTTATAGTTATAATAACATATACACTTTTACGTTTATACACATATTTTGATATTTTGTATTAGGATATTTTAGAATAATAATAAGTTAAAACATAGTCCAAAATGAACGATTCTATAAGTAAATCATAGTTATGTTTTTTATTTTAGTAAAGATAGAAAGAAAG
Organism: Senecio squalidus; assembly: GCA_910822075.1. Classification (NCBI taxonomy): domain Eukaryota; kingdom Viridiplantae; phylum Streptophyta; class Magnoliopsida; order Asterales; family Asteraceae; genus Senecio; species Senecio squalidus. The sequence continues at coordinate 67,129,739 of CAJVGC010000060.1, forward strand.
AGAGAATTTAATTATGTATTGTAAGAGGGTGTAAAATGAAAATAATCTTTGATGAAATCATCAATCTGATCTAACGGCTGTCATCAAAGAAGTTCACTCATCAAAGGGACCTTATTTCGACATATAGCATTTAAGGCCACTCTTTTATTATATATTAAAGATTAAGTTTTAACAAAGTTTATCATGTCCGCGTTGATAATTATATATCATTAAAAAAAATGATTGTTTTGGTTGAATTTTTAGACACAAAAAATAATAAATAGGCTTACAAAAAGGTTTTATGTTTAAAAAACACAACATATAAAAAGAAAAGATATATATTTTAAAAGACCATTATACCCTCATTTCACCGTTGACTAGAGAACTACCTTGTTTGTAAATTGATTATGAGTGATAATAACCTCAATCCTAAGAAATTTTAATTACTTGTATATCAACAAATAAATCTTTGCATTTATGGTTAACAAGTTATTATATGTTCAAATTTCGATAGCGTTATTTATTACTTGAGGGTATCAGTCTCTGCATAAAAATGTTTTAAGAAAATTGGCATTATTTATTACTCGAAGGTATCCGTCCCTACAACGTCATTCACCAAGCACTCTTACGGCCAAAATAGAAAGATAAATAACTTAATAATAGACAAAAGTAATTAAACAATACTTATACCCTTTAACATACATTCATTTGTTACGTATCCCCGATCACTAAGCACGTCTTGATTCATTAATTTACGAGATCATGTCCTCGTTCATTATATTGAACAAAAGTCATTATGTTGCAAGCCTTCCACTTGGTAATTAAATTTGAAGACAGAATCATAGTTTATCTTATGATGACTAGATTATATTGTCTTCTATGTAATTTAACATATATATAATTGAATGGTTGCTTTTAAGTACACTTGTTTCTTATTGTTTTATACCTAGATATATATGTTCCATGATTAAAAATCTGCCTTTTTTTTTTTCCTTTAATTCATATTTTATATAAAAACCGATGAATCGAATAGATATTTTTGTCAACCGAATCATAAAGATATTTGGTATTTCGACTCACAGTTAACAGAAGAAACAAAATTTCAGATGTGAATCGTTACATCAGAATCTGTTCATTCAGTTTTCGCTTATGTTAAAAAAGTTGCAATAGTTGAAGATTATAAACAAATGTGTGTAACAACCCAACAAAAGAAACGTAAAGCAAAGCAAATGTGATCATTAATATTGTAGCAACATAGCTCGACGTTTGTTTAGAGGAAGTTTCTATATCTCAAAATCAAAACGACATTTTGATTTCTATAAATCACCACACGTTTTACAAATCTTACACACATCAAAGATAACGAAAACACTTCAAACACACGTTGTTTAAAACAACAAGATAGAAACCAATCACGCACGTTGATAAGTATATATGAGATCAATTACCACCTGAAGCAGATGATAAAACATTGTATTCTTCCAAATGTTTTTGGAAATTACGTAATTGTGTCTGTAGTTTCTGAATCCCGGCTGCTTTCTGTGAAAGAATGACGTTTAATTTTGTGATATATTCATCAAGTTGATTTCCTGGTTGATCTACTTCCACCAACAGGTTCATTTCCTGCATTATGTCGAATTAATAAAATGAGCAAGGCTTGCAATGTGCCATTTAAGTCAACTAGAGAGGTGGTAACACATGCGGTTTGTGTAACTAGTCAAATAGGTTCGGGTGTAACAAGGCTCACAATGTGGCAATGTACCATTCTATCAACATAAGGCATGATTAGTACATCGGCATATTTAACCGTAAAGGCGTAAACCACTATATTAGTGGTCTTGACTATATTACATTTTTACCAATGACGAATGGTAAGGGTAAAATAGTCAAAATCCACTAATTTGGTGGTTTATGGATAAAAGTGATGTTGTATAAATCACCTCTCGTAGAAGAATAATGCGATTGTCAACCTCTTAAATCACTTTATTCAAGATAATTACCTCCATACCAAAAAGTACATGTTTTGACCCGACCCATTTGACCAATTACACAGTTTGACTGCCTATTTTGCACTAATATAAATTAACCCAAACCGACCCATTTTATGCGATTGGATCAAAATTGCCACATGTAGGAAGAACAAACAAACAAATCGCTTACCTCTCTAACAGTATCCATAGTCTCCTCCACTTGTTTGCGGTGAGCAGTAACAAGATTTTCCTCTTCCTAAGTAAAACAAAACGGTCCCATTATATAAACAAACTAAGTTTCATATTTAACTTGTAACCATATTCAAAAGAAAACTAGAAATTACCTCTAGAAGCCCATTAAGATCGTAGTTGGTCTCTACAACAGGTGTCATCTGAGTGTTTGGCTTCTCCTGCATCAAAACGTTTTTCGGTTCATAGGTTTCTTCCATGCAAGTATCAAAATCATCTTCCATAATTTCTTCATCTCCGTAATCACTTTTGTAATTCTCTGTTGGAGGTACATAAACTGTTGATCGTCCAATAGGAACATGTTCCACGGTTAAAGATGGAGACGGTTCCCTATCTGTTTGTTTAGGCCATCCAAATTTATTTGTTTCAAAACGTGATTTTTCAAGTTTAACATCTTCAGAACGTGTAAATGATGATGAAGATGAAGAAGAAACAGGCAGCTGGATCGAGTTTCGAAGGTTTGATGTTGAAGATAACAAATCCTTTCGTGAGCTGCTTCCTTTCGATAGACTCTTGACCCTAATATTCAATAATTTCAAATTTAGAAAGATAAAAAAAAAAAGATAAAAAAATAAAATAAATCGTTTGTGGGTACCTGTCGGCATAACGTAATGTGTTTAAAGTGTGTTCACAAGATCCTGAGTTTGGTGAAATGCATGATATCATAACAGTACGTGAGTTGCCAACGAAAGAATCTCTAAGAACTTCTGTCAATTTACTCCCTCTAAACGGAATATGACCCTGATCGTTATCAAGGGCTCTAATACATTCCTTTAACGCGAGCAAACTTTTATTAATTTCCGCGCCTTCCATCCTGCAAAATCAATCGAAACTTTCAAGGATGAACTTTCTTATACAAGTGACATTTTGACTCATTTACTTATGAATGGTTGGTTCGGGTAATTTATCTCAAACGTCAGATAAAAAGGATCAAATGTGTCAAACGAGTTGAAAGTCACCCAAAGTCAACTTTTGTGCGATCAACCTCCTAGATAAGGTAAACCACAGGGACCATTTATGTAACTTTACTCTAGCATATATTCAAAAAATTAGATTATTATTGTAATAATATTATTTTCGTAATCAAAACTAAATCATAGACTATTTATTAGAAAAAAATGGACAACACCAAAACTGTCCCGTTTCAGCTCAAACCCATTTTGACCCGTTAGGTGGAATCAACCAAAAGAATTCATATAGTAAATCACCTTGTTTGTTTATCATTATCGGTGGTATCTGCTCCACGTTCACTTCCAGCAAGATCGATAAAAGATAACTTTCCAACCAATCGTGGGGGTTTGGATTCATTTCCATCAATTAATTTCTTGACCGCAAGTTGAAGAATAGCATGTGATCTGGAGGATTCCTCATTTGCACCCGTTGTTCCAGTGCTTCTTGTAGCATTACCTCGTTCGATTAATTCCTTCACTGTATCAACATTCGAAACATTGTACTCCTGCAATCCCACAATGCAAACTTGTTGTTTCCCATCCTCTCGCATGCAAAGCTTGCTGATATTAATAATCAAGTTAGTTTCTACCAAAAATATAATAAATTTTACGGATTTGAAAGACCTGAAAAGTGAAAACTCACTTTCTATCATTAAGGAGATCGAAAACCTTCCCACCATAAATTTCAAAGAAACTGACGTATAATTGAAATCCTTGGTTTCTGTAATTGTGGTGCATAAGTCTGAATATATCTTGGGAAGCTTTGAGGGGAAGTGGCTGCATTGTATAAGTCTTTCCGCTACCTGAACAAAAAATCTTTGATTAATCGAACCTTATTATATATGATCTTGAAAATGTGGCTCTAATATGATGTAAACAAACGTGTTTATTAGTGATGGTCTTTCGACCCTTTTACAAATGAATGGGACGATTTGGGTTGTGTTTTATCGCACATGGGTCATATGAGTCAAAAAATCAAAAAGTTTAGCTAAAAGGATAACAATTCAAACAGGTTGAAAGTCAAAAAAAGTCCCATTATCAGTGCATACAATGTCCTGAATCATAATTGACGTATCCTTCATATAACAAATGAAACGGACAAAAAAGTGTTAGCGTGTCAAAGGTCAACCCAATCCCACTCATTTCAACCCGTTTCAGCCCAAACTCGTTTTGACCCATTACCCAACCAGTCTCACACGCTCATCTTACCACCTCTAGTACACAAGCTACATCAAAGTAGAGCCTTTGAGGTCACGAAGAAATTTCTTGCTCTATTTTAAGGTGCTAGCAATCATCACCATCGAGTATGAGGGACAGAGGGGTAAGGGTTACCTGTTTGCCCATAAGCAAAACACGTTGCTTTTGTTCGTTGGAAGATAATTGGGATTATGGGCTCCACAGTTTGTGAGTATATCTACACCTCAAATGAGAAAACTATCAGCTGATATATATATATATATATATATATATATATATATATATATATATATATATAAGGTTACATAGTAAAGTTATTAAACGATGCCATATACTCACTTCATTATTTGTAACATCTTCGTTCATCACAGCATCGAAAACAAATCCATGTCTCTCCACATATTCAGTCAAGTCTACCTTGACTTTCGATTCATAAACAGTGAGGGAACTAGTATTAGGGTCGATGCTAATGATATCTTCCTCCTTTTTTGCAATTTCTTTTTTGTTAAGTGGTCGTTTACGTACCTACATTCAAAAGTAAATTTTCAAAACCCAAGAAAGATAAAAAAACAAAAAACATTAAGATTAACGGGGATTATAGACGCATACCACGACTTTAATCTTGGCAACATTACTAGCCTTCTCTTTATCCGCCAACGAGCTCTTAAGAACATTGTTCTCAGTTGGGCCACAAGAAAGATTACCAAACTTGTTAGTCAAAGAATAAGCATTAACATCATCAAAACCTTCACCGTACAAAGGTTGATTTAGCAAATTCAAGTTGTTTTCACTATTAACCTGCACATTCATATCATTTTCAGCTAATTCAGCGCTATAATTCAAACTTAAACGTAAACATATAGATGTGATATTAAGTAGATCGTACATCTGTTAAAAGCTCGGTGTCAAAGGAATGAATATCAAGCAACCCAGGGCTAAATTCAGGCGAAACTTGCTCCACATTACCGTACTTTGAAAAACTCGAAGAACGAGAACACATCGAAGGAGTCAATGAATCTGAAGTATTCCTTTGTAAATTCCTATTCATCCTTGAACCCTCACCCTCATTATTACCATAAAACCCAAAATCCTGCACCCAAGAACCGATTCAATCGAAACACATAAACACTCAAATTCTATGAAAATTAAACATACCTGAAGTGGAGGTAAATTAGGGTTTGATGAATACAGATTATGTAAACCAGCTGATTGAAGCCACTTATTGTTGAAATTAGTATCAATGAAGTTATCAGAACTATTATTCGAACCCGATCTCTGCATTCCTACTCTTCGAACCGAATTCATCTAAAAGATATAGATTTCTGATCAGGGTTTTGAATAAAAATCAAAACTTTATTACTTTCTGATCAGGGTTTTCAAAAAGATTAATCAGGGTCTTTAAAAAGATTCAAACTTTATTAATTTTCTGATCAGGGTTTTGAAAATTGATGGATTTCTGATCAGGGTTTTGATAAAAATTGAAACTTTATCACTTTCTGATTAGGGTTTTTGAAAAAGATTGATCGCCGGCAGCCGGCCGGCAGGCGGAGCAATTAAAGAAATAAAAAAAAGATGAAAAATTGAATGAAATAAGATGGGATGGAGGTGAAATGGTGGTTGGGATTGAGATTGTTGTTGAAAGTTGTGTGATTTTGATTTGAGTGATGAAGAAACAAAAGAGGGGTTTTCTTGATTTTCAAACTTTTTTTGATTTTGAAAATAAAGTGTGGGGGGAATTATTAGTGGTAGGGTGTGGTGGGGTCAGGTGAAGGGCAATAATGTCATTTTCTATTTTTACTTTCTTTTTTTAATTAACAAGATATAATAGTTAGGCTAAACGGAATAAGGAAGTGAACTCACCCCCAAGTCTCAACTCATCATGTCACGTCAGCTTTCTCTTTTCATAAATCAAACTCAACTTTCTCAGGAAATAAGACTCATCACGCATTTACCGCGGCCACTTTTAAAAAAGAGTTAATTATAAAAATCGTCCATAAAGTTTATCTCAGATTACGGATTTCGTCTCTAAGTTTAAAAAGTTGCATAAATCATCCACTTTTATAAACTAATTATCTTTTTCGTCCCTAAGATTTGCTTCAATTACGGATTTCGTCCCTAATTTTTGTCCTCAATTACGGATTTGGTCCCTAAGGTTTGCCCCATTTACGGGTGCAAATTAGAAATTAAGGACGAAAAGGGTAATTAATTTCTAAACTTTGACGATTTATGCAGCTTTTTAAACTTAGGGACGAAATCCATAATTTTAAATAAACCATAGGGATGATTTATGTAATTAACTCTTTAAAAAATAATGAAAGACATTGATCATTGATAATAATGAAAGACATTGATCATAATATATTGGTAAACGAAGAGGTTTTATAAATTACACTATACGATCTTACAACCAAGGTTATTTTTAACCATTTTTGTCTCCGACTCTTAACGTTTCCGTCCTTGAAAACAAGGTTTCTTAACGTTTTAATCTCTAACTAGTGACAGAAACATTGAAAAAGCGTGTTTTTAGAAACAAAAATAGTAAAAAGAAAAACATTGTTTTATGGGAACATGGAGTGATTTATGAACTCTAAAAACAAGGTTTCTTGATGTTTCTGTCTATGTTCAGGCAGCAAAACTTTTGATATTAGAGATGTATAGGGTAATTTATGAAGTTCGATATTTTATTGGACAATAACCACATTGAGGTGTGGTATGAATTATACCAAAAGTTCGATATTTTATTGGACAATCTTGTTAATCGACTACGCTTGTTTCTCGAAACAATTTTCCTTTTTCTATCTAGTGTTCGATATTTTATGAGCAATCTTGTTATTGTCATATTGCTATGGTATGCAATATACCAAAGTCCGATTCTATATCTTGTATGAAACTCGTGGATTAGTGTGATATTTGGTTTTTCATATCATGATAATTTAAAATCACAAAGTTTTATAATAAAACATAACTTAATCATATAATATATTTAAGACATTATTAGTCCAACCTCTAAATTTCTAAGTTTTAAATCAATCATAATAAGTGGGTAAACGGATAAATTTTTCTATATTTAGGTTATCCGAGAAAAAACGATCTTTGACTCCGATTTACACGACTTTGTTTCTTAAAGTTATATTAAATATATCTGAATAAAGTAACAAAAGTTGAGATGGCCGAGTTGGTCTAAGGCGCCAGATTAAGGTTCTGGTCCGAAAGGGCGTGGGTTCAAATCCCACTCTCAACATCACATTTTTTTTATATTTATTTTGTTTGAATTTTATAAAACTAGCCGTTATACTTTTTTTTAACTCGTCTTTAAATTACCAAGCGTCGATAATCTGTTTATTATCAAGTTGTTGTGAAACGGTAGTTTAATGACGAGTTCATAACACGTAAGAAGCTGCTACATGAATGCCATTTGTTATCCGGAGAAAGAAAAAACAAAGACAATGAAAGGTTTATACATTACGTCTAGTTTGGAAATCATTGATAAATATATAACGCTACAAGTGCATTTGATGTCTATTTGCCATATACAACATGCTAAAACGGATCAAATAATTAAATTTACAATCAACTCAAGCTATGGTTACTTTGTCGGTCTCTGTTATAAGCGTTTCCTTGGGTCGTTTTTATCCATCAAGCAACAAGAATTTGCCAAACGATCAGCGAAAGAGATGTAACCCGAGACATAAGAATGTATGGGCCCTGCAAGTATACAACTTTGCGAAGAAAAATCAAAATAATTAGAAACAAACTGAGCCTAAGATTTTTTTCACTGTTTCTTGATTTCTTGAAAATGCACAACGATAATGGCAAAACGAAAGGTCATAAACGTTTGTAAAAACATAGGAAACTTACCCGTATTGAACACATTAGTAGAGGGTCATAAAAATGAACTGTAACCACCACCAAGAGGTACTCTAGGACTAAATTTAGCAGAAACCTTCAAACACGGGCAAATGGTGAAACTAACGCTCTGTAAATAAATAGCAAAAATGTTAAGTGATCGAAAATGTATATCTAAACACCCCCTAAATATAATTTTGCTACAAAACAAATTTTTAATAACCTTACCGGAATGCTTATAACCTGCCCTAAAGGGTTGACTAAAACAGGAAGACTTCTTCTTGCAGCAACGGGAATCGACTTTAATAACAAAAGAGCTTTTCGAGCCGACACTTGAACGAAATCCGAACAAATAAAACTTTTTCCAAATTTAAAATCCTCCAAATTCTCACTCTTACTTATTTTAGAAAGATACAACCAATCAGTATCTGTCATGTGTCGTACCTCCATAATCGAATCCTGATCAAACCCACAACAAATACCATCGTTTGATTCAAACTTCCACGACACCAAGAACCTATCCATGAAATGACCAATTTGCGCATGTCGAATTTCTTTAGCTAGAACCGATTCCTCCTCCTTTTGTGACATGTGGTCAGGTAAAGTTTCGGGTTTTAATTTGAATTTTTCAGATTCGGTTTTCTGTAATGATAAAATGGTTGTAAACGTTGGTTCACTAAGAATCTTGACCCGTTTGGCTTCTGTTAAAATAGAGTCAGAAGACGTTGTGTTCAAGAAAGGCACGTTTGTGGTATCGAGTACGATTTTATTCGAATATGATTTTCCATTATCTACAATTTCTGATAGATCGCTTGAAACGTTGAGGTTTTCTTCGTTGGAAGAATTGATATAAAATGATTGCATTTTCATAGGTAAAACGGAATTGACCGAACAACAAATAAGAATCTTAGTGCCTTTGGAACCTGGTGCTGCACATAGGTAACCACCGGCTGCAGTAAAACACGACTGCAAAAATATAGTGAATAAAAAAAGTTTAGCGTCAATAATTTGTGATGATGACAAAAGGGTAAATTAGTAAATTCAGATTGGTGAAATAATACCTTGCACGGGAATGTACGAAAGTAATCCAATAACAACTTTTGTGCACGACCACGAACTGATCTTTGCCTTTGTGATATAAACTACAAAAAAGAAAAATCGTCATTAGAAAACCTTGAACACAAAACTTTAAATTTTATATATTATTTTTTCAATTATTATAATAACCTGTAATAGGAGCGTTACAAACTTGGAGAGACAAATATTTGGGACTTTTGATGGATTTAGATTATACAAATCAATAATAGCGTACCCTTCCTGCATCCAACGAGTAAAAACTATTATAAAATCAAGAAAAGTATGACAAGACGTTATAGAAACCAAGAGGTACTTACGGGCATAACAGTTACTGCTCCGTTTATCAAAGTTTGACAAATTTGGTCAACATAGAAACGAGTTCTTCGGCAGGCTGATATAACTGCTTGCAACTCAGACTTGAATATAGCTGTATAAGGCGTTTTATTGTCAAATATCTAAAGTACCCTCCAATAAGTAATTTTTAAAGCTATCAAACTCACATGAGGACAAGTTTCCCAAAGACATTCGGATCCTATTGCGGGTAAAAATCGTATTTTGATTTGTGGGATCTTCTACCCACTCCTGTTTACTTACTTCACATATCTGAAAAAGATATGAAGTTACTAAAAACTTGTGGTTTGGCTGTGGTAAAAAAAAAGCATAAACACGAGAAGAACGCTTTACCTTATACAGATCTTGTTTTGAGAAATCCAAAAGTGGTCGAATTATTAAAATGCTATTTGAAGTTCCGTCGAAACTCGGATTTGTAGAAAACAATTGTGTGGTCAATGCCATACCAGCAAGTCCAAGAACGCCACTATTGCGAGATAGTCTAAGAATGAATAATTCTGCCTGCATTTTTGTTTCTTTCTCAGTATCTTGAACCAACTTATTTCACGAATCTAAGTTAACACTTTTTGAAAGGAGAATGTGTTAAAGATTGTATTAAATCGAACCTGATCATCAGCATGATGTGCAATCAATAACGCCCCTATCTGGTGCTGACTACATATACGGTGTAAATTTTCATACCTGCAAAAATTAACGCTAAATTATCACAAATTTTATTATCAATAATCTAAATTAGAGAAATTTTGCCAAAAGAGACGAACATGTTTTACACGATAAATTGTGAGATTTTGTAGGTTTACCGTTTACCTCATATCTCGAGCAGCTTCCTGCAAATGACCCAATTTTGGCTTTCCATCTGTCCATTTACAATGGGCAATCTCACATCTGATTCCTACAAATATTCTACATTAAACATCCCCTGTTAAAAAATAGTTTCCTACTTTCGGACACACAAAAAAAACAATTTGACCCGTGCACTGGAGAATGTTTAGTACCCATATCCAACACCCGATGTTTAACCATCTCTGCCTCATCTTTACTCTCTGCACGTAATCCATGATCAACGATTATTCCCAATAACCCGTCAATAACATCATTTTTTCCCCTTGAAGCATCATTTAATCCAGAAATTTTCCAATCCGCAGCTAGTAAACACAATGCCATACTGTCAGGACCACCCGATACACCCACAGCTGAAACAAGATAAAAAGTTAGCAACAGTAACAAATCTTCATCAAAAACCACCAATCACAGACAAAGATCGAATCTTTATACACAAAGCGCAAATCTTTTTGCACAAAAACCAAATCTTTTGCAAAAAATTAAACTAAACAATGGAATCTTTCTGCACAAAGATCATTTTTTCGGCCAAAAAAAAAATCAAACCGTTCTAATATCAACTTGGTGCCCAATTATCTAAAGCACAGTAAAAGCCTTCTTTTCTTCTGAACAACACCATTATTAGCAAACATAAAAATTAGGCTTAATAATAAAAATCAAACTACCCCAACTGTGTTGAGAAATGTGGTTCGTATGTAAACAAAGTATTCACTACAATAGCAAACCGATTAAAATCTACACGGCATAAAATTTACATTAAGTAGATATCTATTTATCGTGTAACGAAATCCCTTAAACAAACCAATATCTCTTGTTACAACTGCCCAAGACAGTAAAACAGTGAAGGTTATAAAACAGGTGGGTCAGCTGAAAAACGACATGCCTAAACTTTAACTCACTGCCCTTAGAATCCGCAAGACGGACATATCAGTTTCTTAACGAGTGCGCACTCATCACCTCCCATACCCATTTAACATGCTTAATTACACTAAAATATATGTACAAAATTGTTGTAGTTGAATATGATACAAAGTTAAAACTATAAAGTATTAGTCCGAAACTAACCAATTCTATGATGGGGTTTAAGACCAGCCATAGCCATTCGATTTTCGAACATTTCTTTATATTTTAATACTTCATTTTGGGGATTAATGGAACAATTACACACTAATCTAACATGGGATTTTTTTCTTAAACTGAAAAAGGTGTAAACTTTATTGAAATTAACTGAAAATAAAGATAACCCAGATGGGATTAAGGCTAATTTTGGTTTATAATGTGGGAGAATGAGTAATCCTCTAGCCATTGGCTGGCCGGAGTTGATGGCAGTTGGCGGTGGTGGTAGTGGTGGTGGTGGTGGTGGCGGCGGCGACGGCAACGGCGGCAGAGGGGTGTGTTGAGGTGTCAAGAAAGTAAAAGTTTATCTATTCACCTTTTGTTTTGAAAATCAATTGTTTTTTATCAGGGGTAAAAAGGTAATTTGACACCAAGAGTGGGTTTTAAACGAGTGGACTCTAGATCGAGCTTAGTGTGACTAAGTTAATGCGGAGTATGAGTTAGTCTCGACTAGAAATTGAGGATACGAACAGGACAAATCAAAGTCAATAACGAAAAGAAAATAACGTTGTAATATAACATCAACGTCTTGAAAATGGTCAAATTTATGTTATTGTAACCTAACTAGATTATTGTCCCGCGATAGCGAGGACAATGTAAAAACTTGATCGTAAACTGTATGTATAAGCAGATTTAAAATTATTATCAGAAAACAATGTTACACGTATAATAGCATATACCTTTACGTTTAAACAAATGTTGTTTATAGTTATAATAACATATACACCTTTACGTTTATAACATATACACCTTTACGTTTATACACATATTATGATATTTTGTATTAGCAGATTTTAGAATAACAATAAGGTACATAATTGTTAAAATTGAGCGATTTTATAAGTAAATTAGAATTATGTTTTTTATTTTAGTGGAGATAGAATTAAAGAGATAATGTAATTATATATTGTAAAAGGGTGTAAAATGAAAATAGTTTTTGATGACATCATCAATTTAATCTAACGGCTGAGATCAAATATGTTAATCCATCTAAGGGACCTTATTTCGCCATGTGGCATTTAAGGCCTCTCTTTTATTATATATTAAAGATAACATATGGATCGGCAACAAATGTAACATCCCGTCAAGCTAATCATAATTAACGACGTGAACATGTTTAACGTCAAACCTACGAATATTTATTGTGATAAGTAGTAGTAACGACATTAAATGTTGCTTTTTAAGGAGTTTTAACGTATAAGTAATATTGACATTAAATATGTTTAATTAATAATTAAGTAAACAAAATTATTGATTTATTTCAAAATATAGAATAGTTATTTATGGTCTCAAACTAGTTACAAGCCGCAACGTAAATGCTAAACCAAGAATAAACACCAATTTCTTTTTAAGCCTTTTCGTGTAAAATAATATAACAAAGCAAAAACGATTATCCATATATATATCTTATAAAACCCACAAATAGCATATAACCTACAATTAAATGTACGACGACATCCAACAACAACTAACATCGCCATGTTACTCAAAAGCACCGATTTCCTTAAACCCCTTTAAACGCCATATCCCGACAACCTTAGTATGTATATGCATTAAAATCGTATCAAACCGCCATATTTTAAATCTCATATCATCCGTAAACACAAGTAAAATCATAATAGTTTTTGTTTTTCTTTATTGATCTCAATCTATTATTCATTATTTTATTCCTATTATATACATTTATCAAAAACTATTTGCCGTTTTTGCCAAAAAAAAATAATATTAAAATACTCTTTCAAAGTGAAAAAATGGTTGAAAATGGCGGCAACATCTTCTGGCTCTGGTTGAAATTGTTAACGTGCATGCTATAGATGCTATTGACCGGGGTTTGAATCTTGCTGCTACTAAATATCTTTTTTACCCGGAGGCCGACCCGACCTTTTTTTTTTTTTTTTTTTTCTTTTTTCAATTATTCGTATTATGATATATCTTTTGATTGAAATTAACGCAACTAAAAATAAAATTTTAAGTTACAACAACGCTCAAATTTTAAAATAGTTTTAGTAAGTTCGTAGCGAAGCACCATTGATCTACGTTCTTTCATTTCAGTAAAATTGTCACATTTAAGAGCGAAACATCAAATAATAGATTCATTGAATCTTCTCCGATTCCGATGAGTTACAATTCCGGCCAAAAAAACCAATCTCCGGCAACAAAATGAATCCAATTTCACTCAAATTCAATCTCTCAATTTCACTAATCATTCTCTTAATTTCAATTTCCCTAATTCATTTCAAAAAAAACCAAACCCTAACCCCCAATTCAGTTTCTCCCCCAATTTCAAATTCACACTCACCAGCATCAAATAGAACCAATTACATAGTCAGATTCAAAGAATACAAGCTCGCCGTGGACCACAAACAGTATCTTGAGCAAACCAGTAGTTTGAATTTTTCAAATTTTTCGAGTTGGGAATGGATTGATAGGAATAACCCTGCGGCGAAGTTTCCGACTGATTTCGGGCTGGTTTCGATCGAAAATGAGGCGGTGAGCTCGGTTATTGAGGAGTTTGAGAAGATGGGATTGGTTAAAGATGTTAGAGTTGATTCTAGTTATCAGTTGAGGAATTTGTTAGGTGGGAATGATGGTGATGAGGATGAAAAGAAGCGAAAAATCGGAGCTTTTTGTGATGGGAAGAAACGGGATGGGAAGATCTTTACTAAAATGTCGTTTAGCGAAAATGATGAGAGTGATGATCAGAGTGTTGAGTGGAAAAGAGAGCTTTTATCTGAGGTGGAAACTTTGTTTATTTAGGAAATAATTGTAAATTTTTCGAAATTTTGTAATGTGATTTGTGTGCATTGTTTTACAGAGATCACAAGTTACGTCGTTGTTTGGAGCGGAAGCACTGTGGTCAAAAGGGTATACAGGGTCGAAAGTTAGAATGGCTATATTTGATACTGGAATTCGTTCAGATCATCCACATTTCCGGAATATTAAGGTTTTAGTTACTGTATTAGTTTATCGAGTTTAGGAAAATTATTTGGTGAGGATATAGTTTTAATTTTGTTGAAATGTTAGGAGCGGACTAATTGGACGAATGAAGATACTTTAAACGATAATCTTGGACATGGTACATTTGTTGCTGGAGTTATTGCTGGTGAAGATGCGGAATGTCTCGGTTTTGCACCAGATACGGAGATTTACGCTTTCCGTGTGTTTACAGATGCACAGGTAATGCATTTTGTATGCATAGGTTTAATTGTTTTAAAGAATAAGCGTTTAATTGTTTTAATAATTTTTTATGAGAATAATAAGTTTTTATTCAGCTTATTGCAGGTGTCATACACGTCATGGTTTTTAGATGCGTTTAATTATGCAATCGCGAGCAATATGGACGTTTTAAATTTGAGTATTGGCGGTCCTGATTACTTGGATCTCCCGTTTGTAGAAAAGGTGATATAGTCTATTTTGGTCACCATTTATTAATGATTGTTACTTTTTTACTAATAGTAATTTTTTATCATTAAAATTGGTATATCAGGTGTTGGAATTGACAGCAAGCAATATCATAATGGTCTCGGCCATTGGAAACGATGGACCACTTTATGGTACATTAAACAATCCCGCCGATCAGAGTGACGTCATTGGTGTTGGTGGTATAGATTACAACGATCATATTGCTTCATTCTCGTCACGTGGCATGAGTACGTGGGAGATTCCTCACGGGTAATAATCATCTGCTTTAAATTTTATGGTTTCATAATTGAATCTAACAATATAATTATGTATGACAGATATGGACGTGTTAAACCAGATATTGTTGCTTATGGACGTGAAATTATGGGATCTAAGATTAGTACGGGTTGTAAAACATTATCAGGAACGAGTGTGGCAAGTCCTGTGGTTGCTGGTGTAGTGTGTCTTCTCGTTAGTGTTATCCCTGAAAGTGATCGGAAAAAATTTTTAAATCCAGCAAGCATGAAGCAAGCACTTGTTGAGGGGGCTGCAAAGCTTTCGGGTCCAAACATGTATGAACAGGGTGCAGGGCGCGTTGATCTGTGAGTTTTCCGATTCATAAATAAATTTTTTGGTGTATTTGCTTATGTACTAAAGATATCATAAGGGCTAATTGCATATAAAGGTCACCAACATTGGTCAAGTTTGTTTTTCATGGAAAAATGTCGAAAAGGGTATCATAAAATATCCATTTTGATAATATTGGGTATTTAAAAAAGTTTCGAACCAAAAAGGCAGTTTGCACATTTAGGGTCTAAAGTTTGTTAAGGTGTAAAACAAATGTAGTTACTTTTTATGCAACTTGCCCTAAAATAATAGCACGACTAACTTTCTTTTGGATACGTAAAATTACCTTGGTTATACGTTAGTAACCATTACAAAATATCGCTAACATTGATATTTATTTACTGCAATTAGTTTGGCATATTTTAACTTTTCAATGATATATTAGGTTAGAATCATATGAAATATTGAAAGACTACAAGCCACGGGCAAGCATCTTCCCTAGTGTTCTTGATTACACCGATTGCCCATATTCCTGGCCGTTTTGCCAACAACCACTTTATGCTGATGCAATGCCCGTTCTTTTTAATACGACTATCTTAAACGGAATGGGTGTAATCGGTTATGTCAAAAGTCAACCCATTTGGCATCCTGCAAACGAAGATAGCAATCTTTTAAGTATTCATTTCACTTATTCTGACATAATCTGGCCATGGACTGGTTATCTCGCTCTCCACATGCAAATCAAAGAAGAAGGAGCTCAGTTTTCAGGAGAAATTGAGGGTAACGTAACCGTCAAAATCTACAGTCCTCCGGCTTTAGGTGAAAAATCGTTCAGACACAGTACATGTGTACTTCGTTTAAAGCTAAAGGTTATTCCAACTCCTCCAAGATCTGTTAGAGTTTTGTGGGACCAGTTTCATAGTATTAAATACCCGCCTGGTTATATCCCACGTGACTCGTTAGATGTCCGTAACGATATTCTTGATTGGCATGGGGACCACTTGCATACTAATTACCATATTATGTTTAATATGTTAAGAGAAGCGGGATTTTATGTTGAAACACTTGGTTCACCTTTAACTTGCTTTGATGCTCACCAATACGGGACTTTAATGTTGGTGGACCTTGAAGACGAATACCATGAAGAAGAGATTCAAAAGTTGAGGGACGATGTTGTAAATACTGGACTTAGTTTGGTCGTTTTTGCCGATTGGTATAATGTTGACACAATGGTTAAAATGAGGTTTTTTGACGATAATACTCGAAGTTGGTGGACTCCTGTTACTGGTGGAGCTAATATTCCTGCATTAAACGATCTTTTGGCACCGTTTGGAATTGCTTTTGGAGATAGGATTTTAAATGGTGACTTTAACATAAATGATGAGTTGATTAGATACGCTTCTGGGACAAATATTGCTAAATTTCCCGGAGGCGGATATGTGCATAGTTTTTCGTTTTATGACAGCTCAGAAAGTGGCGCCACACATAGTTTTCTAGCTTCTGGGAACGACAATGTAAGCAAAAATTCATCTTCGATAGTTTTTGGATGTGCTTTTACTGTTTAAAGTTGTCATTATCATTTAATATTTTTGGCAAGCTTTGATTATATAAGAAATTAGCTCAAATTTCATATATTAGCAATATACTTTAGGCTGTGGTCCGTTTTGGTAATTGTAACTTTTTTCGATTTTTTTGGTAGATAATTACCGAAATAGGTAGTTCCTAAAGTATTTTGCTATTCTGTGACCTCTTGTCCAAGAAATTAATATAAAAATTTACCAAAACAAGTATGTATTCTGATATGGGAGTAAAATTATATCAAATTAGGTTATTTAGGTTAAAACAAGGGGTAATTAGGTAATTTCATTTTAATCTTTGATAATCATTTTGTTGCAGGCTAAATAATATAAAATAGAATTTCTTTATCCAAACTTCTAAAACTGACTATTGTGATTTGTAACAGGCTGATTCGGCTATTCTAGGGCTCGTGGAGGTTGGCCTGAGTCGAATTGCTGTATACGGGGATTCCAACTGTTTAGACAGCAGCCATATGGTTACGAATTGTTATTGGCTTCTAAGAAAGATACTAGATTTCACAGGAAAAAACATCAAAGATCCGATACTTTTCTCAAATTCAGTCAAACAAAAAACCCCTTTGCACCAAGACGATGATCAGTTACCCTCCCGAAGGACTGATTTGAATTTTTCATCGTATTCTGCAGTTGTTGGAAAGGAATTGATTTGTAGGAGTGATTCTAGGTTTGATGTGTGGGGAACAAAGGGTTATGGGTTACATGTTAGAGGACGAAATCGTAGGTTGCCAGGGTATAAGTCGATTGATCTTGGCCGGGGTTTAAACTCTTCGGCTGACATTTCAATTTTAAAGGGTCCCAAGGTTATTGACAAAACAAAAGAGAATTCTTCCTTTCTTGGCTTGCTGTACGGAGATGATGTAAGTAACTTCACTTAATCTTCAAAATTCCAATTTGTTTCGTCTGCTGTCCATTTCTGATTACACATTTATACTTCATATTTATATAGCTCAAAAGAATTTTTGGGTAATTTAGAGCTAGAGCTCTAAAACAGTTTAGATTTGATATATAAGATTATTAAAGTTATGCATGTGTGGGTGATATGATTTCATTTTAAAAATGAAATGCAAATTTAAGAAATAAATAGTCGTTGAAATGGAAGGGTAATTTAGTCATTGCATACCAGTGCATTCCAAAATGGCTTAACTAAAACCTATCAGGGACACTTTTTCCTCTTTCTTTGCAAGTTTTAATATAATTCTTTCCCTTTTTTTCTTGCAGCTGGACGCACCCGTTGTATTTCCAAGTCACTGGCTTGTACCAGCAGTTGTTGCTGTTTTAGGTTAGCGATTTTTTGCAATTATAAAAGGGTATTTTTAGATTATTCGTTTATAGGCAAATGTTAATATTTTCTTACCATTTACAGGGATTCTGCTGTTAATTAATTTCTGGAGAATCAGACAAAAGAGGCGTCGAAGAAGGAAAGGATCTAGTACTGGTCGATTCACTAACCTCTAGCCATCAAATTTTGAGTTGAATCTAATTGTGTAATAGCGGGGCTAGTGGTAGTTTTGCATAAATAGTGTAAAACTAGTAAGCATTTTTATAGAAATGCAAATTATATGAAATTTTGCAGTATTATTTGCTTGTAGCAGTTTCCCTTTTCTTTTTCCCTCAGGGCAAATTGCATAAAAAGTAACAAACTTAGATCACATCTTTTTATCAGGTAACCAACTTTTTATCGAAAATTTTGAAGTTTAATGGAATTTTTGAAGTCTAAACGGTTTTTTTTCCCACGAAATATAAAGTTGCCTGAATAGGAAATTGACCACAGTTGATTACTTTTTCATGCAATTAACCTTCTAATTTCTGGTTTTGCACAAACATTCCGATCTAAAAATGCAGCAAAATTGTTGTATTTTTTGAAAATCTAATCCACATCGGATTAGGCTTTTAATCAGCATAAACACTTAGACATTCAAAAGATAAAAGACACCCACAGATATACCTACCGAAACTTATTTTAATTTACAAAAATGACAAAATTTTCAAGATAAAATTGTAGCTCCCTTCAAGAAATCATGGGTTGGTCAAAGTCGAAAGGTTGACACAGTTGAGCTCATATCATATATGAAAATCTATAATACAATCACCAATCTTCTCTGCTACGTTAATTTGATTCAAAATTGTATCTTGATTTACATGAAAAGTTTGCAATAGGGTTTCTTTTAGACTCGCATGGATTTCTTGAGGTGTCTGTTTATAGCTTCCATTGCTGCTTTCTGTTCCAGAATTAGACCGCTTTCGTCCTGATTCTAGAGATAAAAGTGTTAAACATGTTAATAGCTTCGTAAATTATCTTAATCAAGAAAATGATCACATGCACAAAAATGTATATAAGGGCCAACAAATGACATATTACCCAACCCGCCCACCTTTACGGGGAGCAGACTAAAAAATGACACCCAACCCACCCGTCTTTCCATCTCTACGATAAACAGATTTTCAAAAGATTCAATCACACTTCACTTACCTTTGGTCACATTGATAGATTTTTGGCCATCTTTACTTGATTTCTCACGCGTGACACATAACCATACTCTCTCTTCTTCGGAATCTTGTTCTGAAGCAATAGGAATATGCCAATGGCCTTTTCTCGACTCCTGGTGAGTATCATAAGGGTTAGAATGTATATTATCTTTGATTTAATCCAATGATTTATATTAACTTGAAAGATTGTAAGAAAAGTATAATTCTTACCTGAATTACAACCGAACAAGGAGGTGGCATGTGGTACACTGGACCTGTGTCAGAAAAGTGAAAACGCACCTGAAATAAGGAAGAGATGTGGGTCAGACGGGTAGGGTAACGGGTCAAAACGGGTTTGGGTTAAAATGAGTGAATTATACTCGCCTGATGTCTTTCTTTCCATTTAGGAAAAAAATCATTCCCCAGAAGTTGAAACAAATGGTCTCTCATTTCATCGTTAGTCACAAGTAAGCACTTAAATTTTATAGCTGCATACAACCAATACCTGATAAAACACGTGTCACCTTTTTACAACTGACATAAACGAATACAAAATAAAACAAGAAAATATGATGAAACTGAAAGTTACCAATCATCATTTGATCCAGTAGGTGTTGCATAAAGCGCATCAGCGTTTTTCCACTTTTCGACTAGGCTCTTATTCTGTCCGTCCATCTTAATATCGTTTATACGTCTATTGTGCAATATAATTAATGGCCATTTCTTAGAAGGAAGCATATTCCTAACAGCATTCGCAATGGAATTGACCTATAAAAAATCAAGAATAAGTTACCAATGAAATATAAATCTTAGAGGTAGCTATTTTGACCCCATTCGATTAAAGACACTAGCTAAAACACGAAAAGGGTCAGGTGGCCAAATGGGTCATATGGGTCAAAAGTCAACCAACCGTATTTTTACTGCATACTACCTCCTAAATATCGTTATTCAGAAATCTAGATTAATAGCATAATATTATAGGTATGCAAGTAAATTAACACGCAATAATGTCTTAAAACAAAATCCACATAATAGTGTTATGGATCAACCCGACCCATTTTGCCCCTCACTAAAAAGTACTTGTTTTGACCCATTGCCCAAACCGATCCACCCATTTTCCCACCTGTAAAGAATCTTTAACAATCACAAAAAGACTTGCCTTTGATGGTTTGAATCTTCTTTGGCTGAAAAGACCGACATTTGCTCCATCTACAATTGCTTCAAACGGCCCGTAATAATCAAGCCATTTCTACAAATCAACAAAAAAAGTTTAGAAAGTTATCGGTTTTCATTTCAAATATTAACAAAAAGGGATTGACGTCATACTTGAAATTTCTCAAAGCTTAAATTTCTATCTCTTTCTTTAGCTATTTTCGCGACGGATTCAGCAAACTTTTCAGTTTCAACAGGATCAAGATCAATAGTTGCCAATTTTTCACCACAACATTTACATAATCCATTTTTTCCAACAAACGATCTCATAACATTCCATTTTCCGTTACCTAACCACCCTTGTCCATGCCACCCTCCACCGCCATTTTCAACCGCTTTATTAATCAAAGATTCATCCCATTTTCTTTTCCCAATTCTTGAAGCGGTTTTACTTTTAAACCATGTTTCAATCACATTTGCAGTAGAAGGTAACACTTTTCTTACACCGGTTCTTAATTTATGCAACAAGTAATAAACTTTATCACTTTTATTAGCTTCTATACTCACTCTTAACAGTAATTCCAATTCGGGTTCTTCTGGAATAACACCATGAGACAACATATGTTCTTCAATCTCAAAAGCCTTTTCAACATTCCCGCTCTCGCAAAAAACAGATAAAGCAGGACTGTAGGATCGTAATCTAGGGTTTATCCCTAAATCTTTCATTTTTTTCACCATTTCAAATGCCATTTCACCGTCATTTCTAGACATTGCCATTCTAGCTAAAGAAGTCAAAATCGCTTCATTCATCGGGACTTCATCAGAAACCATTTCTTGATAAATTTCAAAACCCCTTTTAAGCGCATATTCTTTAACATTATCACCTACTTTAATTCCATTTCTAACAAACGAATTCTCATTATCGTTTATCAAACTAACTAACCCATCTAAGGTCTGAAAAACAGTCTCTAACTCCGTAATATGGTCATTAGAACTACCAGAATTACTATTCGAATTATGACCCGAATTCGTATCTGATCTCCCACTTTTCGCAGGCTGAACTAACCCTACAGCAGCTGAAGAACACAAATACAAAATGACAGCATAATGATATTGCCCTAAAGTTATACCTTCTCTTTTCGCTAAATCGAAAATTCCAATAGCACCCATTACATCCCCTGTTTTCGAACAAATTTCTAAACCAATTCGAAGAATAACTACAGGGGAATCAAGTTTACCCTTTTTCGACTTTCTCCCCTTCTTCACATCCAAACCCCCATTTTTCGAACTTTTCGACATCTTTTCGTCTAAAACACTAAATCTTGAATCTTTTTTCTTAAAGTTTTCATCTTTAGACTCAAAAGATGAAAACCCATGTTGAAAATTATCATTTTTATCAATTTCTAGAGTTTTTTTCTTAAAGTTTTCATTTTTATGCTCAAAAGATGAAAACCCATGTTGTATTTTATCAAGAATTCTTCTACTAATTGTGGGTTTTGAGTTTTCTTGAGATTCTTTTTGGGAATGAGTGGTGATTTGAGCTTGAATTTGGAAAAAAGATGAGATTTTTGAGTGGTTTTTTGAAAACCCATTTGAAAATTTGTGAATATTTGGAGCAAAAATTGATGGGTACTTACAGAAAGTGAAGGAATGAAGATGGTTTTGATGGTGGAGAGGTTTGAAGGCCATTTGTGGCCTGTTTTTTCTTAAAGAAAATTTCAGTGTGAGTTTTGGATGAGGTTAATTTATACTTTTTGCCCTTCATATTTTAGTTTATCTTCTTAAATAGTTATTCGCGGTAAAGCTCGAGCTCAAGCTCAATATTGGCTCGACAAAAGTTGAGCCCGAATGACTAGATAAAAACTCGAATTTCCAGCCACACTAGTTACAAATAGATATCGATCGGTATAGAAAGAATGATACAAGTTTAATTGGGAAAGTTTGCTTGTTACATGTTTTGAAGATGTTTTATTAGTCGAGAATTTGATTTTGATAAAATTTAACTTAAATGAGTTTAAGTCAAGTTGAAGCTTATATATTCAATAAAGATTCAAGTTATCTGTATCCCTATACACACACATGTCATAGACTTTTGATTAACTTACTCATGTTGGTTGTGAGACCGATTGATAAAGACGTCTAATGATTGTGTATACCAATCTTTTCATATAAACACAAGTAGATATGCCTGTTTTAGTTCAAATAATTTTAAACCTTTCATAAATTTGAAGTTGATATAAGTTATAGTGATTGACAAATGGTCAAATGACTAAATGAGTAACGCTATCAACTTCAGCTAAAATAGTAAAATATGTAAATGGTTTATATGGATTATTCAAGGGACTCACGATTGTGCACGGAAAAAAAATTCACGTATATTTTTGGAAGTCTTAAAATTTGCATCAAAGGTTCATGTAACATTTACCATACAACGTTAATTGAACATGAAGCTAGTGAAATTACTAAAATACCTTTTTTCTTGGTCATAATTTTAGTGATTTCACTTAATTCATAGTCTACCAACATTACGCTTTGGAGACCCAGGTTTCGGGTAAACTTTTAGACTTTTGGATCGATATTGACATTTGGGTGCATGACAATATGACATGATCACTCGTATAATTAACTCAATAAAGTTCGAAAGCTTTCAATATCCTTAAAAAACATCTCTCCAAGTTTGGTTTAATTCACCAAAAGATTGTTAGCAATATAGAATGTGAATAACAAATACGAACAGGAAACAAACTCATGGAACAAATCCTTTCTACAGCATCAAGTTTTATTTTTCGAACAGATAGTTCGAGCTGAAGGGAAAATACTGAATGGAAAGACTGAACAACGATCAAATCTGATCTTTTGTATGACTGGAATAAACATGAATTTGGTATCCTGAATAGCATTACATGTCAAACGAAGAAACTTGTTTCGACTACATTCCTACTCATGCAGACCTCTGCTTGGTGTAAGAAACCAAAACGTCATAAAGGCATTGAAATACCTACAATAACAACCATTAAGAATGTTAAAACATAATTATTGATGATAAAAAAAACATATGGATCTTAGATATATCAAGACGACATTATTCTTACTCGAATAGTGATTCTAAATTCTCAATATCACTATGTACATTAAGGTAAGATTGTATAATCACTAGGAGTGAGTTTCAGTACAAGTTCTTGATACGGTTTTAAGAGGTGTACGAGAGATTGTGTTTGAAGAAATAGTGTATTAAAAAAACAGGTCTGCACGTGCTCCTTAAAAATCTCGTTTAATCTGTAAGTAAACGCAGATCACTTTTGTCATATGGTTTGCCAAGCTCTAGTTTCCGAATACTTGCATTCTAGTGATTCTACAAACGCTATAATCAGATAATCTCCCCCGAAAACAATTCCAAACACCTTGTAATACACACTCAAGTAATGAACCAAAAAAATAAAATAAAAAATCTACGACACTCTTATTAATTAAAAGAGACGGAAGTTATTTCCTTGCATAACTATGTTAAAACTTAAAACCGAGACCCTACAATAATTTGTTAAAAATCCAAACCTCAAATCTACATCTACCAATATTCTAAACTTAAGGGGCCGACCTACTGTTTACATAAATTTAAACTTAAAGGCTACGATTAACAGTCTAATTATGCGATTAATCTTGAGCTTATCAAATGATACAGATTAAAAAACAGACCTTGAGGGACTAATCCCCAGCTTTGAGAATCCAACAACAATCCCGATTTTAAACACGAAGATGCAATGGCGCTATGCAACGGCATCATAGTTATCAAAGCACTCAATTCCACCGGTAACCTAACACAACAAAACCAACATAGTTATCAAATTAACCAAATGTAACCCATAATCACACTAAAAGCTTTCAACTTTCGAACATTGCATCTCAAATTAAACATAAATAAATAATACCCGACATTCCAAAAAACAAACCCAACATATTAAACATATTAACCATTTCTAACCCATAATTAATTCTCAATTATGTTTCCAACTTCTTAACATTATATATCAAATAACACATAAATAAAAAAATACCCACATTCTAAAAAAATAAAAATAAACGAACGGATAAACATTTGAGAATGTATCAAAACTTTAAACGAGTCTATCTAACTTGTTAAAACCGTTATCGTAAGTATTCGTGCTTATGTGGCATCATAACGTTATTTGAAAGTTAGATATATACAATAGACCGTTTAAAGTCAAATACATACATTTTAACCATTTCTAACCCATAATAATACTTAAAGTTTTCAACTTTCTAACATTATATATCAAATTAAACATAAATAAATTATACCCACATTCTATAAATTAATTAAAAAAAAAAAAAAAAAAAAAAAACCTTGAAATTCGGTGAGATTTGGATGAAATTTTGGGGGTGGATTTGATGAATGGTGATGAATCAGAAAGAAAAGATTTAGGGTTAATTTTGGGTCCAGATAAAGATTGAATTCGAGAACATAATCTAGTTACAGATCTTAAGTTCGCCATTGTTGAAGATGAAAATGAAACCCTAATTTTGTTAAAACCCTAGCTGGTTTGATACAGAGATCAAATTATTGGGGTTTTGTTATTCGGGTACTTGATTGATTTGATGGGTATTGGGTCGGGTTATAACCCAATTATTGTTAGTCCATCTTTAATTTTTTATTCCCTCGAGTTTCCGATCCTCATGCGAGCCGACTAATCAAATGGACATAGCCTCGTATGCAAGAAGCTCGGACTCATCGGGTGTGTGACCACAAGGGGTATTCCATACTAGGTTATTCGTTGTGGGTAGTCATTTGTAAAATCTAAAACACATATAATTAATTACACATTTTTGTCTTTAAAATGAACGTTCATTGTTTAACAGATATGTTAGATTTTCCGAAAACTGTATTTAAAGACAAAATATGTAAATAGTTATTCTTTTTAAAAATTCTATATTTATTAAACGGACATCCACTTCAAGTCTAAATAGTTAGTCTTTTAAGAAAATCTATTATATTTGTCACAAATTATATATTTAGTCCTAAAACCACTTTTAAGAACAATATATGTAAGTAGTTGGCCATTCTAAAATATCTATATTACGTACGTTTTGAAAATGAGATGTGTAAATAGTTTTCATAACCATACCATTGGTGTAATATTTGAAACGTATGAACAAAATCCATAATTTGGTACGAAGAGAGCCATTTTGTGTCATTTACTCTAAGTATTTTAGAAATCTATTCAACTTTATTCGATTTTAAAAGTTTTGATAACATGGAATATTTCAATCCGTTGTTATCTTATGGATCGTAATATTTTCATTTGATAAATAAGTTTTTTCTAAAGTTACATATAATCTAAAATGCCAGAGAAAATAACCAAAATACTTCCTCATACAACAAAATTTCAAAAATAATCACTAAATTCGTGAATGTTTTTGCGCCACCTTTTTGTCGGAGAATCAGATATGAAAGTACGGCACGAGAATATTAAAGACGTTGCGAAAACGAAAAAAGATGGCGCAAGAACGTGTCCAGTTTAGAAACACTCATTTTCAACATATTTAATTCTCGCGATGAAAAAGGAGCCGCCGAGAATTAAATATGTCACGTCATCATAGACATTAGTAATTTGAAATAAAATTGTGTCAATTAAATACTTTAATAATTCTCTCAAATGCCATGCATATGTTACGTCATTTTATACATTAGTTTAGCCGATCATAATATTAAATTAAAAACAGAAACAATTATAATTACCTACTATATGATGTTGAAATGCTCTTAATACTATATTATAAAAAATAGAGTTAATTACATAATTGGTCCCTGTGTTTGTTCCAATTTAACGGGTTCAGTCCCTGTGTCACAAATCATTCGGGTCCAGTCCCTGAGGCATATGTTTGGTTCCACGTTTGGTCCCTCTTCCTAACGTTCGTTTATTTTGGTCGTTAAGTGGGTCACGTGCTTCTCACGTGAGGGGAATAATAGACATTCTCTTTTTTTACAGGGACCAGTTATGTACCTTAGGAATTTCATATTTTAATTTATTACTTTTTTATTTGTAAAATAATAAACATCAAACAAAAACACCTAATTTCATCTCTCTCTCTCTCTATCTTTCACACCAAACCAACGCCACCCACCCTCCCTAACCACCACCACCACAAAAAGAGAAAAAAAAAAAAACTTATGAAATTCCTAAGGTACATAACTGGTCCCTGTAAAAAAAGAGAATGTCTATAATACCCCTCACGTGAGAAGCACGTGACTCACTTAACGACCAAAATAAACGAACGTTAGGAAGAGGGACCAAACGTGTAACCAAACATATGCCTCAGGGACTGGACCCGAACGATTTGTGACCCAGGGACTGAACCCGTTAAATTGGAACAAACACAGGGACCAATTATGTAATTAACTCTAAAAAATATATATATTTGACCAATGACTTTACCAATAAATTTTATAGAATTTTTTAAAGTAACAAACATATAATAAGACTTTTGAATCATGTTACCTACTATGAAAAATAAAGTAGCAATAATGTAAGAATCTATATTAGCTTCATTTGATCATATTCAAACAAAACTAAAAAAATCGAAAAATGGCGGTAGTAATTGTAACTATGGAGGTGGATTCCGATGGTGTCGCTTTGATCACCATCGTTAACCCACCCGTTAACGCCTTAGCTGTTCCAAGTAAGCAAAGTTTTAAAAATTCGGTCTATATTTCCTTAAAATGTACAAAACAGTTATGTATAGCCTATAGGTATTGTGTGTTTAGATAGTTGGGATTTTTACTTGTTTTCGCACACGTTGATCTCATGTTAATAGTTAACTATATAAAATGAGGTTATATTAGATTTAGAACGTAAGAATTTACAAAGTGACAGAAGGCAACCGGGCAACAAGCTGCGCCGCTAACCCTTGTTAACTATTTGTTTTTTTTTTTTCGTTTTGAAAGTTCTTGATGGCTTGAAGGAGAAATTTGCAGAGGCTATGAGGAGAGATGATGTAAAAGCCATAGTTTTGACAGGTACTTGTTACGTATAGACGACGTTAGTTTATTCGTTTGTATTTGTATTGCCAATTTGTCATTGTATATGTATCTGTAGTTTTGATTTTTGTTACATTATGAAGGAAATGATGGAGTTTTTTCAGCGGGATTTGATATCAATGAGTTTCAGAAACTTCATAGGACTGGTATGACTTCGTTAATCATTGTATTTGCAATAAACTAGTGAACGATTATGTTCTTCAAACGTTTGTTGATAATTAAACATTTTCATTGCAGGATATATAACTCAAGTACCGGATGCATTCATTACCTTCGTGATCAACCAGCTCGAAGGTTTTATATTAACTTCATCTTGTATACTAGAGTTTACAATTTTGACCCATCTGCATATAAATGGGTCGGTTTGGGTTGTATCTTATCTCCAACGGAACCCGACCAAAGTATTTCCAACGACATATAACCTCATAAATCACTTCATTAAAAAAATGATATTATTTTTAAATAGAGGTTCTTATAATCTTATTGTAACATTAATATATTATTAAAATATAAAAAAAAAACGTTTTGACCCGTTACCCAACCCGTCCATTTCTCCACTTCTATGTTTTTGCTTATTTTAAGGTCTTTCAGATTTCAAGAAGCCGGTAGTTGCAGCTATACAAGGACTTGCACTCGGGGGTGGCCTAGAAGTTGCAATGGTTTGTATTTTTTTGTACTTGGAAAAAAACTTTAGAAAGATTTATATATATATATATATAATTTTGTCGTTTTATATAGGGATGCCATGCTCGAATTGCAACTCAAAGAGCTCAGCTTGGCCTGCCTGAATTGTCTCTTGGACTTATACCAGCGTTTGGAGGTACGCACACTATTTTAATCGGCAAACAGTTTTATGAACAAATTTTACGAGAAAATAAAATATGCTTTTGAAGGTACCCAAAGACTTCCTAGACTTGTAGGATTATCAAAGGCAATTGATATGATGCTGGTAAATACTATTTTAGATATTATATCATTATTCAAGTTTTAACGAATTAGTGATATTTGTTTACGGATTTTATATATAGACATGTAAACCGATACTATCTGAAGAAGGTGAAAAGTTAGGCCTCATTGATGCTATTGTACCACCTTATGAATTGTTAAAAGTTTCTAGGAAATGGGCATTAGACATTGCGGAAGGCCGTAAACCGTGGGTACGCACACTTCATCTAACAGACAAGATTTGTTCCATTTCCGAAGCACAAGAAATATTTAAAAATGCTCGAAAACTAGCCAAACGGATAGCTCCTAATATGCCACAATATCAAGCAAGTCTTGATGTGATTGAAGAAGGCATTGTTCATGGAGGGCACGTTGGCGTTGTGAAGGTATTTTGGTTTTATTTTTGAGAAGATATCCGTTTTTACAAGTTAAAAAATATCTAAAAATTGGGTTTTTCAGGAGGTCGAGAGGTTTTATGAACTTCTTGTTTCAGACACATCGAAATGTCTTGTTCATATATTCTTTGCGCAACGTGCCATATCGAAGGTACCTAAAGTTACCAATGTTGGTCTCAAACCAAGGACCATTAAGAAAGTTGCTGTGATTGGTGGAGGTTTAATGGGGTCGGGAATAGCCACTGCACTCATTCTTGGTGATATAAACGTTGTCGTCAGGGAGATCAACTCTGAGTATCTTCAGAAGGGAATCAAAACCATAGAAGGTAGTAATATTTTGTACTTTTATGAACTTTGAAGTTGATTATGTAGCTTAAATGCGGCATTGCGACAATTTCAATCCATTTACTTATATAAATAGGTCGAATAAATTTAAATGGGTCAAACAAAAAGAATAACTTAAAAGTCTCCTAAATTGTGTTTTTAATGAACAAAAATTACGAAATCGATAATTCAAAAAAGTTAAACCAATATAGAAATAATATGACTTCAAAAACCATTTTGACCCGTTACCCAACCCGGCCATTTTGTCACCTCTATTTATTCACGGTAATAAAATGTATTTCTACTGTTATGACACTTACCGTGATAAAGTTTTGTTTGAAAGCAAATATTAGGGGTTTGTTAACACGGAAGAAGTTAGCACCAGCTCAAGCTGAAAAGGCATTATCGATGGTTAAGGGGACATTAGACTACTCACAGTTCAAAGATGTTGATATGGTTATCGAGGTATTTTTTTTAAGTTTTGTTTTATGCTCATCGTTTTACATCCTAATAACATAAAAACATGAACTCATAGAAGACATTATATGGTAACTTTTCTTGATCGAATTGTTGAAATGTAGGCAGTTATAGAGAATGTCCCATTGAAGCAAAAGATCTTTAGTGAGATCGAGAACGTATGTCCACCTCATTGCATTTTGGCAACCAACACATCTACCATTGACCTCAATTTAGTTGGCGAGAAAATAAAATCTCAAGATCGAGTTGTGGGAGCACATTTCTTCAGGTTACATGAAATAATCAATATCTTTAAACTTTTTTGTTTACGATTTAATAATAAAGCTTTATAAGATTTATGGAAAAAAGGAACATGTCAAATGCGACCCGTTTCAACTTGAACTCTCTGGAATTTTGAACTAACGTTTCCATTTATTGTGAATAATTATAGTCCGGCTCATGTGATGCAGCTACTGGAAATAGTCAGAACAGAAAAGACTTCTGCACAAGTGATTCTAGACGTTATGACAGTTGGAAAAATTATAAACAAATCTCCTGTTGTGGTGGGGAATTGTACTGGTTTTGCTGTTAATCGCACCTTCTTTCCATACACACAGGGTGCACAAATTTTGGTTCATTTTGGTGTCGATTTGTTTAGAATCGACAGAGTGATCAGCAGCTTTGGATTCCCCATGGGACCGTTCCAGTAAGTTCTGCATCTTGACTTTCTGAGTCAAACCACCTCATTTTCAGCTTCGTATTTGAATGAAGTCTTTAACTTATCATTCAAATCTCATGTCCATAAATTTTACGTTTCAAGAGACATATGGAAATAATATGCTACTTTTAAGTATTCACGAACTCTATGAACGTTTGATCTTGAAAACTAGTACGTTGACTTTGACAGTTAAATTAAGGAGGAAACTAAATATGTGATTGCAGGATACAAGACTTAACTGGATATGGTGTAGCGCTTGCTGTAGTTAAAGAATTTGCCAATGCATTTCCTGACCGGACTTTCCGCTCTCCTATAGTTGACCTTTTGATTAAAAGCGGACAAAATGGTAAATTCTTTCATTTGCTATTCAACGTTCATTTATTATAATATAGAAAACAAGCTCTTTTTATTTACACTTTCTTTTCAGGTAAAAGAAATGGAAAAGGATATTACATTTACGAGAAAGGTAGCAAGCCAAAACCCGATCCCCAAGTGTTTCCGATTATAGAGGAGGCTAATACACTAGTCAACATTATGCCCGGAGGAAAGGTACCTTTTTAATCGATAAATTTACCTAATAAAACATACTATTTCCTTCTAATAGTATAAAAAAGAACATGTGAGTTGATACACATTATTATTTCGACCCATTCACTTATGAATGGTTCTCGTTTTGACTTGTACCAAAATTATCCATTGTGACCCGTTACCCAACTGTTCTGACCCACTACCCATCTTGCCACCTCTAGTTAAATGACTTGATAGAATATCAAGAACTTATAAGTAATCCGTTTCTTGAAATATATGTAACAGCCTATATCTATTACCGATCAAGAAATAGTGGAGATGATATTATTTCCGGTGGTTAATGAGGCTTGTCGTGTTCTAGACGAAGGAGTTGTGGTTCGAGCATCTGATCTTGACGTTGCATCCATTCTTGGGATGAGTTTTCCTTCTTACCGGTTTGTTTGTTCTCCTTTATATAATTTTCGTATTTTCATCTTATTTTCATCTTATTTTCTATAGAACGTAATAACACGAATCTTGTTTATTTTGCAGTGGTGGTATTGTGTTTTGGGGAGACTTAGTTGGTGCTAAACACATATACGAAAGTCTCGAAAAATGGTCTGAAAAATACAGTGACTTCTATAAGCCATCAAATTTTCTTAAACAAAGAGCCAAAAGCGGAATCCCACTCGTAAGAACCCAAATTCATTTCTATTTATCGTTTTTTTCCATGTAAACGACTCTCATATGTTTCTTTGGCTTTTCTAGAGTGCTACATTATCGACGTCTACAAGTTCAAGGGCTCGTCTATAGGCAATGGCGATACACGAATCAAATTACAAGAAAGATGCATTATACTACTTTGTAAACGATAAACACAAGCATTTGTTGTTTGTATAAGTTTGTTAAACTTAACACGGACTTTAGTGATTTATATTTGCCACGTTGACATGGAAAATGATTCAAGTAATAGAATCTCGATTATATAATATCTTTTAATAAAAATTTGTCAATCTTGCTTAAAATACCTATAAGTAATAGAATCTCGATTTTGGCTATAAAATTGTACAAATTTGATATGATCCTAAATTAACGATCTTAAAGTAATATAAAAATACATTAACCATTTGGTAAATTGTACATTTTCATATTTATAAAAGAATCCAAACGACATATTCCATTCATTTATCATCGTAGGTACGACAAATAGCAAATTCAATTAAGAGAAAATCACTAAATACTTATCGTTCACATTGGTATTTTTTAGAAATAATCACATAGTTCGTAAAAAGTTTATGCACCATTTTTTTTTTACTGAGAATTTTGTCTTACACCATACAAAATTGTGTGAACATAAAGTGATGCAAGGACGTGACAAAATTCAAATAACTTTTGTGATATATATACAAAACAACGCGAATACAAAAAAAAATGGCACAAAGATGTGGTAAAATTCTTGAACAAATATGTTTTCGCGACGTTAGGGAAATGAAAAAAATATGAGTTTCATTATTGATAAATTTACGAAAATACTCTTCTGACAAGTACATACTTAAAAAATATTCATCAAATTCATGAAAAGCTAGAGACACATTTTCCGTCGTTATAATTAAAGTTGCTGTAGAATAGCGCGGAAACATGACATAATTTGAACCACTAATTTTTCGATGCGAGAAACTTTTTGTGATAATGTGGAGTTAGAATATGGAGCGAGACATATTTAATACTCATGACGGCAGTTTTTTTTTTACGAATTTGATGATTTTTTCGAAATACGGTTCGTTTTTTCTACATTATTTTCTGAAATTTTAATATGCTTAGGCCTAGGTTTGTGAGCCAAAGTGATTGATCCAATAATTAGACAAATTTACCAACTACTACTAAAATGGCAGGTGCCTTCCTTCTTTCTGGTCAATTTCATACAACAAGTCCACTTACTCTCTCTCTCTCTCTCTCTCTCTTTTCATATATATATCTCTCTATATCTATCTATATCTATATATATATATATATATATTGTGTGTAGTGTAGTAAAGGAAAAATTAGAAGAAAAATGGGGGAAGTAATTGTGACCATGGAAGTAGGTTCTGATGGTGTTGCTTTGATCACCATATCTAATCCACCTGTTAATGCTTTAGCTGTTCCAAGTAAGTTTTTTTTTTTTCAATTTTGCATGTATTTTTCTTTGATTTGATCCAATTAAGCTTCTTTTTTCTTTATTTTAATTGGGTTTTCTTCAATTTTGTATTTTTATTTCTGGGGTTATTTTCTTTTTTGTATATTTGATCTAAGTAAGCTTCTTTTTTCTTTAATTTAATTGGGTTTTCTTATATTTTCTATTTTTTTCTGGGTTTATTTTTTTTTTTTTGTATATTTTTCCGTATATTTAATCCAAATATTTAATCCAAGATAGCTTCTTTTTCCTTTATATTTTAAATTTTGTATTTTTATTTCTGTGAATATAGTTTATTTGATTTGATTCAATTGGGTATTGTTTAAAGCCCTAATTAGATCCTGGGAAATTAATTAGTAAAGTTGGTATTTTTTCGATTTTCGACTAATTATTTGTTTTGGTTAAAGTTCTTGCTGGATTGAAGGAGAAATTTGCAGAGGCTATGAGAAGAGATGATGTAAAAGCTATTGTTTTGACTGGTAATTACTCTTGCATCCAGTTTAATTTTTGTCATTAAAGGTGTGCTTGGTTTAGCTTATTTGACGGGCTTATGAGCTTATTAAAAGTTTTAGGTGGTGTTTGTTTTAGCTTTTTTTGGGCTTATGAGATTAGTTGTTTCGGCTTATTTTTAATAAGCCCATTTCTCATTTCTGGCTTATTTTGTGGCTTATGAGCTTATTATCCCTTTTTAAGTCATAATAAGCCCACAAGCCACAAAATAAGCTTGGAAAAATGAGTCGATGAACAATAAGCCGAAAAAAAATAAGCTCACAAGCGCAAAAATAAGCTAAAACAAACACTTAGAGGCTTATGAGCTTATGAACTTAGATAAGTCATAAGTCAAGTAGATAAGCTCATAAGCCATTAAAAATGAGCTTATGAGTTTTCAAAATCTAAATAAGCTAAAACAACCCAACCTAAACTGTACTGTTTTACTAATTAAGTGTTTGTTTGGTAAAATTGAAAAAATAGTTAATTAGTTATTGGTGTTATCTTAAATCCAACTTTATTTTCATTAAATCCAACTTTATTTGGGTCAGTTTGGTAAGACCTAAGAAGAAATTTCTAACCTATCGAATCGGACAGTTTGGTAGAACCGAAATGATTAGATGTTGATACCGAATGATAAAAGTGATTATGTGATTTTGATAAAACTTATGACAAAATAATTTGATAATAGTTGAAAATATGGTTATTGACTTATTGTTTATGTATCGAAAGGAATTTAAGTGAATACCCGATCGTTAAAATCAGCAGTTTGTAAGCTCAAATGAGCAAATACTCAAGAAACATGCCGATCCTATAAATGATCCAAGAAACATAAATGCTAAAAAAAATCGCTAATTTCAAGAAAGACATTTGGATATTTGAGTAATCTTTCGCCTAGTTCATGAACATATGTGATACCAATGTAAGAGATGCCAAGAAAATTCATATATTAACGTGAAATTAGTAACAAAATCGATGTAAATTAGTGAAATTAGTAATAAAATCGATGTAAATCAATTCCTAAGATATTTGAATTTGCAGATCCTCTTTTCTATCCATTTCAATTGAAACTTATAGTAGAATAATGACTTTCATGACTAAATTTGCTCCCTCTTACTTTATGAAGGCAAGAACGGAAGGTTTTCCGGTGGATTTGACATCAACGTTTTTCAGAAAGTTCACAGGACTGGTATGACCTCATTACATATAATGATTTTTTTATATATATTTTTTTATTATGTTCCTTAAACATGTGTTTAAAATTTTCCGTTTTCATGGCAGGAGACATATCTCACCTACCTGATGTATCCGTTGAACTCGTGGTCAACACACTCGAAGGTTTATATAAACTCAATCTTATAGTTTTCGTATTACTATGTTGTTCTTGGTTAAAGTTATGCATTCGTTTACACAAGTTGTGTGTATTTTATTTTTCTTTGATTAGATGCCAAGAAACCCATAGTTGCTGCTGTACAAGGACTTGCACTCGGTGGTGGCCTAGAAGTTGCAATGGTATGTATTTTTTGTGCCTCAAAGTTTTTCACAATCTTAGTTGGAAAGAAAAAAGGAATTTTATCTCCTTTTTTTTGCAGGGATGTCATGCTCGTATTGCAGCTCCAAAAACTCAACTTGGGTTGCCTGAATTATCTCTTGGAGTTATGCCTGGTTTTGGAGGTATACATTTAACAAATTTATGTTCGATGATTCAATTAGAATGATTTTATAAACGAGGTTTATTAAATGGAATATGGTTTTGAAGGTACTCAAAGACTACCGCGGCTTCTAGGGTTGTCAAAGGCAATTGATATTATGTTGGTGAGCTACTCTCTCTTTTCCAATGGTGGCATTTTCAATTCATATGCTTATAAATGGGTCGATTTGGATTATAAGTAAAATAAAATGCTCACTAAAATGTGTTTCTTATGCTTACCATTTTCTAAATTGTTCCCCTTGTCGCAAAATAAATGTAACTAGTCAAAAGACAACGTTTTAGGAATATGCAGTTGATGCACTTTGAGCTTGTTCAATGACAGTTTTACCCTTGTAAATTTCACACGGTTTTAGGTACTGTACATCTTTTTGAACTTAAACTAAGGGTAAAATGGGAAATGCTGTAACATATTCTGGAAGCAGACATTTTTTTCCGGAAAACTAAAAGGGTTGACATTTTTTTAGCTTATATTAACACATGGACAGAGAAATGTTTACAAGTCACCCGTTTTGATTAGTTACCCGACCCACCCATTTTGCCACCTCTACTGTTTAATAATTATAAACCTGTTCAGTTAATTGGTGATAATAATTGAAGGATTTCGTTTGTAGACATCTAAACCAATACTCTCCGAAGAAGGCGAAAAGTTAGGTCTCATTGATGCAATTGTTCCTCCTCAAGAATTATTGGAAGTATCTAGGAAATGGGCTTTAGACATCGCAGAGGCACGTAAACCGTGGGTCCGTGCACTTCATCGAACTGACAAAATTGGTTCTCTTGCGGAAGCACGTGAGATAATTAAAAATGCTAGACAGTTAGCCAAACGTACGGCTCCCAATATGCCACAACATCAAGCATGTCTTGATGTGATTGAAGAAGGCATTGTTCATGGAGGTTACGCGGGTGTGTTGAAGGTATTGTCGGTTTATCTTCTTTTCTTTTATTTAAGAGTTTTGACGTTTTTAAAATGTATATATGTCCAAAAGTGGCATTTATGTAATTCCTCCTTATTTAATTCTCATTATTCAATTTAAACACCTAATAAATTATATATGTTATAAAATATGATCCTCAGGAGGTCGAGGTGTTCAATAAGCTTGTTCTTTCGGACACAGCGAAAGGTCTTGTTCATATATTCTTTGCACAACGTGCAATCTCAAAGGTACAATTGTTGGCCTAATGCACAATATTTTATCTTGTTATCTCATATGTCGAAACTGCTACAATCTGAGCTTGTTTTCTTTCATTAAACAGGTACCTAAAGTTACCGATGTTGGTCTCAAGCCAAGGAGTGTAAAAAAAGTTGCTGTGATTGGTGGTGGTTTAATGGGGTCCGGAATAGCTACTGCTCTTATTCTTGGTAATATAAACGTTGTTCTTAAGGAAGTCAACTCTGAGTAT
Source organism: Senecio squalidus (assembly GCA_910822075.1). NCBI lineage: Eukaryota > Viridiplantae > Streptophyta > Magnoliopsida > Asterales > Asteraceae > Senecio > Senecio squalidus. The sequence goes on from CAJVGC010000060.1 coordinate 67,166,669, forward strand.
CTTCAGAAGGGAATAAAAACAATAGAAGGTAGTCATTTTTTTTTGTATTTTCTTACGAATTTTGTTGATTATGTAATTTATTCACCGTTAGAGAAGTTAGTATTCCGTTGTATTTATTCTAAAACGGGTCAAATGGGTCAACTATAAAAAGTAGATAAAAATGAAAATGGTAGCATTAAATTGCTTATTTCGTCATTTTTTGTTAGTCAATATACAAAGGTTAAAAAGAGGAAAAAGAAGTGTGGCGAGCTGGTCTAACCGACTCGACCGATTGCCCTACCCGCCCGTTTTCCACCTCTGATTTCTATTTTTATGAAACTTATTGTGGTTATACTTTGTTTGGTAGGAAATGTTCGAGGTTTGGTTGCAAGGAAAAAGTTAGCACCGGCTCAAGCTGAAAAGGCACTATCAATGGTTAAAGGAGTATTAGACTACTCACAGTTTAAAGATGTAGATATGGTTATCGAGGTATGTTCTTTTATAAAGGATTTTTTTTATTAATTGTTTTTCATCGTAATAGCATAAAGTTTTTGAACTTTATAAAAAAGAGTTAAAGACATTATTTAGTTATAAGATTTTCTTGATCGAATTGTTCTAATTGCAGGCAGTGATTGAAAATGTCCCATTGAAGCAAAAGATATTTAGTGAACTCGAGAACGTTTGTCCCCCTCATTGCATTTTGGCAACTAACACTTCTACCATTGATCTTAATTTAGTAGGAGAGAAACTAAAATCTCAAGATCGAGTTATAGGGGCACATTTCTTCAGGTTACATGACATACTCCATCTCTTTCTACTATTTCTCTCCGTTTTGTCATGTTTAACGTACACATCTTGTCACCTCTACTGAAGGTGATCAGACATTCTGAACTAATATTTAATTTTGTTGTAAAATGTTACAGTCCCGCTCATGTGATGCCTCTACTGGAAATAGTCAGAACAGAAAAGACATCTGCACAAGTGATTCTAGATCTTATGACCGTCGGGAAAATCATAAAGAAAGCTCCTGTTGTGGTGGGGAACTGTACGGGTTTTGCAGTTAATCGCACATTCTTTCCATATACACAGGGTGCACAAATTTTGCTTCATTTAGGTGTCGATTTGTTTAGAATCGACAGATTAATCAGCAGCTTTGGACTCCCCATGGGACCCTTTCAGTAAGTTTTTCACCTCGACTTTTTGTAGTCAAACAACGTCATTTTCAACTTTAAAATTGATGTTCTCTAAATCACCGTTCAAATCTCATTTTCTTTAACTGAACATTTCAAAAAACATACAAAAAGAAATATGTTAATTTAATTTGTTGTTCAATTCTATACAAGTTGAACTTGAAGACCGGCACGTTGACTTTGACAGTCAAAACTTTTGAATTTTTTTTAATTTAGGCTAGCTGATTTAGCTGGATACGGTGTAGCAGTTGCAGTAGCTAAAGAATTCGCCAATGCGTTCCCCGATCGTACATTCCGTTCTCCGATAGTTGACCTTCTGATCAAAAGTGGACGAAATGGTAATTTCTTTTATACGTTTTGTGACCTTCATTTGTTATAATATTGAAAGAAAGGCTCTTTTATTTACACGATATACTATTTTTTCAGGTAAAAATAATGGAAAAGGATATTACATTTACGAGAAAGGTAGCAAACCAAAGCCCGATCCCCAAGTGTTCCCGATCATAGAGGAGGCTAATAAACTAGTTAACATTATGCCCGGAGGAAAGGTACTATTTTCTCATTCTAAATCTTTTAAATGTACCAAAAGTGCACAAAAACTCAATCTTTTTTACCCGTTTATCAAAAACGCCTTTAAAAGAGTCACGGGTCTAACGGATTGAAAGTCGTACAAAGTCTTGTTGTTTTTTAATTCTCACTAGTAACAATTCAAAATCGTTTTTATTCAGATTAAGACTATTATGGAAATCGTAACTAACACAAATTATTTTTCAATTAATGTGGCAGCCTATATCTATTTCAGACCAAGAAATAGTGGAGATGGTATTGTTTCCGGTGGTTAACGAGGCTTGTCGTGTTCTAGAGGAAGGAGTTGTGGTTCGAGCATCTGATCTTGACGTTGCATCCGTTCTTGGGATGAGCTTTCCTTCTTACCGGTTTGTTTGCTCTCCTTTATATTTTTTATATTTTCCTTTTAATTTTATACGACAATAATAAATTAAAAAATCTTCTTGGTTTATCTCAGTGGTGGTATTGTGTTCTGGGGAGACTTAGTTGGGGCTAAACACATCTACGCAAGTCTCAAGAAATGGTCTGAAAAATACAGCCAATTCTACAAGCCATCAAGATTTCTCGAAGAAAGAGCCAAAAATGGCGTCCCACTGGTGAACACTCTTTTTATACTTTCTTTCCTTTATCGGGTTTCTTCTGAACAAGATTCTTATATATTTACTGGTTTTGCAGAGCGCTCCTTTATCGACATCTGCAAGTTCAAGGGCTCGTCTTTAGGCAATGGTGATTACAAGAATCAAATTACGACAAGGATACCGCTTTGTGAACAATAAAATTAGTATCTTTTATTGAAATAAGTTTCTTGAACTTATCGGATTTTGCTTGCATTTTTCTTTCTGTACTATCATGATTGATGAAATGCGAATATGGTTAAAGTTACATTTTATCCAATGCTTTGTCTAATATTTTGTGATCGTTCTAAGCTGCCTTTCTTATTCTGTTACGTTTAGCTCAATTCAAGTCACGCGGATTAAACAATTTCACAAACACTATCAAAGCATGGTTACCATTCCATTAATCGTTTAGCTTTCCCGATATAGGTTTTAAACACTTTCCAGATTAACAAAACCCTATCAGTTAGTTTAATTCTCACGCGGGTGATGGTTAGCAAAACCATAAAAAGTTATTAAAACTTAAGCTCTTAAGCTGTTTACAGTGATAAATGTATTAAGTTCTTGTTTCTTTGACGAAAGTGAGATGAAACTATAAATTTGACTCGAAAATCTCCCATACTTGAATCAAAATGAATAAGCGAACATAGAATTAACAAACATGGGACATTTCGACCTCAAAGTGCTCATCGTTCTTTGCAAATTTTGAAGGAGACTTCCAACCGTTTGCAAAACAATTGAATCAAAATACATGGTTTTTAAGCTCGAAATAGAACAACCAAAAGATATAAATTATCTAACATGCTGAATTCACAACATTCTAATACGATATAAGCCTATAGTTCACAGGTACAGATCCAAACACTTCCTAAAAGCCGATACTTGAACAAAATCATAACTAATAAGGATCACGAGCAATTCCCCTGCGGTCATCTCGTCCCCTGTCCATGTAAGCATCTCGCCTAAAATCTTTAGGAGGTGGTGGTCCCCCTCTAACAGGAGACCTGCTTCTTTCTCTCTCATCACGATCCCACCTCCCACCGCCACGTCCTGCTGGAGGAGGTGATGCTGAAGTTGGTCCAGGTGGAGATAGTGGTGGACGTCGGTCATACACTTTTCTCTCTCTTCCCCAATCTGACGACGGCGGTATTGGCCTATCAAACCTGTTTCTGTCTCTCAACTCATCTTCAAAGTAATCAGGCCTGTGATTGTCCCTGGGAAACCGCCCCTCGTGTCTTGGGTGGTGTGGTGGGCCGCCAATGCCAAAATCTCGAGGACCGTCTCTGTTAAAGCCTCGTGGAGGGGATCTGTAGCCGTTGAAGGATCTTCCTGGTGACCTGTCAAGTGGTGGGCCAGGGAAACGACGAGGCATAAGAGGTGGGCCTGGGTAGTTTCGTCTAGGGCTACCTGGAGGTGCGTAACGGGATCGGTTGCAGTTGTTACATGACTCCCGCCTAGCAAAGTTCAGATTATTGCATCTGAGAGAATACCAACAAAACAAATAAGTATAGGCAGAATTTCATATATATCCCTGCAAAAGATCAAAATATCGTATATGTCCTTGCAAAACTCAAAATATCATATATGTCCTTACAAAGTCTTAAAATATTCATACATATCCAATTAAAAAAAATTAATCTAAGATAATTAATATGAAATTTAAAACTCGTAACTAATTGTCAAGTGACAAACTAAATGATCATTTTACCCAATTCTATTATCACCGTCTACTAATTATACAAATTAAGTCACATAACCAAGTAAAGTTGTGAGACTATAACTATACAAAGTTATAAAAATCAAGTAACATCGCTACAAATTAGGTAAAATCATAAATTGTATCTATACAAAGAGTATGATAGCAAATCTTAATAGTACCCACTACGGTTTATAATTAATAATAAATTCTAACCCGCACATACGTTTTATGCACCTTCTTATTGTTCAGTTAAAAAAGACTACAGAAACTATATGATTACAACAATGATCTGAACTTGTTTTAGTCACACGTTAAGATGAATTTGACCATGTTCTTTAAATAAAAATCTCGTGTACACGGTCCTTATTGGTTTATAGGGTATTAAGGACTGGTCTCCCATGGAAACCATTTGCGGGTTTGTTCCATAGTTCCCTATTTTCAATGTTTCATTATATGGACAAGGACCAGATCCGATATAAAACATAAGAAGTAGGAACAAAACGCGTAAAAAGTTTACAGGAGGGACAAAATCCTTAATACTGAATAAATCACAGACCATTTTTGTAATTTACCAAGTCTAGTAGATTGAACTCATTTGAACTGTGAATAAAACATAAAATGGGGGATATGGAACTTACGTGGGATCAGTGCACATCCAATCTCCCTCTCGTGGACGGACATTCGGGTTATTTCTAGGTATAACATCACCGCCACCTCTGAAACCACGATTACCCATAGCATGACCGCCATCAAACCTCCCGCCAAATCTACCGCCACCAAACCTACCACCACCAAATCTGCCACCCCCAAACCTACCACCACCAAACCTGCCACGACCATAAGAAGGAGGTGAATAATCTCGATACCTACCAGAGTCTCTGCCTCTACCAAACCCACGGTCACGAGGTGGGCCATCTGAATGATCATATTCAGGACTGTAGTGATGACTTCCGTTTCTACGACGAACAGGAGACGTAGAACCTGCACGCACTCTATACCCTGAAAAGCCATTCAAGTCCAAAGGATTATAAGAAAGTAAACCTAATCAACTCAACCATAATCAATATTCACAAGCCCATTAATTAGCAAAGAGAAAAAGGCAAATCCCCTCCGTTAACTGCTCTCACTGTACCTTTGATTCTTTATATAGCCTGCCTAAATCAGCAGTAGATGAGAAGGGAACAACTAGCAACCTACCTACCTTGTTAAATATATTTGTGTTTTCATGTTTACTGTATAAAGACCTCATACTTGAAATCCCAGCTCGTTAATCTCGAGCACACAATACCAAGAGAATCAATTACCATACAATTTCATCAATTTTAAGCCCATAAACATAGAAGGTCGGCAAAATTCAGTGTAAACCAAGAAAGAAACAGATACGAACCCCCCATAACTAACTAAATAACTTAATAGTAGTATTCACACAACCGATTTATACACTTCCTTCAAAACCCACCTGCCCTGCTGATTCATAAATATACCCAAAACAAAAACCCAAAAGGATGTAACGTAGTAATTCTAGAACCAATCGTTAGCATGAAATGTCTCTGCATACCGTTCCCAATTTGAGATGAAAACACACCTACAAACTAGGAAACTACCTAAAAGAAAGTGAAAACACATCTATTCTCTTAAACCACATTGTTGGCCCCCAAAAAAAAGACACACTCTCCAGCAACCAATGATAGTAACAAAACCACCCATCAGTGACCAGAACAAGTTCTTCATGACGTGTCATACACTAGTCCGTTATTTTCGATTTTCAAATACCTAAAGTGGATACCATTATCATTACACCCAAACATTTAAACCCCAGTGACAGCTTGGCAATCCAGTTCAAACCCGACAGGACCACGCATTTACGTTCTCTAATTAAGTTTTCCCCATTCAAACCCCATAAAACAATTCCCAAAACCAAATTCATATATACCATATTTCAATTCAAAACAACCGGCTTCCTCAAGACCACAAGTTCTTGCACCAGATGTCTTTTCTCAGCTGTAAAAACAATAGCAAAATCATTCACAAGTGTAACACTCTAATAGGTTTTGCTCCACACAACGAAAGGCACATTAAACAGTTTTCAAAAACTGTCTTGGACCATAGCTAGAGCCACAGAAAGTTCAAAGCAATGATGATATTGCTTAAGTCCCTCATAGAATAGAATTAGTACCATACGAAGTTCAACATGTTAATATACATGTAACATGAAATCTTAATAATGTTTGATCGAGTAAAGTCATCTAAAAACATTATTATATCCAATGTATACTACAATGTCACCTAAACAGCATAACATAAACAAAACAAGACCCTCCTCTTTTACACAAAACTATATAAATGTAGTGTGTCTGTTTGACGTATGACGCAAGCTAAAGAGGTAAGAGACAACAAAACTAGGATATAACACATGTAAACACTTGTTATATAAACGTGTAAATACTTGTATCAAGACCCAATATTCTAAATCAATGTAAACTTTACACATAAGAGAAAAACAACTAATAAACTCAAGCCGAAACAAATAGAGTCCAAGTCCTTTTAGCACACTTCAAATATTACCCTTTCAAAGGTTTTATTTCGCCAACACAATAATTTCTATTTGTTTTTACAAATATATATACTCAAAGCTGTGTGTTTAAGTTGCATTTTTCCAATTGATAAATCATACCTATTGCTAAAATTAATCTACGCAATAACAATTACCACTAAACAGGTTTTTTTTCATCTATTCGTCCTCATGTAATCACCGTTTTAACAAATGCCTCATAATATTACATCAAAAATTTCGACAAAACTGATTTAACCTAACAAGTTGAAAAAAAAGGCTAATTAGTTTTAGCTAATTTTCGGGCTTACGAGTTTATCTAGCTTCGCCGTATGTTTCATAAGCTCATTTATTCCGGCTTATAAGCTCATAAGTCACTAAAATAACCCGGAAAAAAACAAACTTATAAAACATAAGCCAAAGCTAGATAAGCTCGTAAACCCAAAACTAAGCTAAAACAAACACTCCTTGTTATATTTCTCAATCTATTCATCCTCGCGCAATCACAATTTCAATAATTTGACACTCAGGCACAAATTAGGGCTAAATTTTTATTTTTTTTCATTAATTCACTCTCATATAATCACAATTTCATTAAATTCCTACTTAATTTAACCTAAATTTCAAAATTCCTAAAAAAACACAAATCTATAATTAAAATTAAAATTAAACGAATTAAATTAACAGTAATTGAGCAATTGAAGGAATACCATGAGTATTATCTGGAAACCGATCGGAGCGAGAATACGGCGGCGGATCACGGCGGACTTCTCCGGGCTCGTAATCGCTACCACCGCCGGGACTGTCGTTAGGACGGACGACGAGACTGCTTAGAAGTGGTTGATGCGGTGTCGTTTCGTCACTCATTGCGATTTTACAGGGTTGTCTGTATAAACCCTAATTGTTTATTCCTATTGCCTATTTGTACCAATTTTTTCTTAAGCTTTCGGTTCGGTTAGGTTCGGGTCGATATAACCAGTGAATATTCTATATTTATGTTAAATAGTCTAAAGTAAGGTCGTAAAATCCGTATTAATCTACGTCAATGTCTAATCTCTACTTTAACGATAGACTTTTTTAAATTATATCAATTGGTCATCCGATTTATAAAAAATCAACTAATTGGTATAAAATAACTTGTAATTTACGTAACTATTTCTATTATTATAAACCCGAAATACATTTTATTCAATTACCTAATTAAACAAAACATTGAGATAATAATTCACAAATAATTCAAATAATCCATTATAAAAAAAATATTTCAACCGATTAATCATCGGTTACTACTACACCACTCCACTAGCATAGCGACTAGAAACTTTTATAACATTGATCGAGTATATATTATTTAAATAGATGGTTGTTGGCAAGTGTTACGAATCTAGTTCTTCAGTCTAAAAGTGCAATTAAATTCTCGGATACTATAATATTTGTGAACTACAAGGACTAAATTTGTAACGTTTATAATCATAAAAAGAGCATCTTAAAAAACAAAATACAATTATTGAATCCGTTATATCCGACAAACAAACTAGTATATAGAAAACTCATAAAAGGTCATAAAAAAAAATTGCATAAACTCGAGAGTCCCTATGTAATGTAAGAAAAAAGTTGTGAATTCCTTTAGGTTATGATTAAGATCTATGTTCCTAAGATTTTTATGTTCTCTAATGAGTTTTTCTAGATTTTGGCTAGTCGTGTGGATATGATATGACACCTTCGTTCATTTGCTTCCATCGTGCCTCGCTTACCTCTGAATTCTAGTCGGATTGTTGTACACTATTTTGCGCTAAGATGTATATGTAATTATGTATATAGTCCGAAACAATATATTTTCACAAGAGAATGTATATCATACTCAATATGTGTTTGTACCGTCGATGTTCACTGATTTGTAGAGAGGTAAAATGCCCTTACATTGTCACAATATACATGTTTCTCGAGTTTGATAAAAATGAAGTTCAAGGAGAACCTTGTGAATCCAACATGTTCTAGTAACGACATTGACAGTATAGTGTTATTCGGCTTCAACACCAGAGCGACAAATTGTGTCATTAGGACATCATGTTTGTACTTCTCGTTATATATTTTATTCTGTATTTTCCATTTGTCAGATTAGTATTAGAGGTAAAAGACACAAAAGCATTGAACTTTTTCGATAAAAGAATACAAATTACAGATACAAAACCGATACTTAGAAATGAATACAAACACTATAATTATTTTTGAAAATGGATGTCGAATATTGAAGTTATAGATTCATCCATAGATGAACTTTTTTCAAGCAGCACAACCTCCACAAACAATGGCCCTGCCGATCACAATATTAAATCAAAATGATTAGAATTTGCAAAAGGGAAAACGTTTACGTGACAAATTAATAAAACCCACAAAATGAAAGATGAAATAGTTGAACATATGAAGCTTAATTTCGACCCGTTTACTTGTAAATGGGTTAAGGCGGATTATGTTTTACATATAATATGACTGACTAAACTGAAAGAAACCGAGTCACATGGGTTGAAAGTTGTCCAAAAAGGTACTTTTAAAGCTTAAAACCTCGGAAGGCATTTTCTATTCAATAATTAAATAACTTTATTTAACATGGAGGAAAATTGTTTCCCATTGACCTGCACAAAAAAACTACCGGTTTTGACCCGTTACCCAACCCGTCCATTTTTTATATATTCGTAGTTCAGTACTTACACTAGTGAGCAACCGGAGCTTTTGCGTATTTTTTGTCTTGTAGCCACCTCCGACCTCCTTGGTTGTAACACAACTTTGATTGCAGTATCGAAAACCGCTTTCACGTTCTAATAGTTCAGCAACCCGGAAGAAAAGTTTAGCTTAATTTTAAACGTATAATTGCTAAAACAAACTATTCTTGATTATATTAGGTGTTTAATGTTTTATCATAACTAGTACCTGTTGAGTCTTGGAGCTGCATTCGATATAAGCCGATGCACCGATTTGTTTCCTTAGTTCCTCCCCCTAAACATCAGTAAGTTCATTAAATTACGGTTTTGACTTTTATGAGTCAAATCTTTTATTTTTAACATCAAAATTCATAACTTCTGTTTGTTCATAAACTATCAGTCACGTTATTAATGATGTAGTACCTCGGCGTACGTGATAGCATTAGAACCCATATGATCAGCTAAATATCCCTTATTGTCACGAAGATCTGTCAACAGAAAACGCGAAAACATTTTTCATCATATACTTACTTTTCCAGAAAACCTAGATTGATAAAACACAAACACACAAGATATACCTAATTTTGTCCCAACGAGCATAACTGGAACATTGGGTGCGAACCTGCGAAGCTCGGGCATCCACTTTTTAAGGACATTTTCATAACTTGCTCTACTCATTAACGAAAAAGCCACCACAAAAATATCTGCAGCTCTATAGCTTAATGGCCTTAATCTGCTATAATCTTCTTGACCTTCAAAATTAAAGTTTTCAAATTAGCCCGAAATCAAGAAAATAAACCCGAAAATCAAAAACGCAAAGAAAGAGTGTAAAGATTGGATCTTTAATAAAATACCAGCAGTATCCCAAAGTCCTAAATTCACAATACTTCCATCCACAACCACATTGGCACTGAAGTTGTCGAATACCGTTGGAATATAGTCCTGCAAATAAACCGAAATATAAGTGAAAGAGTTTAAAGATTCAAACTTTAATCAAGTAACCACACAATCAAAACAAACCAACATGTAATTATCAAGAAAATTAAGTAATTTTTTTTCTTTTTCATTTCTTGAGATACCTTCAATTTATTAAGAACATATTATTTGGTTCAGCTTATTTTCCATAAGCCTATTTTTCCGTCTTCTGTTATGACTTATGAGCTTATTACGACTTAAAAGTGGAAGATAAACCATAAAAGACGAGCTTATGAAAAATAAGCCGAACCAAATAAGCTCGTTAAATTGAGCTAAATATGAGTTTAAAAGACCAAAGATACAAACTTTCATCAAGTAACCACAAATTTAAAACAAACCAACATGTAATCATCAAGAAAACATAATGGGTATTTTCACTTGGATTGAAGAAATAGATACATAAGATATATATACATACATACATATATACATATATACATATATACATATATATATATAGAGAGAGAGAGAGTACTAACAGTGGGAAACTTGTTACTAGTATAACAAATGAGCATACAAGTTTTACCAACAGCTCCATCACCAACACAAACACATTTTATAAACTTTGAAGCACTCATAACTTATAACAACTGTTGCAACAGAAAACCGCTGCGGTGCGAAAAAGCTTATGATTATAACAAAATAAGTATGAAAATTTGAATTTGTGTAGAAGAAGGATGAATATAAGACAATGGTGAAATGAGTATATTAATTTTAATGTAATGTGGAGACAAATAGACAAAGGTTTTGTAGATATGTCCACACAGAAACAGGCACAAGTTTAGGATTTTAAGACAGAATTCATAGTTTTATACCCCATGCTTTATATTGAATATGTAATGTTTTATTTTATATTATTTGAAAAATGCTTTTATTAACTCGTCTTTTTACTTACATGAGTTAAAAGGTTGTGAATTTAAGTTCCAATAAGAACACACGTATGACTATTTGTTGTTCAAATAGATGCATCACCTCTGAAACTTTTTAGTTACGGCCGAAATAAGATAGATATAGTAAATGAAATGTTTTTTTATTAGATTACTTATTTTGTCATTACATTAAAAATGTTAGTTAATTTTGGAGTTTGAAAAGTTTTAATATATCTAAGGAAAAAATGAAAATTTAAAGAACAACAATATTAAAACAAACATAAATAAGAAGGTGAACAATTTTTTTTTTTTTTTTAACGGATGACCTATTTTTTTTTCTTAGTCATTTAGTTGTTTACTACTCCCTCTGTCCCATATTTATTGTCCCGTTTTGACTTTTTAAGTTTTTTACTTTCGACTTTTACCTTAAATATTTTTTTTAGTGTTATATGGTATTTGATGCAAACTATATGAATAGATTGGGTTTTGAATATATTTTTCATTGATATAATTTTCATCAAATAGTATGGTCAAAGTTAAAAAAAACGACTTAAAAAGTCAAAATAGAACGATAAATATGGGACGGAAGCAGTACACCGTGAGAATGAAATGACACTCCATTTGGCAAAACAAACACTTTTTTAGTAATAAAGATAATTAAATAATTAATTACTATATTTTTCTAGTTAATATATATGTTTTTTTTAATTAGGGTCACTTTTGACTTTTTAGTCTATCCCTCTAAAAAAAATTTGAAATCTAAAGAAGACCTTTTTATTTTGAAATACAAAAGGGCAGGCCATGCCAATATTTCCAAACGGTAACTATATAGTATGTCAACATCTATATCTAACGTTTATATATATATTTGAAATAAAAGTTTGGGTACTTTGTCACATTAGATGTCGTTTTCGGACGGCAATACTTGTTCGATTAGAGTTTATTCGTCTGTTAATCCGAATGAGTTAACAAGTACTAATATAAATCGAAGAGTAAACTGTAAAAATCGTTTGTTTAGAAACTATTTGCAACAGACGTCCATAAAAACATAACCAGTTACAAAATTGTGTTTTCAAATTTATAATATAGGGGTAAAGTTGTCGTTTAAAAATAAAATAAACCGACTAGAGACAATTTTTGAAGAAAAAAGCTTTGTATGACATAGATAATTCCGACAAAAATTACCAAAACCACAAGACGTTTATTTGCAGTTACTCTAAATCAAATGAAATGGCTAGAAATTTACGAAACACTGGCACCAGATCAAAGTTCAAAGATGAAAATGAGATGAAACTGAATCCAAATTATTGCGCAACATAGATTGTTTCGAATTTATGTTACAAAGCAGTAGATAAAATACTCTCTTAAGCACAAACATCCACTTTCATATAATCAAAAGATGGATGACAGAGTCGGATACATAAAAATACAGAAACCGAATACATTGAGACCAAAGATTTGAGATTTAAAGCGCTGCCAAAATATCATCTGCGCTGGATACCTCAAAAGCTCCACCGGTTTCAATGTTGGCGAGAACTACTTTCAAGTTATCCACCAACAAAGCAAACCTCCTTGAACGAATACCGAGCCCTTTCTCATTAAGGTCAAGTTCCAGCCCAAGTGCATGAGTGTAGGTTGCAGATCCATCCGCTAGAAATTTCACATTCTTGGTCTCTGGGTACGACTTTTTCCATGCCTTCATCACAAAAGGGTCGTTTACTGTAAATGAAGCCAAGAAAAACGATTTCAGTAATTTTGGAACGAAACCGTGACTTCATAGATACCACATGGACCATTTATGTAATTTACTCTAAAATATTTAAACTTAGAAAGAGGATAAGATGTTTATATAAACTTACCACTGATCAACAGAAGTTCCTCCACACCCTTTGATTTAAGCTCTTCGGATTTCTCGATGAAGCCCGGGACATGCTTCATACTGTTTCACGCGAACAACCAAAAAGAACTTATTACAATATTCATTTTTAAAGAACAAAAGAAAAAAAATCCCATTACACATTTACGAGGCTAATTTTTTCTGCATTATTTTGTTTGATATAAAACCAAAACAATGTTCTAACTGATTTTAATTTTAAACTACATAAAGGTTGTTTATCTGTTAGGTTAGAATGCTCCTTCCGTGCCCAAATAGATCATTCGACTTTGGAGTGAACAAAAATAATAATGATAACCAACAAATAATTGGCAGGTTTAAATCGTTATCGTGTCTAAAAGAGAGGTGCATTTGAAAACACAATTTTACATGTTACAAATACAATTGTTGGGAGCTGGCATGAGATTCTTAATTTAACTTGCATTGCATAGCTTATAAAGTACATTGTGCAACCACAAATCAATAGTTTTCGTTGCTATGTGGTTCTACTCTGTATATCATCAAGCACAAACTGAATCACGGGTAAAGATTTCTTCCCATTTTTTAGTTGAAGATCAGGTTCTCGGGAGTCAATGGGTCAGATCCGCTTGTCAAACAACACCTAGACATCAATTCTCAAAACCATTTCAATCACTAGAATTTGGAAAAGGAATCGAAAAATTGTCTATCAGTGGAGGTTTTGATCTTAAAAGGATAACATCAATACGAAATTCGTTAATGAAGCAAATATATAAACCTTCAAAACCTCCATCAAACAAACAAACCGATCGAAATCCTAAATTTCTAGTGATTGAAATAGTTGTTAGCTAGCTCTCAAGTGTCTAGTGTTGTTTAAGTATTGAATCAGGATAAATTGATCTTCAATAAAAGAAACGAAATAAACCTTTGTCCGTAACACACGCGTGTGTGTGTGTATATATATACATATATATATATATATATATATATATATATATATATATATATATATATATATAGAACAAACCTTATGTAAAATAACTAAAAAAAATTATCTATAACATTAGAAATTTTGTATTATCGTTATTTTAACCATATCTCAAACTTAAGTTTTGGTGTACATAAAAAGTTTTTGGTAGTTTTATTGTGCATAAAATTTGAATATTTACTGCACAAAAACAATGAATTTGATCCACAGCCTAAACCACATATATTTTGATGCATATCAAAACTTGATTTTTTAAAGTTTGTTATAATTTAATAAATAAATATAATACAAAATTACACGTATAATAAATTATTTTTTCATAAGAAGCTAATAAAAGTACCTGCAAGTAGGGGTAAAAGCACCGGGGACACCAAAGATGACGATTTTTTTACCGGCGGCAAGGGAGTGAACGGAGACTTGTTGGAGCTGATCGGAATCATCGAAGTAAGCTAGGGTTCCGTCGGGGATACTGTCGCCGACTGCAATTGGAGCCATTTTTAGTATTTGTGTGGTTGGTGTGTGTTTCTGATGAATTTATATCAAAAGTTAGGTGGACCGGATTTTAATGGAGTTTATTAATCCTCTTTAATATTTTTTTGGAGTCCGGTTGTATTTTTGTCGAAGAGAGTAAAATATGTTGAAATGAGTGATTCTAAATTGACCATGTTCTTGCATCACCTTTAAAGTTCTTGTATTGTATTTTTATATATGATTCTCGCGACAAAAAAGTTGCACAAGAACATTTTGCTAATTTGGTAATTTTGTTGTTTTGAGATTTTTTCTAAGAGATATTAATTTAGCGATTTAAAGTGATGTTAATAATTATTCGTGGCGTGTTTGGTTTGAATATTTTGTATCGTGCCGATCTTTTGAATCTCTTAACTTTTTGGAAAGTAATCGTTTCCCTCGAACAGTTAACCTGAATAATGACTCGTTAATCTATTTGACTAACATCTCGATATTTTGAGCTTTGAATCAGAACCCAGCTTTTCGACCATACTAACATGCTTGACACGTCAATTATGTTTGTTTGTATGGGTTTATGATTCGTGAACGGATTAAATAGTTACAAGTTAGGGTGAAAGTTCTTAGACAAATAATTATTCAGTTTCGAGTTTAGGCTTAGTGTTACCTAATCACCGGCTCGATACAAATTGTCTCGATACAAATTGTCTCGATACAAATTGGCGTCTCTATTACTTTACTTGACCATTTCTTTTATGTAATTTTAGAAATCAGTTTTCAAACACATAATAATTTTTTAACATGTGATGTGTTGTAAATTGGTTGAAAAAGACGATCCAAACCCAACTAGTATAGTTAGTCGTGTTGATCCGTTTATGACTCAAACTCGTTCAACTCCAACTTGCTTATTTTTGTCTCATATTCATCTTATGTCGTGGGTCGTGTTACAAATTGTTGCCCTTACTTATTTTTAAGTAAATGAAACACAACATGTACATCCCAATCGTTAAACCAAACGATCGAATGACTATTAACTTTCCTACACTTACATATCAATGGCGATTGCATCGAAACGGAGTCGTTGTTTTAATAAGGTGGAGTTTCGACTACCATTACTTACATTTACATGTCAATATTTATCATTCCGTTATTCCGCTAATTTTCATGTTCAAACAAATATCAAGATCATGTACTTAAAAGTTAAAATCACTTAAAAGTTCATTCCAATCGACGTCTTTTTAGGTCACTCCCCACACCTGAAATCAACACACAAATTTTACACTCGTTTAGACGTTTAAATTTTTTAAAACGACTTTTGAATCAAATTTACCTGAATTCGACCATCGGAGGTTCCTATTACCAATATATCTTCGCTATTATCAAGAGCCATACACAAAACTTTACAATTCGTACCCACTTGCAACGTTTCTTTTCTAACGAGTTTAGATCTACACCATACTTCCACAGTCCCCGTTTTGCAACCAAAGTAAATAAACTCCAAACCAATCGCCATTGCACGGACTTCACTTGTTAGTGACATAGAGTGCACCAAATCGTAAGTTGAAGCATTCCATATCTTTAGGAAAAATCGAATCAAATAGGTTAAATAGATGTGATAATTTAAACTCATTTACTTATCAACTTGCCGTTTTGAGATATGTTGTGACTAAAATAAGCCAAATTAAGAACGCTTATCTAAGTCTGTTTCGTTCAGACATGACAAGAGATTTTTACATATGAATAGAGAACACTCGAAGCTTTTAAAACGACATTTTAACAAAAACAAACAGACTTAAGTTTAAAAATGAAACGTGTCAAACAGGTCAATACCTTGAACGTAGTTCCTTCAATGGAAGAACTAGCTGCATATATCAATCCATCATGTACTTGCAACACATTCACTTGATTACCTTTCGCAAGAAGCTTTCTCACGCCACTTTGAATCAACGTTAATGTTCCACTAGCCAAATCGATTTCCTGAAAACGTTTTAAACGTCATTCTAAAATGATTTCAAGACGAAAAACACTAAAGCACAAGCAAATTTTCCCACCTGAATACTATTATCCCTACATCCAGAATACAGTCTTCCATTTACAAGATCCAAACACTTGACATCTTTATTTGGATTTAGTAATTTCGAGTCTCCGCTCCATGAATTAACCTTGATTCCAGCTCCTTGTGGAATAAAACATGAAATGTTGTTTGCTACTAAAAGATTGTTTACATGTTCTTTAACCTCATATACTTCTTCACATTGAACGGTTTCCTTGTTAATCGACCACACCTGCTCAATCACAAGAAATCGAATGCATTAGAATTTGCTAGATTTTAAGGTCTTATATGGCATTTGCGGTTTAGATAAGTTCTTACCCTAATAGTTCTATCGTGTGAGCCGCTATAAAGTGTATTCCCCAATGGTAGAATAGTTAAGCTAGTGACCGCTTTTGTATGTTCTCGAATTTCTTGAGTAAGACGAAGAATACTACTTTTACCTTTCCCTTTATCTTTTCCACTCCATATCTACGTTATTTTATCATAAAAATAGAAAAAGGCAGAGTTTTTTGTTAGTGTTAATGGAAAATTAGAGATTTAGTTATCGGGTATTTCTGAATTTAATCGTAGGAAGAAAAAGATTACCTTTATCGTACCATCTGAATGGCCTGAAAAGATCTTGTCTTTTCGGCATACTATTGATAAAACAACTCCATTTATGCTACAATCTTCTCGTGCTAATTCTGTATGATTCCACAGTTCCTAAAACCATAAACAACGATCAATTTAATTAATGTCGACTTTTTCTTCTTGAATTCTTGTTATGTCGAAAAACAAGTAGACTTACTGCACTAGATTCACTCCCTTCATAAAAAACTTTGAGCATTTCCAATGCTACGGTAGACGATTTCTTGAATTCCCTCAAACCCTTACCAATATCCTTCACGTGGACAGTAATTTCACGTAGCCCATCTGCAAAAAAGAAAAGCGAAACATAAAAATCGGCATGACTGATTTAAAGATGAAAAATGTAAAATTATACATAAATGGATTCTAACCGGGATCATGAATGAAACTGCTGAGTGCAAGCATGGAAAGAGCTTTATCTTCTGTGTCTTTTGCAGACTTAAAGATTGACACGAACCGTTTAAGCAAACAAACCCGTGCTGTTTCTTGAATCCCCGTGTCAGGAAGAAGAGTCAGCATGTTTAGAAGCCAAGCTGCGGAAACAAAACAACATGCACATATTTCTGCATATCTACTCTTTAGTCCTTCTGACAGCGCCTCAAAAATTTGCCCGAGTTCGTGGTTTACTAAAACAGATGCCATCTTTTTCTCCCATTCTTGTGCGGCTTTCTCCTCTTCCTAAGATAGAATATCATACGGTTATTTGAACGAAAATTACAAAATGACTAAAATAACTTTACATCGAAAAAAAATAATGGTAATTTGTTTGTTAATTCTGTAATCCTTTGGTGGCATATATATGCATATGTTATGTAACTAGCTAGCAAACTAAAACGAACCATAGTTTCTTGAACATTTCCTGAAACGACCCCAATTTGTTCCTTCCGCATTGTAGATCTATAATTTTTGTCAAGTCCCGCTCGTTTAAGAAGAAATTTACGTACAAGAGGCTTCCCAGAATATGAAAATCGCCCTTGGAGGGCTAAAAGTGTGTCGGAAGCTGCAATTTGAGCAGCCGGGGAGTCTGAATTCTTGAGACAAGATATAAGTGTATCTATAGCTTCTTCTCTATAGATACTCATCTTTCTTGGTTCCGCCTGCAATGATATTTGTATTTGTTGTTACTTATTACATTTTTGTGTATATACTTAAACATCTATGTAAGGGGTGAGTTCATTTGAGAACTATTAAAAACTTACGAACAAAACGAACACATGACACTACATTATTATGTAATTCTATTCACATGTGATTAGATTCAATCTGAACCCGTCATTTCATTGATGTAATGGCTTAAAGTGGTTCCCCTAGTTCTCTAATATTTTACTGATAAATAAATATCCGCTTATATATAACTATATAAAAATGAGTAGAAGACGAGAATCAAACCAGAAGGTCGAGTTGAAGAAGGAGACCAGCAACGATTGGGGATTGATCGGTGGGAGATGTTTGAAGATATACGAGTAGTGTATGCATTGTACTAAAAGTACCTTCAGCTTTTATGATATGCAAGATTTGATAATTGAATGTTCTCCTAATGAAACAGAAGAAAAAAAATATCACAAATTATATATGGATGAAATAATCAAGTCGATCATATGAAGAAATAAGTACCTGTTTAGTTTAACTAATTCGGAAAGAAACTGAACAATCTCAAACCGTTCTTTGTCATTAACCTCATGAAAGCTCTCTAAAACCGGAGCAAGTTCGGCTTTATCAGCAATAATATTTCTACACTTTCCGTCTTCTTGTATACATCTCAAAAGTATTCTCACCGCTGCAACTCTTTCTTCGGTTGATTCTGTTTCCAAGGCTTTAATAATAGATTCTATAGCCTTCCCAGAAATGAGACCTTTAATGACATCTAAAACAGCAATTTCATCGACGTTTTCAATGATTTGTGACAATAATATCACAGAAGCTGATTTGGGCTTCATACACATTTTCAAAAACTCGTCTTCTCGCTTTTGAACAACACTTAAAAGCGAAGGCACCATGTCCGTTTCATGAAATATGGTAATAGAAGGTTTTAACAAATAAATTAACACAACTGCTTCAAACAAACCTTTCTTGAATAGGGAAATAATGCATTCCACATCAGAATAAACCCGTGTTAGAGTCGAAATCACATCATTATCTCTTGAACCCACTTCACAAAGGAGAAATACAGTGGCTTTTAACACTCGGGTGTCAACCGAATTAAACAAAATCTCCACAAATCCATTCACAACAGGCGGTTTTGACAACATATTTTGTATCTCCAATTCCATTTTCGCTTCTTGCCAGAATCTTTCTATTTTAAGTACAGCCAATTCTGCCTTTTTTAAAACTTGTGAAGTACAAAGATCGGTTATCACAAGTCTAAGTTCATTAACCGTTCCTTCACTTGTTGCTCGTGTAATAACACTTTTCGGAGAAATCAATTCTGGGACATGAAAATCGTTGCTAGAAGGTGTTAACTCTTTCCAACTAGCAATTAGCCGTTTAAGAACATAATTACTTTTAGGAAGTTGAGCATTGTGAAGCTTTTGGTGTGTAATTGGGCACGTTGAATTCCCTCTATCTATCCATTCTTGAATAGCTTTTCGTTCATAGGTTTGACCCGTTTCTAAAGTGACCGGATCATTAAATATAAGCTTTGTTATTGGACATACAAAGTCTTTAGGTGGTGTATGTTTTCCATCATTAATCTCACTCTCAATATCCTCCATGAAAGATTCAAAATAGTACAATCGAAAAAGAAGAAATATTCAAGAATTTAATAGGAAATATCATTAATTTAGACAAGATTTTGCTTAGGAAAGTCAGTCAGATTATGATGTTTTTCTTGTAATTATCGATTAGTACTTGTATTTCGGCATCAGAATCTTCGGATTAACTAAGTCTAGCAAGAAATGTTTTCCTGATCATAGATTTAATTAGAATCTTTATCCGTAATGTCGATTTCTTTCAAGATGATTGGTTAACTTGAGACTATTTTATGGAAAAAGATTCAAACTTTCCGAAAAGTTTGGTTTTGTTTGTTTGAATTATTAGTTTTTCTCCTTCTGCATAAAAATATCAAACAAGATTGATTGATTTTATTCAAATGGGATTAAATAACCAAAAGAACAAACAAATTTAATTATTCAAAATGGATATAAGTTATATATGAACTTAGCTAGCTAGTTCTAACACAAACGCAACAATTATAATGATTCTGATTGTGTTTGTATCCGTTTTCAGAATAAATTAGGCATGAAAAGTAGAGTTTTGGCCGGTAAAAACAACTCTCGTGGTTGTGGACACATTAATGACTTGTATCATTTCAATAGGGTATCACCTCCGACTTCTAAACTTTTCATCAATACTTTAAAAAGTAAGACGATATAATATTTCTTATTAACAAATGTTGTTACAAAGCAAGAAATGTAACAAAAGAAGAAGAAAAACAATATTAACGAATACACTTTCATACAAATACAATGATCATACATGAAACCCTAATAACCAAATAAAAATTACAAAAAACTCCCTTATGAGGGCAATATTTCCACCATTTTAATCAATGTAGCAACTGCATTTTGTGCTGCTAAAGGGGCAAAATTGGAAGCTTCATTAGAAATTTCAGAACCACCACCAGCTAAATCAGAAAGTGACCTAATTGCTATAAATGGAACTTTTTGTTGATAGCAAATTAGGGCAACTGCTGCACTTTCCATATCTATTGGTGTCACATTAAATTTTGTACTTAAAAAGTTTCTATAAGCCCCATTATCTATGAACATATTTGCACTTACACCCCTTTCAACTCTTGCCACTTTTGGTGTCCTTGGTAAACAAGTTGTAGCATTTATACAATTCTCCAACTTCATACCCTACACAAAGTTAAAGTTTACAATTTAAGTCTGTTTTTGTAAAGTGGAAGCGACTTACGAAAGGGAAAAGTCATACCTCGAGTTTCTTGGAAAGTGCAAAGTAGTGTTTGTCGACGGGTACCCAAAATATATGTTGCCTGGTTTCAGGGTTTGTGTTGATTGGAAATACTTCTTCAGGTTGATACCAAACATTGTTTAAAAGGTTGTCTTTTAATACGTTGTGTATGGTAGATACACGAGTGTTGTTATTATAGTCTGAGAACTTTAGGTAGCCGATGTCTCTTGTATAATCCCCGTTGGATTCTAGAGGTAACTCGTTTTCAACCCCTTCTCCATATCTCTATATAATGACAAAAAATATATATATTATTATGTAAATCATTTTGTTGTTATATGATTCAAGATTTTAGAAAAAACGTTATGTGTAACACGTTGATCATACCTGCCACGACCATAGACCCGTATGAGCCCAAAACTTGGGGATTGTCACATCTCCGACTTCAAATTCAGGATTTGCATTTCCCGCAATACCAAAGTGTAGAACTCCTTTTACGTTAAACAAACTTAACAACAATTGTGTGGTAATACCTGCATTTACCTACACAAATAAACGATTAAGATGGCTAATGCTCTTGAACCTACAATTATGTCGAAATATAGTAATTACATAGATTAGATATAGTCACATACCATGCTTAATCCGGTCATAACAATAATGACCCTTTGATTTTCAATAGTTCCTATCCGAAACCTTCTTCCTGTAAACAATATTACTTAGGTTACCTTTTTCAGGACTACAAAGTCTAGAGTTATCGTTTACTAAAGTGCATGTTCTTACAAACTAGATCTTATTATCGTATATGTGTATGCATGTGTTATATGTAATCTATAACAAACATAACGGCTTACCTGAAATATCAAGATACGAACGATTTTGATTCGCTACAAAGCTCGATGATTGCAAGAGTGGATTCATTTCAAAACCGTTTGGCACAACAATACCAATATATGAACCAACTTTGTTTACACAATCAATATCTTTCAATAAACTCTTGGAAATCATACACTCCCCTTTATTCACCAAGAAACATAATCCTAGTACAGACCATGCAAATGTCATCAAGAAACCCAACATCTTTGTTTTTAGTATGTGTTAGTTTTTAAGGTTTTAAGAATGTTAATATGTTCTTCAAAGATTTGATCTTATTGGGTATTTTATAACGAATGAAATGGATGGGATTGAAAGAGTGACACGTGGGTACTTATGGGAAGTGGTCTAAAAGTCTAAAAAGTTGGGAAATCTGTTAACATTAAACAATGTAGTTCCTGTTTGGCGGATTTAGTTTACAAGTGGCACATGTGCTTGTTTGGTAGATTCACTTAACAAGTGGCTAAACCACGAATGTCGTGGCCAAGTGGTAAGACTTGTTACTTCTGAAAGTTCTATCTCTGGCAATAGCACTAGTGGTACAGAGGTTCATTCCCGCGATGACTCTGGACTAGTTGCTTGCAACTGATTGCACTGGGGGATTAGTCGGCTCGGGACACGAGTTGAAAACCCTTGGGATCGAGCCTCAGATTTCGTAAACCAAAAAAAAAAAACTTAACAAGTGGCTAAGTATATCTACAAAATAGTTTACATAAGCTCATATATATTGACATTAAAACTTTTATTATATGTAACTAACTTTTGAATATTATATGTATTTAAATATACATGACATCTTCATTAGGTCGCAGGTGAGATGTCATGTCATTTGTTTGTAAGTATATATCAAGTCGGATATGTACATAAATACAATATATATATTTAAAAGTTAGATAAATATAATATAGTTAGATATATTTTATATTTATCTTTATCTTTCTAAAATATTTAAAGCAACTTATTTCAATTCTTTGTTGTCATTTTGAGATGAAGATTTGATTACGTTATATTTATAATATTGGTTGTATTTAAGATAGTGGCACATTAAATTATTTTTGAACTAGGAATACAATATACAATAAATTAAAACTTAACTGATATTTAATGGTATTTATACTTAACAATATACTTTTTTAAATTCAATAAAATGTAGCAATTTTGTTACGTGTTAAACTCATTTTGATTATTCTCGTCCATGAAATGTGAAACTTTGCTAAACGATTATTGACTAGAAATAATATTCAAACATATATGTATGTAATTTGTTTGAATAGAGAATATTCAAAACTCTTGTAAAGAAAATTTGTAATCATATCATATTCGTGTATCGTAAATACGTAATGTACGTTGACAATAGCTTTTCATTAGGACAATTCACATTTTCGCGAAAATACAAGACTATTTTATTATTGACTAAAATATTATACGTTTGATTTGAATGAGGAGACAATTGCAAATTGATTATTACTCTTGATTATTACTCTTCGTTTTGATTTGATTAGATTTGATTTTGATTTAACAAACGAGTAAATATATTTTCTAGAGTTTGAAGCAACCGGAATTGACCAACTTAATTAAATTCGGTTTAACTAGATAACTTTAATCATACTCCATATATAAATTCAGCTTATCTTTCATAAATTTATTTTCCCATTTTCAAGAGTACCCGATTAAAAAATACGAAGAAAAAAAAACATAAGATTGGTACACAATAATTAAGAATAAATAAGTAATTTAACATCTTTAAACTGAAAAGTAAAGTGTTACAATTTTTCGAGACAATTTATTTTATAAAAAAAAAAAACTTATCTCAATAAAATGACTAAAATACCTTTAATAATACAAAGTAAAAACAAATCCAACAAATACAAAAATGGAAATGAAACCATCCGTCTTTATTTCTCACTCGGTTTCTTCTGATTTAGACTCAGTCGACTCACCGGGTGTAAACCGAATAAACCTCCTAACCTTAATATTCTCCCCGATCGCCGCAACTGTTTGTTTCACGAAATCCTTTACGAGAACTGAATCATCTTTGAGAAATGGTTGTTCAAGAAGCGTGAGCTCACCAAGACGTTTTGCCACCCTTCCATCGACAATTTTCCCCCTAATATTTTCGGGTTTGGACAAAATATCTTCTCGTTGCATTTCAATATCTTTCTCTTTTGTCACGATATCTTCGGGGATATCTTCAATGGACACGTATTCCACTTTTGGACATGCAACAACTTGCATGGCTAAATCGTCAACTAGATTTTTGAATTTTTCGCTTCTGCCCACAAAGTCGGTTTCACAGTTGACTTCGATTAGGACACCGATACGGGAGTCGTGAATGTAGGACCCGATTCTACCTTCCGCTGCTAAACGGCTTGATTTTTTGTCAGCTGTTGAAAGACCTTTCTTACGGAGATATTCTTGTGCTTTGACTAAATCGCCCTCGGTTTCTGAAAGCGCCTTTTTGCAGTCCATCATACCTGCACCGGTTTCTTCACGTAGTTGTTTTACTAATGCTGCTGAAATTACTGCTTTCGGTGCCCTGAAGAAGAAAAAAACAGCTCAAAAGTATCACTAAAGTGATCGTAATGTCATTATCATTTTTCCATTATATAAACAAAAAAGATTCAACTTACGCGGCAGCAGTGTCAACGGTTTCGGGAACTGCAGCCTGTGGCTCGGTTACTGGCGCAGACACCTTTTTTGCCGTAGTTTGTGCAGCAACTTCCGCAGCGAAATCTTGTGATTTCTTTTCCAATCCTTCACCAAGATTAAACCTGACAAACCTTTTCACTTTAATATTCTCTCCAATCGTTGCAATCGTTGACTTAATAAAATCTTTGACCACAACTTTATCGTTCTTGATATATGCTTGTTCAAGCAATGCCAGCTCATCAAGCCGTTTCTTAATCCTTCCTTCCACAATTTTTGACCTGAATTGTTCCGGTTTTGACAAGAGATCTTCTTTTTGCATCTCGATTTCTTTCTCTTTTGCAATCATTTCTTCCGGAACATCTTCGGGGACTAAAACTTGAACCTGGGGGCACGCAGCTACTTGCATTGCTAAATCGTTAACTAATTCTTTGAAAATGTCTCCACGTGAAACAAAATCGGTCTCACAATTAACTTCAATAAGGACTCCAATTCTGCTGTCGTGAATGTAGGACCCGATTCTGCCTTCAGCTGTTGCACGGCTGGATTTTTTGTCAGCACTTGCTAAACCTTTTTTCCTAAGATATTCTTGTGCTTTGACTAGATCGCCCCCGGTTTCTGTTAGTGCTTTTTTACAGTCCATCATTCCTGCACCGGTTTCTTCACGTAACTGCTTCACGAGAGACGGAGATATCGTTGCTGTCATGTGAAGTTTGAAAGTGATTTTGTCAAAATCAGATAATAAAATGCATAATGTTTGAATGCGCTTCTTCTAATAATCGGGTTTTTTTGGCAGCTAGTATGAAAGTTATACTAAACCTTTAGTAGTGGTTTCTGTACTTTGCTCGGCGGCAGCTACTTCAACTTTTTCGTTCTCAACTGGCGTGGCAGCCTGAATTTCAGCTTCTACTTCAACTTTTGTTTCCGTTTCTTCAATTTGATTCTCTACAGCTTCGACTTTTGTTTCAGTTTCTTCAATTAGATTCTCTACAGCTTCGACTTTTTTTTCTGCACGTGTCACAAATAAATTAAAGTCTTGGATCTAGAAGGCTCAAAGGATACTGGTTTCCACTCACACGAGGCACAAGCTTTTCACAAAAAAAAAGCTTAAATTTTCAACCATGTAAGCACTTAAACATTAAAATACTTCAATTACAAACAAAAAGTAGTTAAAAAAAAACAAAACGAGTATCAGAGTTCGCTATTCGCGTATCGCGAAAAAAACGTAAATACGATTACTACTAGGAAAGCATAAGCCAAACAAGTCAAAAGCAAACATGAAAGTTCGACAAACATAGTTCTCTAATCTCTCTGGTGATCGATCAACTAATAGTCCTCAACATCATCAACTCAACCCTGTACTTATAAAAACGACAACCCATTTTTTTGTTTTGTTTTTTTTCCCCATTACAAGCTACACTCAGTTAACGTGCCCTGCGCCTTGCTGGCTGCCTCTGTGCACCTAGGCGGGCGGAACGCTCGCTTTTAAACCAAGATTAAAGTTATAAAAAGTTATTTGAATGGCAAGTAAAAGTAGCGAAAGAGAAAGAACACAAACCTTCAATTGGGGTTTCCTCAGTTACGGGGGTGTCTACTTCTTCACTTGAGCTCGTGACAGTACTTGTCTCCTCGGGAATCTCTACTTGCTCTTCACTCGTAATACTACTATTTTCCTCGGAAACAGGTTCAGCTTTTACATCCTCGACTGGTTCAGGGGAAGTAATTTCAGAAACAAAGGTAAAGGGGGGGTGTTTGCATTCGCGTTATAATGAGCACTGTGACTTCAAGTCACGATGATCATATAAGCGGATCCAAACCGCAAATTCAAGCACGACCAAAATAATATGAGAAACAGAAATTAAAAGTCTAAACCTTCAGCTACGGTTTCTTCCATAACAGGAACGTCTACTTCTTCACTTGAGCTTGTGATAGTACTAGCCTCTTCGGGTATCTCTACCTGCTCTTCATTCGCAATGCTGATACTTTCCTCTGAAACGGGTTCAATTTTTACATCCTCGTCTGCAACAGATTATGGTTAATATAAATAATATATAAAAGTAACTACATTTTAAAACCGTACGTAAACCATGAATATAAGCAGCCAATAGAGGCGGAAAATTTGACCGATTTACTTATACATGGGTCAATTTGGTTTATAACTTCTCTATAACGGGTCAAACGGGTCAAATATGCCCTTTCTTAAAAGCATAAGCCTCCTAAACACTTTCAAAATATTAACTTATGACGGAACCAATATGACTTTTGTATTCATATTTGACACACTAAGTATAGGTAATAAAAATACATAGGATAAGGTGTTTTAGGTCGACCTTCACCCGACTAGTTCTGACCCATATATAAAAAAAACATTTTGACAGGCTACCCCACCTGCCCGTAATAGCCAATGAGCAAGAGTTCAAACCTTCGATGATCTTTTCCTCAGCTACAGGAGCATCTAATTCACTAGAAACAATATCAGGTTTAACTTCCTCCTCGGGAGTAGGTTCAACCTTTTCTTCCTCTTCTGGTTCAGGGGAAGTACTTTCCGCCTCTCCAACTGATTCGACTTTTATATCCTCGTCTGCAATGAATTATGGTTGATAGCAAAAACAGATTAAAGTAACTACATTTTAAAAACGTACGTAAACAATGATTAGAAGTGGAAATTTCGACACATTTACTTACAAATGGGTCATTTTGATTTATAATTTCCCTAGAATGGGACAAAGAAGTAAAAATAAAAATCGTATATGGAAATGTCCTAAATCATTTTGACCCATTACCCTGACCCACCCGTAATAGCCAATGAACAGAAGTTTAAACCTGCGATTAAGTTTTCCTCAGCTACAGGGGCATTTAATTGTTCTTCAGTAGAAGCAAGTTCAGGTTTGACTTCTTCTTCCTCGGAAACAGGTTTGGCTTTTTCATCCCTCTCGTCCAAAAATGAAGCAATGTCTTTATTTTGACGAAAGGCTACAAGGAACGGATTTGTAGCCGTGAAAACCTTTCCTTGAAGCTTTGAATCCAAAGCTTTATTATCTTCATCTTTCTTCATGGTCAATGTTACTTGACCTCTTGCAATACGTAAAACCTTAACTTTGACTTCTTGACCAATCTCTAAAGAAGAACCCGTACCCATTATACTTCCAAACCCTTCATCTGCTTCCTCTGAAGCCGGCAAAAACCCTTCTTCACCTTCCGGAAGATTTATAAACGCGCCAGATCTCGTAAGATTCTTCACTGTTCCCTCTAGTTCTTGACCCTTAACAAACTTTGTACTTTTAGCATTTGACCTTGGACCCGATTTTCTAGGAGGCCGCGATGACTCGCCACCACTACTAGAGGGCTCGGTTTCTCGCATGGTTAACGCTATTCGACCTGTTTGGATATTTGCTTCAACTAACTTCACTTTCACTTCTTGTCCAACAGAAACAACACTTGAAACGTCTTTTACGTAACCATCACTTAACCGTGAAACGTGAACCAATCCGTCTGTAAAAGCTCCAAAATCGATAAAAGCACCAAACGGTTGGATCGATCTTACTTTACCCGTGAAACTGGCACCTGGGATCAATTCTTCATCTTTCACAGGCGGCATTTCACTCTTTCTAACGGGTCGTGATCTTTGTTTAGTCTTATCAACGGTTGATGTTGGGTCTGTTGTTTGAACAGATTCTTGCTCAGAAACAGGGGAATCTGATTGGTCAGCTTGTTCAACGGCTACATCGACATCCACACCAGTGGCTAACGTTACTCCAAATCTTGGTTTACCAAATGTTCTGATATGTGGAAATAATCTAAAAGACGTTGTTAGAGGTAATACACAATCTTGAGCATATAGGGTTCTTCTGGTGGATCTTTTCAAATTATAGCATTTTATCAAGCCGTTTTTGGTCTTTTTTGTATGGAAGGTGGGACCGGGGATAAGGGAAATACTGCTTGTCGATGAAGGGATAATATGCGTCATTTCGTATCTCCAAGGTTAATCAGGTTTGATTTGGTTTAGTTCAGTTTAGTTAGTAACACTAATTCTTCATCAGCTTCCCCACCTGTTAAACGAGTCGAACGTGTTAAAAGTCACCCATGACACAATCAAGTATTTACAATCTCTTAAAATGCTCCTATTCAAATAAAAATTGAATCTTTTTTTAATAACAGTTTTAATTATCTATCAAATGAAAAACATGTTAAAAGTGTTTACGGGTTAACCCAAACCGTTACCCAACTATACCATTCACCAATTTCCTTGCATACACGTTTCATCGCAACGATTTTACTTTATTTTTCTTTTGAATTAATCTTGTACATTGCCAAAGAAACAATATTAGTTCCTATACCGAATGTTCATAACGAAACCATGTTTTAGCCTTCCAAATTAAACAAAAGATTCCATTTTTGCTTACAAAACTAATAAAAAACAATCACATTCATATTACAAAAGCAAATGCTATCGAGTTTAAACCGATTTCACCGATATTCCTGCAGCTAATTTCCATCAAGATTAAATTTTTAAGTATGCTACACACTGTATCCTAATAACCCACTTCAATTATACCATCAAGTTTCATAATTTCCAGAAAAAAACAATCAATTACAGTTATTTAACAACATAACAGCAAGAATAAGAGATAAACTAATTATCAAGAAAATATAAAAATTGTAAAAAAGGTTAATAATTTCAGCAAATTAAGAGTGACCCAGTACTTGTTTAAGGATTAAATTGAGAAATTAAAAATACCCAGAAGTAAAAGCAAGCTTCTTTAATGGAGGTTTTTGTGAATGAGTGAGGATGAAAAGAGGGAAATGAAAGGTGTGACTTTAAACCCTTATCTCATATCTTCATCGTCATCTTCTTCCAATTTTTGTTTTTGTTTTTTTTTTTTTTTTTTATTAATATTATGTTTTTGTAAAGATAATGTTTAATTAAATTTTGCGATTACGTTTTGTTTAATGGTTATGGATTGACGGAGTTTTTTGGGATATTTGTTTGTGGTGGTTTTCGGGTGATGTTTTATGTCTTTATGGTGTTATGTGTTTTTTAATGTTGTCAGGTTTGGTATATTAGGAGGTTTATGGAATTATGGTCATGGTCCAAATCCGTTTCTATTCGAGTTTTGGCTAATTAAGGATGTATTTAGGTTTGATTTCCAGATGGTTTGAGCTGGTTATGATTGGTTTGATGTTTCAACAATGGTTATAGAGTCAAGAGCCATCAGGTAAATGTGTTCAAACTTGGGTCATTTTTGATGTGTTGTATTCATGCAATCTTTGGTTTTTCCTTAGATGACTATCTACATATCCCCGTTGTGTCATCACTTAGTTTGATTGTGTGATCGAAATTATTCGGTTTGTGGTTTCAACAATTTTGTCTCGTTTGTTCAGGTCGTGGTCCGTTTTTAACCTATTTTCATACTTTTTGCCCTTAAATGGTTAAACGTATGTTGAGTTTGGTTGTCGAGGGGCTCATCTTAGATTATTGAATACCTTGTGACAAAATAAAATTGAATAAAACTTTCACCAAATGTTTGAGGTATCAAATTCGATTTCACCCGTTATATTTCTGTTAAGGACATTTACCGGCTCAAAATGGACAATTACCATCTCACTGATTTCGGTCGGAGCCTGTTGTTTTTGTTGTTGCGTTAGTTTAAGATCGGTTTATTAAGTTTATTAATGTATTTGTTCTTGTTGGTGTAAGTTTAGAGTCGATATGGTCGAATGAATCATTTTAGAGTCTTGTAATTCCTAACACATTACTAGTTTTCATTCTTGTAGCTATTTGTAACGGGCTGAATATTATTATTGGGCCATAAGATATTGGCTTTAGCATTTAGTTTGTTTGGAATGAAGAGCATAATTTTTGTATTTAACTTGTAAAAGTCTCTTTTTATCTTTTTCCTTCTTCTTCAAAACAATAGATACATTTGTTAAAATTGTAATTTTGGCATTCTAGTAACATATTACTTTTCAAATGTTTATGCTTATCCAAGAACTTGCATATAGTGGCGGAACTTGAAGAATTTCATATGAGAGGCCGAATAATTTTAGATGAGTTTGACGATGACAAGATTGATGAGTTGGCTGAAGAGTACGTAGGCACTTGGAACACATGAAGCATGACAAGAAGAAAAACGTGAAGAACGACTGGCACTCCGCACTCCCGTCCTCGAAGTGGAATGTACGTTCCCTTTGGGAATCCCGTCCCAAATGAAGGAAATTTAACAAAATTTCAACACGAAAAACATACCTTCTGAAATGGTCGTCCCAAAGACGTGGGACGCCCGTCCCTCGAAGGGAACTCCCGTCCTCGAGGCGTTAGACTCTCGTCCCCAAATGGGAACTCTCGTCCCGCGGGTCTGATGCCAAAATTCCAGAATTTTCTTTTTAGCACTATAAATAATAGTTTAGGGTTTTATTTTGTTAGGTTATGCAAATTTTTATTAAGTTTCTTTTGAATTACGAATTTTCAAGTTCTTAAGAAATCTTTGAATTAAGATTTGTTAAAATTCATAAATCTTTGGATTAAGATTCTATTATTGCTTATAAATCTTTTCATTAAGGTTAATATTCGTTTCCGTTCTGCGTCAGAGTTAATTGTGTATTATTTTTGTTTATATACCCATGTATAAAAAAAAAATCACTAACGACTTAGAGTTTTAGAACCATCACGAGATCAAATATTTTTTCTTTGTTTTTAACACAAATATTTTCTTTTCTCTTTAAAGCTCCGTCTATGCTTACATACTTTCCAACTATGATTGAAACAGATTGTTAGTCTAAACAAATGATAGGACCGGAAAAAAGCAATAAAGAACATAATATATACATATAGATAAATATGCATAAAGATGTCCAATCTCAGTTTCTTAAATATAATTGTCGTAATACTATTAAACTTGTTTATTACTTAAGTAAAACATTGGAGGTCTATTTTTATTTTTCACACAAATATTCAAAATCTCGAAACCGATCATAATGCACAAAAACGTATATATTTGATATATACATACATACACATACATACAAATATAATAGATAAACTTAAATTAAACTAACAACTTCATATTCGATTCACTTTTAACTCAATAATACATGAATCAAATAGAATATATAAATTTAAAAATACAACTACCATGAATCAAATCTTCTGCAAAGTGGTTAACAAAATCCATGAAATTCAGTCTTCATTTAATACAATACAAATATTTTAATCAATATAAAAAAGTTTAATGGATTAATTTTAATAAAAGCAATAATTATTTATCTTATGGTGTCCATGCCCTGAGTATAAACGTAAATCTGACAAGGAAGATCATAATGTCAGATTAAAAATTTAAAATCATAAAATTATATTTATTTTTTTAATTTTTTGGGTAAATTTTATTGCTTTTTAGATATTAATATCAATAATAATAACAATGATAATTATTAATAATAAACCTAGAAGTTATTTTCATGGTTGGTTGGTAGGGTTTTTGATTTTTATTTATTAATTTTACTTAAATATAACCTAATTGTCAAACAAATATAAGACCATTAATTATAAAAATAGTTGAGCTCTAATGAAGCATCTTCACATGTGGATGAAGACTCCTCGTATTATCCAAGGTATGTATTATATTGAGTTACTCTTTTAAAATTAATCAAGTTTGTCTTTTCGACATATTTTATAAGGGTCTACTTTTCTAAAACTTTTCTTCCACTCGATCTATCTCATCGGTCATTTTCAAATTATCGTTGTCGTGTTAATTAGAGAAGTTGCGATACATTCCAACTTTTCACGGTTTCTCTAAAGAATTGTGTGTTTATATGAAATCGTTACAACAAAAATGAATTATGCATTTTCTAGGGGTTAAATGATTCAATTTCATTCGTTTAATGTTTTTAGCAAAAGATGCCTAATGAGAATCGGAATTTTAAACTATCACAATTTTTTTAGAGAAAATTAAGTTAATTTCAAATTTGTTTATAGACTAACTCGTGTGAACATGAATTATGCATTTACTTAAAGAAAAAAAAATGCACTTGATGTCTAAAGTTGCAAAAAAGAGTGAGTGATGAATAATTAAATACTTCAACATGTCAATAAATGTAAAAGTTTTTATGTTAGGATTTTATTGGTGTTGTTATTATACTTTAGATCTTAAAGGTGAAGTACACTTGTGATTTATGGGTTGTTCAATACACTTTTTGTTGGAGAAAGAACCTTGATAAAAAAAAATGTTCCATCAAAATCTTTTAATTAAATGATTGATCATCTTTTTATGTTGGTTTAATAAAGAGTTTGATTTTTTTTTCATGGATTTACTTAAGATAATAAAAGATAGCCATGAAACATAGAAAAGTGTTATATCTATTTGTGTTGAAAATGACTAACTTTTACTATACTAATTTTCTAAATCTTCTTCTAGGTAAGGTACTATATACCGAAGATAACGAATTCTATATATATACTTTTACAAAAAATGGATGGGACGTTATGAATAGTGAAGCAGACAGACAACCTGCTCCAACCTGTTTGATTGTCTGTTTAATCAGGCTGACAACCCGCTCCTATCTGTTTGTCTGTCTGCTTAAATAATAAAAAAAAAATTTATTTTTATTCCAACCTGCTTGTCTGTCTTCTTAAATAATATTTTTTTTGTATTTTTATTACTACCATGCCCCGACCTACTTGTTTGTCTGCTTAAATAATAATTTCTTTTTTATTTTATTTTTATTACTATGCTATTAAATCTATACACATGAAATATATATATATATATATATATATATATATATATATATATATATATATATATATATATATCGAGTATATATCCCAAAGATCAGTGTCGTATCAAGAACAAACATGTCTCATACAAACTTGTAGTCTGAAGCTTTAATATGGAGCCGGAAAAAAGAAGGCATGTTACAATGTTGTACTCATGATACATCATATATCTTAGGAAAACATGTTCATAAGAACAAACATGACACTACGCATACTACCAGAATACAAGAAATGAGTCATCCATAAATCCACATACCGAGGGGCGGAGCTAGGAATATTCTTGAGTGGGTTCAAGATTAGGATTTAGTTACGTTTGAATGTAAAAACAATAGGTTCATATACCAAATAAGGGTAAACTTACACTAAAATATGTTAAAATTCTAAAATATTTTTAATTCAGTGGATTCGATTAAACCTGTTCGGTTCAATGTAGCTTCGTCCCTACACACACCTTACTCAAATGCGACCTTATTATATAAGGTAGCACGGGGTAAACCTCAAATATGTGACCTTTTCATATCTCATTTCCCTCTTGCTTACATGTTATTCATATCTTCTTTCTTATTCGATTCACCAAGCAATTAATGATTTATTCCTTTGTTGTTAGGACGTAACTTTCTTATCAGTATCAATCCACGTATACAGATCACGACCCCGATCCGGATCTTGATAATAATTCCCAATTTCACTAGTGTATCAACTACGAAATCACATACGAAAGGCTTCCAGAAGATCATATCAACATTGATGTACGAACTATATAATAATTGATTAAAATAATGATTATAATCGATCGATGAGATAAACAAACGGTATCAAAAATAAAAGAAATTTATGAAATACAAATTGGTTTTAAAGTTGCATATTCTACAATATTATATTAAAAGACCTACATTTAATAAGATTAAAGGTGATCTTTTGCTTGGTTGGATTGATTTGGAGTTATTATAAACATATTCATAATATATTTATTTCATTCTATTATTTAAAAATAAATAAAATCTTCAAATTGTATTTTTTAAGGGATCTTCTATTGCAAATCGTGTGGTGTTAATTGATGAACACATCTGGTATTCCATGTGCCATCAATCTACTGTAGATATCCCCCCACTTGCTTTTGTCCTTCTTTTAACTAAAGCTAATTAATTTTAATTATTTATGTTAATTAACTAATACTTAAACACAACACAATCGAACAAAATCTAATAATCAACTTAATCCTATCATTTAATTAATTGTTTATTACTTTATAATTAGGATCGATATTTTGGACTTGCATTCGATGTTGACCGTTTCTTATCAAATCGATAGTTCATATGCAAACACGTCTTAACGTACTTTTAATTAATCACAGATAACACAAAATGAGAAGGTTTTAAGTTTTATGAGCATCTTATAAATGTTTAACAATTTGAATTGATTTACTTATTACATATCATTTAATTTGGTATTTTTTAGCGTTTCGGACATTATTTCATGATATTATTTTTTTTAACGATATTTTTTAAATTGGTTTGTATTTAAAAAATAAAATGATTTTGATGTTTTCAAGATGTCCAATATTGATTTGGGAATGAAACCATGTTATTATTAAGATTTTAATTGTGTGTATTTTGATTAGTAAAAAGTGTAAGATAACAATATTCTTTCCCATCTTTCTTAGAATAACAATAATATTGTTAAATTCTTTATTTTTGTTATCAACCCTATTTTAAGAATTCTAAGTAATGTGATGTGGATATTCATGTCATTTCCACTGTACACTATAAGAAAAATGTTATTTTTATACATTTTTTGTTCATGTTTATAGAAAACATATAGTTATTTTTATTGATTTGTTCACACTTTTAAGTGTGTACAAATTTATTACATTTATAAGTGTGAAGAAATTTATAAAACATCTAAAATTTAAGCACTTTTATTTGTGTAAAGAATGTACACAATTAAAAACGTGTATAAATTTATAACTTCTCCATACTAAAAAATGTAGATGAAAATTTGTGAGACCCACTTTTTTCACACACTAAGGGTGTGAAAAATATGGTGTGACAAATTTGTCTCCAAATTTTTTATTGTGAACTTTTTTGTATTTCAACACATTTAAATGTGCGAATTTTTTTTTTCTCTACACTCACAAATGTTTAGTTTTTCGTATATATTTATTTTTTAAACAAAAATAGATTGTACACACTTATTATTATTAATAATTTATAAAATTTATATGATTTTTAAAAATATAAAGATATAAATATATAGAATTATTACATTTGTTGTAGTGATACCTTTATTAAAGACGTATATGTGACTTCTAAAATTTTATTTGGCCTTGAAAGATGCAACAATATTTTTTTTTCTTTTTCTTCGTAAGTTCTCATATATTTTATTTGCGACTAACTATAGTTTGAAAAACAACAAATACTATAAATGAAGCTTACATTCATATTAGTTTACTACTCAAAAAAGAAGTGTATCTTGTGAATATTTCTATTCAACCAAATTCTTTCATGGATCTTTTAGTAAATATGTTGCCTATTATATAATTATGATTGTGTTTCAATATTATGTTGATTGAATCCTAAGTGTGTTGATATTTTATTTTATTTTTTATTCCATACTTATGTGTAAGCTAACAATATAAATTACACTTGAAACTTGAAACATGATAAAATATTGAAATGCAATAATTTTTCCAACTACATATATGCAGTATTTATATATTATCTATTGGTTATAATTTTATTGAGTCAAATTTTGCATGCAAGTGATTTGTACATGTTGCCTTAATTGGAACATTTTTTTAGGGTTTTTTTTTAGACCAATAATATGCTTATTACATACTATTTTGTTCATAAAAACAGTGTTTTTATGTGTGCGCAATTTACAAAAAGAATATATATATATATATATATATATATATATATATATATATATATATATATATATATATATATATATATATATATAGGATCTGGATCCGGTGATAAATGTATTTTTTGTGAGAAACCACATTAATTCAAAAGATTTTTATTTTAATTCAAAATTTTCAATTTTTTTTTTATAGAAAGTATAAATCGAAGTTAGAATTCGTAATATAATAACTATTTTTATGGATATATTGAATCATAACTACATAAATATAATATTTTTAAAAGTATAAAACTTTGAATTAAAATAAAAATATTTTGAATTAATGCATTTTCTCAACGTCGTACCAAAAATCCATTTCTCACATGATCCTTCTTTTATATATATATATATATATATATATATTTAAAATTTAGTTGTTGTTTGTTAGTTTTGCAGGTAGATGGTAAATTAGTTATTAAATTAAAAAGCGAAAATGCACCAGATGACCATTGTATTTACCAAAATTATCCGTCTAAGTCATTGTACAAAGTTTATGTCTATTTACATCACTATACTCCATTTGACCGTTTAAATAACAACCTTAACTTTTAAAAACCGTTTAAATAAATCATTTTGATGACCTGAAACCCTTTGGTAACCGCCACGTCACCCTTTTCTCTAACTTTATATTTTCAACCTTATAAACAAGAAATTAGGGTTTTTTGTTTTGGGATGTATCCTTGAACCATTGCAGAATTTGTCCTGCTGTCAAATAAGCTTCTACTAATTTAGAAGACATTCTTCCTGTATCTACACCTCCAGCACTCGCATTCTTCCATATTCCAATCCCAGAAATCCGTTCCGGTCCCTTTTTACAAATTAATCGGTCTTCTTGTTACCAACAACGGCCTCACCTAAAACTATATACAGAATTCCCTGTTTTAAACACCTTACAAATTGCACAAACTCTGCGTATAATAACTGACGACCTACACACAGGACAAACACATATTGAAATCCAATTGGTAACCCACATTCAAATTGAAAATCCAGAATCGAAATTAAACCCGAATTAACAACCCAAAACTGAAATTAAAATTGATATCTTAAACCTTCAATTTAACGTAATCAGAGATGGGTTCAAATCCTAATATGGCTAATCAATGAAGACGTGACTCACCTTCCTATTTAGAAGATGGATCGCAGTGGTGGTCGGAATCCAAGTATCGTTTGCTTAGCATCTCTTCATATTAATGATTTAAGGATCTTGGCTCTTTATTTAAAAACCCCTGAAAGGCCTGAACTGTTTCTTTTGCGTCTTTTGAGATTTTAGCATTTGCTGGTAACGCTTTTTTCATAATTCGGCTTACATTTGCGATTGGAAGGAATCGGTCTTGTTCACGGAGTGAGTGGTCGCCGTTGTGACCTCCACCAGATTCGTTATCAGAATCCGCCATTGATGAACTGGTGACGCCGGAGGAGGAATCGGGTTCAATTCACTGCACGGTGGTTGCGATGGAGCTAACGACGGTGCGATGGATTGTAACGGCGGTGGTGGTTGCGATGGAGCTAACGGCGGTGCAATTCACGTGTATCGGAGTTCATCAGTTTAAAGTGAAAGAGAGAGAGAGAGTTTAAATGAGAGAGATATAATAATTCTGCAATGCACTGATATCAAGGGGATAAGAATTCTGCAATTTAAAGTGAAAGAGAGAGAGAGAATGACGTCACCGGTTTTTGACCGGTAGTTTGAAAAAAAGTGGTTTAAATAAACGGTCAAATGTAGTTTAGTGATGTAAATAGACATAAACTTTGTACAATGACTTAGACGGATAATTTTGGTAAGTACAATGGTCATCCAGTGCATTTTCCCAATTAAAAAATAGTCTTAAATTTCTTACTATTTGTAACTTTTTTGTTAAATTAATAAAAGACAATATATTAAAACCCCCAAAGGGCCAAAACCAAACTCTTACTATTTCCATTATTGTTAAACTTTCTGAACTTTTGTTATTATTTTGTTATTGTTTGGCTTTGACGTTAGAATCTTTGTGATTCTATTGGTAGCCTTTTTGCTAATATTCATATTGAATTATTTGTAAAAAATCATACTGTATAATGTGTATATGAAGTATAAAATCAATTAGGGTATCTAGTCATACAAATCAAGTATGATTGTCTCTTATCCTATACAAAATAAATTAAATATTATTATGGTAAGATTATATTAGCTAAATATCCTTTAATTTATCTATCATATATACCTCAAAAGGGTATTGGGAATATTTTTAATACAATCCGTAAAATTTTCACACTAAATATGAAAAAGCGTTGTTAGAGAAATTGATGGTCATCTATAACTATCCATCAACTCCAATATTATTGTTATGATCGCCAAGGGTTAAATTCCCTTGACCAAGCCCGACGTGAAGATGAGTTATCGCGAGTAACCAAACCAAATCGAAAATTAAACATCCCTATTTCGATTTCAGAAGTAGTGTATATCTTTATTTGATTCTATACTTATTATTTAAATTAGTAAAAAGGTTAACCTTTTTGTATTAAATCTTTTATTGGATGGATTGTGGGTTTGACAACCCATAATATGATCCCACAAATATGGCGTGAAACAGCTCGATTGGATTTGTGCATGGATACTCACTATTTATTTATTCATATAAAACACAAACTTCAATATTTTTCTCAACAATTTTAATTCATTTAATTATTACTTCATTAATCATATGTTTTCTCACCCATCCCAATGAAGAAAATATAATATCGGATCTTAAAAGTACCTTTTCAAACAATAATGTATATTTCCTTTGTGATTACGTGTGTGTGTATATAAATAAAAAATATAAAAATAGAATTACATTTTTTGTCATTTAATTTAGAGAACATGCCAATTAGATTCTTTTGGGCGAAAAATTATTTCATTTGTATTCCTTTACCTAGAGTTTGATCGAGCTAATTTTGAATATGTAACATTATAGATCTTGTGGGGCAACATCGACTTCATTTCGACCTTACATATATCGATTACCATCATTTTGGGTGATCAACGATCTGAGACACTGATATTTTGTTACTTATGTGCAATAACATTTCTCTCTATGTTATTCGTTATCTTCATCAACAAACTACAATTGTTTGTCTTGTTTCATATTCTTTACTCAAGTTTGATCGTTCGAAAATCTTTTGGCAGGGATGTCGGGACTATTAGATAGTTTTATGAGCATTTTATTGTGTGGGCTCCACCCAATTATGAAGACATACCCCATCTCTTTAAAGTTTCATGTCACCTTATACATGTTTATAAAACGAGTAAACAAAAAAGGTTTTTTATGTTTATGTTGGGGGAGGACTAGTGTTTTGACGTAAATGTTCGCGACCTAATCGAGATAACTTTGTGATTGTTTCTGAATTCTTTTTCTTGATCATCCCAAAGATGTTATTTACGAATGCTTAGACGTGGGATTTCTTATAAAAATATCCATTAAGTTTTTCCACTAAGCTACTTAGGTGGTGGGTGCCTTATAGCTATAATTATATAAATCGTCCCTATGATTTATCCAAAATTATGGATTTCGTCTCTAAGTTTAAAAAATTGTATAAATCGTTCAAGTTTATAAATTAATTACGTTTTTCGTCCCTAATTTCTAATTTGCACATGTAATTGGGGCAAACCTTAGGGACCAATTCCGTAATTGAGGACAAACTTTAAGGACAAAATCCGTATTTAATTGAAGCAAATTTTATGAATGAAAAAAGTAATTAGTTTCTAAAAGTGAATGATTTATACAACTTTTTAAACTTAGGGACGAAATTCATAATTTAAGATAAACGTTAGGAACCATTTTTGTAATTAACTCTTATCTAAATTATACTTCACTATGCGACTTTGATGGTGGTTACTTCACAGTTATCTAATTTATAGCTATTTATGAATCATTTAATTTATACTTATGTTAATTGAAATGAATAAAAGATTAAATGATAAAAAATGTTTGAAAGAGGGATAAAGAAGCAAATTTTAATACTTTAGGACCAAATTAATAGGCTAATCATTATTTGAGGACAAAAAATTTAACTACATCATAGTTAACCCTGTGATAGCGAAGTGCAAAATGCTATTCATGTTGATCATATATTTAATTGGTAATCCTATCATATTGACAATGACAATAATATTCATAAAATATTATGTACACATTATGCATATTTTACTAATAGTTATTTCAATGTAATGTGTGGAAATTATTTTTGTGAGGAGATTTATGTTGGATTTAAACAATCTTTTTCTTCAAAAATTTTATATTTATCTCCTTAATTGCTAGAAATCTCTAAAATCAATGGACTTCTATAGTTTGATTTGTCATTTCGCGTTGTTTCGTTTAATTTTATCTTGTGTGTTTAAGCATCCAATAATCAGTTTAAGACATATGATGAATGTGCATTCATAACTTTTGTTATTTATTGGTATTTTACTTAGCTTATCATAATAAGCATAATATAGTATAGATAAACCGATAAGCTAACGATAAGCTAAGTTGTATGTATCCCTTTATGTTTATAAAACCAAAAAGAGCTTAAGATGTAAAAGTATATATTAAAATCTTTGTGTAAGTTTATACGTCAAAGCCTATAAGTTTATTAATTCACTCTGATTATATAAATTTTAACTAGGCGAAAACAAATCAGACCTTAATTAGAGGACTGTTCAAATTGATAAAACTTAATGGATAAAGTCATAAAACTAATTGGGGACATAATATTACAATATGCCTATTAAGACATTGATTTTACAAAACCTTTTAACATTGTTAAGTTTATTGGATATTGTTCAATTTATTTTGACACTAGCTTATTGACCCGCCTAATATGCGGAGATTTATATCAAAAAATATATAATGTTATATAAAAAGATTAATAGAAAACTATTAGGTATGTAGACAAAATGATTATATTAGCAACTGTGAAATTAGATAAAACATTTACTGTTTAATTCGGAAAAAACCTTATTAAAAATAAATTAATTATAATATATAAAAAAACTAAAAATATTGCGTAAACAGGACGAAAAAAAAAAAACAGAAGATCTTTTAATATAATATTTTTTCCCGTTTATATGCAAAACACTCGTAAATAATTTTATTTTTCTTTTTATAATATATAAAAAAAACTAAAAATATTGGGTAAATAGGACGAAAAAAAAAACAGAAGATTTTTTCATATGATATGTTTTCTGTTTATATGCAAAACACTCGTAAAACAATAAAATAATTTTAGTTTCTTTTTATACTAAAAATGTGTATGTGTTTGAAGAAAAAAATATATTTTGTATTATTTTAGAATTAATTTAAAATACAAGTGTTAGATTATTTAAAGTAGAAAGGTTAATTAGAAAGGTTAATTAGTTTTATTTAATTATTACTATTTAAAATAAAGGTTAAATTATTTAAAGTAAATGAGTTTTAATGAAATTATTAGTGATGATATCATCAAAATGATCTAATGGTTCAAATTAAAGTTGAATTTCTATCTAATGATTATCACTTTGACAAATGACATTTTAGGCGTCTATTTTATTATATATTAAGATAATATTAGAATATGTCTATTAAAACATTGATGAACTAAGAGTAAGATAAAAAGATTGTGCACTTGACATGATTTAACAAAACCTAATAACATTGTTAAGTTTATGGACCAAATTAAGATGGGTCTCCTTGTTTCAAATAAAAAATGTAAACCTTTTCCTTTAATAAGCTAAAGTTACATATTGATGAATACTTTAGGGATGGAAATATATATTTATTATAAAGGTAGGTGAGAGTTCAATCAAAAATATAAGTGACATAATCCATGACCAAATCAGCCTGACTCAAATTAAAATAATCAAAAGGTATGTATGATCCACGATCCACCCATCAACATTGTACTTTGAGTTTACTAATAACTTATATCATATTTGTTGTATCATTTTTAAAAATAAACAATGTTTTATTTGTTCTAAAGAAGTTGTTACTTTTTGTAATTTAGATATGATTTTACTAATTAACTTATACTAAAGATGCTACTAAAGATGCACATGGTAAGATATCTTTAATGTTAAGTGTATTTATTAACTAGATTATTGTCTCGTAATAATACGAAAATATATAAAAATTAAATCGTAAATTTTTGTGTATGTAGATTTTAAGCTATTATGAGAAAATGATGTTATACCGATGTTTATAGTTATAATATAATATACACTTAATATTTTGATGTTTTGTATTAGGAGATTTTAGAATAATAAAAAGTAAATCACAGTACAAATTGAACGATCCTATAAGTATATTAGAATTATGTTTTTTATTTTAGTGGAGATGGAATGAAAAGAGATAATGTAAGTATGTATTGTAAGAGGGTGTAAAATGAAAAATAATCTTTGATGATATTATCAATCTGATCTAACGACTAACATCAAAGAAGTGAACATATCCAATGGACCTTACTTCGTCATGTGACATTTAAGGTTCCCTTTTTATTATATATTAAAAATTAAAAATATACAAAATATAAAATTCACCTTAAGTATAAATCTTTAGATCACAAGTTAAATAAAAAATATTTAAGTATACATGGTAACAAACTTATACTTATAATCTAAACTAATGTTGAAAATAATATAAAATTAGCCATTTAATTTTATATATATTTTATTAAAATGGGATGATATACACCACACCAATACCAATAAATATATAATCGCCATTCTTTGACCACATGTGATTACTGATTATCACCTTCCAAGTTTATTGGTTCACAAATGATAATATATATAAACTTCGAACAAATTTACTTTATAATAAATATTAAATAATATGTTTTACATCTATTTTTCGTAATTTAATAATGCCCATTAAGTATGGATTTCTTTCTACACATAGTTATTACTTTTTTGGAGACAAGATCCTCCTATTCCAATTCCCAAAAGTCACCATAATTATTTTTATTACTAATTTAATAACAAGATTTTTTTTAATCCAAAAATGAATTAAAATAAATAAATAAATAGGAAAAAACATAAAATCTAAGCAAATTTATATAGAAATGATTTGGGTCAGAAACTGCAATGTATATCTAAATGCAATCTGATCCAGCGATGCAATAATCACTCAGTTTTTTTTTTTTTTGAAAAGAGTTGACAGCTTTAAAAAGGGGACCAAGATCTCTTATATATTATATATACTTGTACTTATACATATACTTTATATATATGTATAAGATTCTAAGAAGAAGAAGGAGCTAAAGAAGAAGGTTTTGTATTAGTTTTGAAAGATCAAAGTTGGTAAAGAAATCGATCGAATTTGTTAATCGAAAACTTAAAGAGAAAAGATGAATTATTTTGGTGGAAATGAAAGATCTTCATCTGCTGGTGGATCATCATCAAGAAAAGGGAAAAAGAGTGGTTCGGATAAGCCGAAACAACCACAAAGAGGTCTTGGTGTTGCTCAGTTAGAGAAGATTAGACTTCATAGCCAAATGGGCTTTCTTCCTCAGGTATATATACACATCTCTATCAATATCTATATACACTAGTGAACATACATAGATGTTTAGCTTTGGGGTGTCATGGGAGCAGTTTGAACATATGAAACTCCTTGGTGAAGTTTTTAAACCCTAAATATTTCAATGGACTCCCCAACCAAATTGAGTTTTTTCATAGATCTATCTCTCTAGCTTGCACATATAAGACCTGATCACTTCTCGATTATTCGTGACCTGACTATGATTAGGTCGCATCACTAGACCAGAATCATGTCATATATAGGCCGGTTGAAATATTAATCCGGCCGGTATTAAGAAGCCCAACCTAGCTATCAATCATCTATTCTTCAATGTTCATTCTTGTCCATTTCTTTCATCATTTGAAAGTTGTTTTCAAATTCTCAAACTCGATTTTCCATTGTGAACTAGCTATTCATCATGCATGTAAATTTAGAAATACACAAGGAAACACAAATTAATTAATAGCAACTAATTACAAGAACTTGAAGAAGAAGAAAAAACATCATAAAGTTAAATTCATTTTTTGTTTTTTCATTAGAAGATCTAGTTCTCTTTTGTTTTTGCTTTTGTAATTGGAAGACGACCTCGATTATGATAGTTTAAAAGTCTAATTACTTTAACTTCATCGACATTTCTCATTCCTTGTTGAATTTTTTGTATGCAGGAGGATATCAGGATTCAAACTGCATATTCATCTTCATCTTCCTTCTCATACACTTCACCATCTACAACTTCTTTCAATACTTATCAAGGACATCATTCACACATGGTATACTATAAACCCTAAATAGATATA
The DNA here is from genome assembly GCA_910822075.1 of Senecio squalidus. Lineage (NCBI taxonomy): Eukaryota > Viridiplantae > Streptophyta > Magnoliopsida > Asterales > Asteraceae > Senecio > Senecio squalidus. The sequence continues at coordinate 67,211,204 of CAJVGC010000060.1, forward strand.
CTCATATCCTAAATTAATTTCTCAACGAAAAAAAGTTTCCCCTTCAATAACCAACTTAATTGTTTATCAAAATTCCCATTTTCTTCGCTATACATAAAGGTCAAACAAAGAATTAAACATTCACGAGAAGCAAGCCGAGTCACTATTGTTGTAACTTTGATTCACAATTTTGAAAATCATCTCAAATATATAAAAGTTTAGGAGTCATAGTTATAAACTTACAATATTTGTGATAAGTTTGTTTCTCAAGAATATTTAGTCTCTCGCTGGACCGTATTAGTTTGTACACTTACATAGTTACATATACATAGATTCAAAGATATTGAAAGTATAATGCTAATTAGTCCGTATTAGATATTCACTGAATCTTTACAAATTGCAGATGGGCATGGGCGAATTAGAAAGACCGAACACTGTATATAGCGAACCACAGCTACCTAGCAGTAACCTGAGGTAAACGAATAAGCATGTTCCATCATTTACGAACCATACATATGATTTTTACTATTGTTAATATTCTTTGATTATCATTAACATTTAATAACTGACTTTAAATCAGATGGGATGCAACTCATGCAAGTAGTATCATGTCAGAGGCTCAACACTATGCACAACCTGCTGGTATAAGCATACATCATTATAGCCCAGAATTAGTAGAGGTAAGTGTATACTACATTTTGAGTTTTTTTCCGAATCGAATAAGCATTTGATTATAAAGATTATAATATTTTTTTCTGCTTAATTATATGTGAAGGATTCAATGAGGACCAGGCATTGGATAGATCAAAATGATTCAATGCGAACAAGCAGTCAGAATTCGGGTGGTTCAAATGGCAGCCAAGAATTAGATCTCGAATTAAGACTTGCACTTTGATTCAATAATTCTCTCTCTCTTGTGTGATCGATTACTTACTTTTGCAACTTCTTGTGATCTTACTTATGGTTTGAGGGAAAAATTTGTATAACTCATTCGAAAATTCTCAAGTTAAAGATGCAAGAAAGCAAGTTAAGATTCTTGACTGAATTCTCAAATGTTTTTTAGGGTTTGCTAATTACTTATGTTTCCAATTGTCATGCAATTCTAACTAAAAATTAGAATTTTCCAATATAAACTAAAAGATTTTAGCTAGAGTCTCGCATTACATAGATGTATAGTTGATCGGACACACAAATTTCAGTTGCTCGAATATGTCTTTTAAGTCATTCATAGGTATATATCAAAGATTTTAGTTAACATTAATTGTCTTAAACATTAACAAGGGTAAATTTACAAGCCGGAAGTTGAAACCTGTAGTTTTTATAAGAAAAAGAAAGAAATAAAAACCGAAGTAGGAAGCATGCTAGTAATAACTTTCCGATAAGATCAAGAGACTCAGATCGATGAGTAATCGACTAGAACATGAAAACTTATGGCCGTATCCAAGAGAAGAATCAAATAGGAATAGGAATATAATACAGATGAAGCATCATTTTTATGATATGCCATGTATAAATGAAAAGATATGTTTATATATTTAATCTACCAATTATTGAAGAAATATAAATATTCAGTTAGTGTAGATATTTAATTAGTAATATACAAACATCGTATAATTATTTTGATCTGGTTGGCAATAAATATTCAACATTAGACTTCATTGAGAAAATTTTATTTGGGTTTCGAGGCGTATCTATAGATATTATACGTATTTATTTATTTATTCCATATTGTAATATAGTTTGAGAACCATTAATTTGACGAGAAATGCTTAGATGTAAAAAATTTATAAAAAGTTGTATACAGAATGAGATGACATTCTATGAATGGAATGAAAGTTGAGGAAAGATAATTAGTGGAATAATCTTATTTGTTAAATTCATGTGTCACCTTATTTTGTATACATTTTTTTGTAAATCTTTTGTATCTTTAACATTTCTCTAATTTGACTAGCATGTGTGTCAACCACTCAATTTCAAATCGTGTCTTACAAATGATATACATATACACATAATAACATTTACTAGGATAAATATGACTATTCAATGAATATACTCATATTTATCAAATCATAATATATTTTTTGTGTTTCAACATTTTAACATGGATTGTCTTAGATGAGATGGTAAACGAACAACACCTCTAGCCGAAAGGTCCCGGTTGCTTTTTCATTTTCATTTGATTTTTATCTTTATATTTACTTCCTTTAAATTACTTAAAATTAACAAAAAGAACCTCGAATTTACAAAAGATGTTCCGTTTAAACAATGTTATAAAATTATGTAACTTTTTTGTTATTAATTTATTTATAATACTATTAGTTTAATTATTTCTAATATTAATATTATCATGATTATTATTTTTATAATAACTAGCTATTACTTTAATAATATTATGCATATTAAAAATTAAATACAAGTCCATATTAATTAGTCATAGTTTAATAATTATTCTTCATATCAAAAATAAATATAAGTCTATAGTTTTGTTAAAACTAAAGTAAATAGACTAATTATTTTGTTATGATATTTGATTTTTTTTATCCTAATATCTAATCATATTAAAAGACATGTAATTATAAAAAGTTTAGAGATGTTTTAGTTTTGAGAAATGATTAATAGACACAATTTATAGACTTACAAACGGACCTAATGAATTACATGTTTGTACCTTAGGCAATGAAGACATAACATGTTTGCATTGCATAATAGACAACTATAAATGGATTAGGTTACTTTTAGACCTTCCTCCACTGATATTCTATGACCATTCTTTCAATTTGAGGGTGATCCATCATAATTAGTGAACAAGTGTAAGCTTCGCGGCCCGCAATTATGGAGTACTAACTACACCAAGGAAAAACAATGAAGTTGAACAGATAAGTTAACGCCCCTATTAAGTTTCTGCCTACTTCAAATGCAACTTCTTTTCAGAAAGATAATTAATTACAAACTCACTATTTACATTTTGTCTCCAATGAGACTCGGACCTTCAATCTCAAAGAGGAAAACAAACACTTACATCAACTCATACCGTTGAACTAAAAGTCCTTGGTACTTGCTATGCAACTACTTCCGAGAATACCTCAAAATGAACTAGTTGATGCTAATTAGAGCGTTGGTCCCAACTACCAAGGTAACAAACAATGGTTGTGTATTTTTATAATGGTTCTTTATACTAGAAATATTACACTAAGGGGATGTTTGTTTAGGCTTATGTAACAGGTTTACGAGCTTATGTAAGTTTTGATGAGCTTATAAGTCCAATTTTTTCGGCTTATGAGCTTATCATAAGTCCAATTTTTTCCGGCTTATGAACTCAAGTTGATAAGCTCATAAGCCTAAAAAATTGGGCTTATAAGCTTATCAAAATTTACATAAACTCATAAACCCGTTACATAAGCCGAAACAAACACCCTCTAACAAAGTGCAAGCTAGCTAGTGGTGATAAAAATATAGATTACAAAGAAACAGGCCGGCTCCACTAACCTGGGCTTAGAAATAGCCTGCTCTATGTTACTTTTATTTTCTATATTGGGCTTGCTATTAGTATTTTCACCAAGTGCTAGTGTGCTACTATTAGTGAAAAAAGAAATCCTTGAAACAGTTTAACTTTATGTTAAAAAAGGTAGAAAAATTCATCTTCTTTGAATTACATTCAAAGAAATGTTTTGAAGAGTATTCCTTAATGTGATCATCTTCGTTGGAATCATCGTCTCTCTCTTGACAAAGTTATAGAATAACCGAGTCTTGGATTGCAAGTCTATTTAATCAAAATAATCTTAAATTTTCTGACTTATGTTCAAGACCTAATATAGATGATTTGTTTGTTTTAGCTGAACATTACTTCATTCCGGTAACGCAACCACATCTCAACATCTTTTACATGCTTCATTCACTTTCAACCATAGGATTTGCTAGGGTGAAAGCCACTTTCAGATTTTTTGGAACGGTAAAAAGAATTACATATAAAAATAAACTTGCAAGAAACTTGTGAAACATAGTGATAACAAGGTGAGGGAAAAGGATCGACTTGGGCTTACAAGTTACAAGTGCAAATCGATCTAGTTTATCCCTTTTTTTTTTCGCCTACTAGAGACCCATACAAATAACAAAAGCTTAACATAATCGCAAATGGTATTGTTTCTAGGTCTCTTGTCATTAAAAGTGGCTTCATTTCTATGTTTTCAAATAACCCAAAACATGGTATGAACTACCATTTAGTGGAGCCAGGACTTGGCCATGGTTCAATGAGTGGTTAATGGGAAAAGGAATACAATGGAATGCAGTGAGGGGTTAATGAATACTCTCAATTTTGAGTATAATGGAGTATTACCTATTATAATGCAATGATTAACTACAATACAACAAATCAACCTCCATCAATCATTATTATTACCCCCATTACCCCTCATTACCCCTAACCAAGCACCTCCCTAAGTGTTTTTTTCCTATTTATTATATGAATATATATAGGAAACCGTATTGGTTAGCCATCATATCCAAACTGGTTGAGCATGTCATTTACTGCTCAAACCCATAATAAAATCACATATGATCAAGGTTATAGATAACGTAAGGCGTGGCGTGGCTGCATGAGTAAACCTCAAACTTTGCAAGAAATGACGTTTTTCAAAGCGTGACAAGACGGCAAAAAAATTTAATATATTTTATAATTTTTTATATACTTGTATATATATTTTTACTATTATTAAGTTATATAAATATTAATAAATTATCAAAAAGTCTGTGTTAACATTTAATTATATATATTTTAAGATATAGTTACCAATTTAACAATCAAATGATCTTTATAGCAATTTTAAGCTATTTTTAAACTTTTTTAAAAAAAAATAAAAATAATTTTCGTTACGTGTTACAAAAAACTCGCGTTAAAGCGAGTCTAGGCCTACCGTTTTTTTTTCCGTCTTGCATGTTTCGTAACTTTCTCGCCATGCCTCGATGCCATGGCGCGACTTGGCTCCGCCATGACGCGTTATTTAGAATCTTGCATATGATATACAAATACAATCACATGTGATATGCGTAGATATCAGATGTGATATGTGTAATATCACATGTGTTATGCGTACTATCACATTTATGTCGAAAAAATGAAGGAAAAAAAAATCGTCCCAATTCGATATTTTTTCTAAATTTAGGTAATTTATACGTTTTATAGTAATTCTCTTCTATGAAGTTTTACGAATTGGTAATATCACATTTGATATTATCGTTACAATTTCAATATCTACACACACAAAAAAAAGTTGTCGAAAATATATAACACCACTGCTCTAATTAAAGATAAAAACGAGACGATCGCAGCGGTGTTATTTGTTTCGTCTAACGATTAACGGTTTTTGAGATAAATTAATTTAAAAAAAAAATAAAAAATTAGGTTTTTGTTTTAAATGTTAGCCATTAAATTAAAATGGGATAAATGACCAAAATTATGTCTTTTGATTCTTAAAAAATCATATGTCTTAATTATTTATTTAACTATAATTATAATTATATCTAATAAGTTGATTTTCATATGTTAAAAACTAAAAACTCACCTAATCCTCATTGCTCAAGTACTATAATTTAGTTATCTTAATTTGACTATTAATTTGTGATAATAAGTTAATAACCTTTTAACTTTGTTTTACCTTTGAACGATTCTAGTTACATGTAATATTACACACAATAACAGTTGTATTAATCTTAAGTTACCAGCGATTTATTTCGTATTAAGGGGTGTGTTAATTTCCATTATAATTATGAAAAATAAAAATAAGGTCATCAGTTAGTTAATCAGAAATTAGTAATTCCGAGTCTAACTATTATGCCTGCGAATCTACGGATTTGAGTTCATATACTTGATTTACGCTCAACCGAGTTACGTTTTATTGTCTTCGAAAACAAAATGAGGTCAAAACATGTAACAACTCGAGTTCAAGTTTGAACTCGTATATATGTATGTGTTAATAAATTTTTTCGAGCTATTCGGACTTGCTTCATTGAGTAACAGTTTTAGACTTTTAGTTACCTAAATATAACTGTATTGTAACAAACACAAACAAAAATGTTGAAATAATAAACATAGAAACATTCAAGATCACCATAGTTTATGCATCAGTTTTCTCTACATACCACATAACTAGCACAATTGTCCTATATTTATTGATGTCCTCAGACAACATTAGAACTATAACCACATAATCGAGTTTCTATAATTAGAAGTTTCCGTATTAGGAGGACAAATATCGAGTATAAAAGTGTTGGAAAGTGTTGATTAGAGAAATAATAAGGTTAAGTTCCAATGACTATAACTAAAATCTTTTTCTTTCTAAGTTTGTTGTTTGTGGCTTATGTTTTGGCTCATGAAGATCTAAAAGAAGTAGATAACGCATGTAAAGATGGCAAGCCAGTTAAATGTGACGGACCTTCGGGAGTGAAGTTTCCTGGAGATTTTGAAGCGGCTGCGGGAACCAATGCTTGTAAAGACAAAGACGGCAAAGGTGGCAAAGACGCGGGTGGAAAAGATGCTGGCGGTAAAGATGCTGGTGGAAAAGATGCTGGTAAAGATGATGGTGGTAAGGATGCGGGAGGTAAAGATGCAGGTGGTAAAGATGCGGGAGGTAAAGATGCTGGTGGTGGCGATGCAGGAGGTAAAGATGCAGGTGGTAAAGATGCGGGAGGTAAAGATGCTGGTGGTGGCGATGCAGGAGGTAAAGATGCTGGTGGTAAAGATGCTGGTGGCAAAGACGCAGGAGGTAAAGATGCCGGTGGCGGTGATGCTGGTGGTAAAGATGCTGGTGGTAAAGATGCCGGTGGCAAAGACGCTGGAGGTAAAGATGCTGGTGGCAAAGACGCTGGTGGCAAAGATGCCGGAGGCAAAGACGCTGGAGGTAAAGATGCTGGGGGAAAAGATGCCGGAGGCAAAGACGCTGGAGGTAAAGATGCTGGGGGAAAAGATGCAGGTGGTAAAGACGCGGGTGGTAAAGATGCTGGGGGAAAAGACGCAGGTGGTAAAGACGCTGGTGGCAAAGACGCTGGAGGAAAAGATGCGGGTGGTAAAGATGGCGGGAAAGGTAAAGATGGGGGCAAAGATGCAGGAGGTAAAGGTAAGGGATCATTTTACGATCCGCAACTATATGGACAACCTCCATTTGAAACCGATTATAAGGGAGAATGGGTTATTGATAACCCTAATTGTGGTGTGAACGCAATGCAATATCAATTGATGCCAAACAACAAGGCAGTTTGGATCGATACCACAAACCTTGGCCCTTCGACTCGAGAATTAGGTCCTAAGGGAAACTGTCCTCCAAATCCCGATATGAACAATGAACCTGACTGTTTCGCTCACGGAGTACAATATGATGTTGAGACCGGCGAAATTGTGTCCGTTTATGTATGTGCTTATACTTTCAATCACTCACTCACATTGTTGTGTAACATTTTTAATTTTCAATTATTTAACCAATTTTTTGTTATGTTTTGTAGGTTAAGACCGATCCATGGTGCTCATCAGGACATTTGTTACCCTCAGGTGATCTTTTATCGACCGGAGGTAATAGAATGGGTGATACTGCTGTTAGATTGTTCTCGTTAAATGATCCCGAACCAAAGTTTACTGACCGAGTAGCGGCACTTGGTGCTCCTAGATGGTATGTATTAACATTCATTTTAGAAAATTTTGTATATTATCTTCAAAGTTTTTTCACATTTATAAACCTGTAAAATATGTTTACATATATAATTTTTCATTTTAGGTATGCATCAAATTGTGTTTTGGAAGACGGAACGGCAGTGGTCGTGGGAGGTCGGGATTCGTTTAGTTACGACATAGTTCCACCAACATTCGACTTCAAGCCAACCACAATTGATTTTCCTTTCCTTAAATTAACCAACGAGCCCGAAGCAGGACCTGGTCTACGTGTTGAAAACAATCTTTACCCATTTGTCTACATGCTTCCCGATGGAAGCGTGTTCATATTCGCAAATGACCGTGCCATTAGTTTTGAACCAAAAACCGGTAAAACCATCAAAGAGTACCCCGTGTTACAAGGTGGGTCCCGCAACTACCCGCCATCTGGTCAATCCGCTCTTTTCCCACTACGACTTAGCCCAGATAACTCCAAACCTATCCTGGCTGAGGTCGTGGTGTGTGGTGGTAACCAAAAGGACTCTTTCCAAAATATCGACGCTAAATACACCCAAAACCGAGTCTTTACACCCGCACTAAAAGACTGTAGTAGAATTAAACCTTTAGCCGATAACCCGGTTTGGGAAAAAGAACAAGACATGCCTTCAGCAAGAACAATGGGAGATCTTTTAATACTTCCAAACGCACACTTCCTATTGATTAATGGAGCGAAAAAGGGTACTTCTGGTTGGGACAACGGTGAAGACCCAAATTTGACACCAACTGTATACATGCCCGATAACGAAATGGGTAAACGTTTCAAGGAGCTAGCCCCTACAAACATTCCCCGAATGTACCACTCAACATCATCAGTCCTTCCAGATGGGAAAATCTTAGTCGCTGGAAGTAACGCGCATCAATTCTACACTTTTGACGGTCCTTTCCCAACCGAACTACGTGTTGAGAAATTCACACCACATTATCTCGATCCTAAACTTGACGCCAACCGCCCAGCTATCAAAGAAGACGCTACCGACAAGGTCTTGAAGTACGGGAAACCATTCAAGGTAACATTCACGGTTAAATCAAACCCAAACTTAGGATATGGAGACATTATACTAACTCTTTTGTACCCGCCTTTCACGACTCATGGTTTCTCACAAAACCAACGTATGCTGATTACCGGGATTGAGAAAGTCGATAAGAATGTGATATCCGCGGTTGCACCACCGTCGGGTAAGGTTGCACCACCCGGGTACTACTTGATGTTTGTAGTCCATCGTGATATTCCTAGCAAGGGTATGTGGGTTCACATTGACTAAGCTTACTTACGTACTTAGGTTTAGGTTGTTGTTTCTGTTTATGTTTTTCTAGGAAAATGTCTGTTCTCTCTTTTAGGCAACACATGTTGCTTTCAATAAACAATAAGTAGAGAGTACAAACTTAGTTTGTTTATGTAATTTTTTTTATTCAATTATTCAAGATTATATTATTTTATTTTGTCTTTTATGGTATGTTTTCTTGATAATTTTACTAAAAAAATTTAATACATGATCGTAAAATAGTTGAGACTACCTCGATCTCGACTTGATGATTTTAGTAAAGTTCGGGTATGCCTAAAAAATTTGACGAGCCTTCAGGTCGTAAACTTGAGCTTGGCATTCTACATTTGCTCAAACTCGACTTGAATATCTTAAAGTATATATAAAGATATTATTCTAACAATTAAATTATTTAAAATATCTATTACGCTTAAATTCGGCTTAAGAATCAATATACTATTCCTACATATTAATCAAGACTTGAAAACTCAATGATTCGTCAGGTTTTAAACTCGGGATATATTTAGATATTAATCAAGACTCAAAAAGCTTGAGTTCGAGCTTAACTCTAACTATATTATAGAATTAATTGCATAAATCGTTCCTGATGTTTGTTCAGATTGCGAATTTTGTCCTTACGGTTTTGAAGTGTATGTATTGTCATTGCAGGAAACATTTGTTGGGGATATCGTCCTTAACATGGACGGCTTATGCAAAAGCTTTAACTTGTTAACTTACAGATACCATATCCGTAACAAAGGTTTCTCTCATGAGCGATAAGTGTACTTTCAAAATTTTAGGAACGAAACTTGCAATTTGATCAAACATTAGACACGATTTATACAATTAACTATATACAATAATAACAAAAGTGGTTTTAAAATCCATATTATGCTAAATTAGCTTGAAAAAAATATATAGGCTCGAGCCAAATTCATATCAGACTTGAATTCGGCTCGTAACTCATTTTTAAAACTCTGATATAAGTTCGTGTCGACGAGCTCGGTAAGATAACACTTTGTGCATAACAGAGGGACTATTTGTATTTTATGCAAATTACTCAGGGATTGTTTATTTCGGCTTATATAATATATAACCCTATGGTTTACCTCAAATTATGGATTTCGTCCCTAAGTTTAAAACGTTGCATAAATCGTCCACTTTTGGAAACTAATTACGCTTTTCGTCCCTAATATCTAACGGACGTCCATTTTAGGGACGAAATCTGTAATTTGTTCACGATGATTTTAACGAAAAATTTTAACGGACATCCATTTTAGGGACGAAATCCGTAATTAGTTTCAAAAAGTGGACGATTAATGCAACGTTTTAAACTTAGGGACGAAATCCATAATTTTGGATAAACCATAGGGACGATTTTTGTAATTAACTCAATATATAAATATTTATAAATTCATAAGTCCCATTTTTTCTGGATTACGAGATTATATGAATTTACGTCTTTAAGCCGCTTACATAAGCCAAAACAAACTACCGCTTAATCACGATCCGATCAAAAGAAACACATCATTCATCGGAAAGATGATCGGAGATGTGGAGAAGATGATCACCGTCGGCATAATCTGGGGAGCTACAAACGCATTCATGCGACGTGGCGCAATCATAGCCGACCAAAAAACAACAAAAAACCCCCACAAAAACCCAGTTTTGAAAACGTTAATTGATTGGTTTAATCTGTTACTAATCTGGCAATACTCTGTTCCGTTTATAATAAATTTATCAGCTTCCGTTACTTTTTTTGCTATTTTGAGTAATACCCCGATATCGCTTGCGGTTCCGGTGACTAATGCGACGACGTTTGCTGCGACTGCGGTTTTCGGGATGGTGCTTGGGGAAGAAACGAGAGCTGGGTTGACTTTGTTTGGGACTTTTTTGATTGTTCTTGGTGTTTATGTTTGTGTTGTTTGATTTGTTGTTGGAAATGTATGCATATCGTTGCGCACAACGTGTTTGATGAAATGCCGTGATGAAAATGAATTGTTGTTGTTTCTTGATTTGATAAGCGTAGTCAACGATTTGAGATATCGGATTAAAATTTAGAATGTAGAGGGATACGGAAATGTGTTCGAGTTTATTCTGAAATCTATTTTATGCAGTTGTGTATTGAATACGGGTGTTTGTTTTAGCTTATTTTTGAAATTATGAGTTTATTTGGCTTCGGTGTATTCCGGCTTATTTTGTGAGTTATGAGTTTATTATGCATTAAATATGGATAATAAGCTCATACGCTCCATATAAGTTGTCATGTTACTTGTTTACAAGTGTTTTCAATTTGTGAGATACATAGATACATACGATAAGAATTTTTGATAAGGTGGATACATACAATAGTCGCGTTTTAAATTTGGATAAATGTAGTAGATTTCAAAGTAAATTTTGATACATTTTTAGGAATTTATATGAATATGAATTGGGGGGGAAAACCCGGAGAACAAAAGAATCTTGAAATGTTGAGTGACATAAAAGAATCAATCATTTACGAAATGGAAATGAAAACGTGTATGGATCTCCTTTCGCTTAGAATTGTGGCTTAGAGCATTCGGGTGGCATTTGTCCGTTAAAACGTTTGGTATCAGTGCAGTAGTTGTAGATCATGTGGTTATCTCTGACCCATTTGAGCCTGCCCTGTTGACTGATTGTCAACTGCTTATAAACAGGGGAAGTCCACCAGTTTGCTGGTGTGGGAACGCCACATTGGATTATACTAACCGGCCCGTTCCATTTACAAGCTCTAGCTCTGAACCTACGATAGTTGGCCACAAATGGTGCTGCAGTCCAGTCGATTTTTACTAATCCACCTCTTGTAGCCCAGTTATCCGCATTCCATAAACTTGAGTAAACTCTCATTCCTTGTTGGTTTGGGTATGCGATTCCTTCGCTCTGGTAGTTTCTAAAGATTCGAATAGGCGTGCTATCAACATACCATCTGTAAAACGTTTATATATAAAGGTATGATTAAAACAGTTAAGTAACCGTTTGATATGAAGATTAATGTTGGTCCACTGTTTACTTACACGACTTGAGTAGGATTCCAGTGAATGGTGTAGTTGTGATAATCGGCAGTTGGGTCAAACCATAATTTAAACTGTTGTTCTCGGTTACCTAGACCTTGAGTGAAGATATTAGTGTGAACTGTGTAAGGCTCTCCTGTCGAGTTTCCTAAAAACTCAAAGTCGATTTCATCATGTTTTGCCCCCGTAGAAGATAACTGTCATAATTCAACGTAAGAATCTATTTCTCATAGTTAATTTACCAACATGTAAGTAATAAAATCTTGTACTTACGTAATATGCGGTTACAGTTCCAGCAGAGTTCCCCGGAACCAACTTGATTAGCATTTCTATGCTTCCAAAGAGGAATGATCTCTTTGATTGAATACCAGATCCTGTAATCAAAAGTTGGAGTTTTCGTTTATTTGTTTATCGTCTATAACTCATATAGATAAAGACGTGAATATGTATATATACCTGAAGTTTGGTCCAAAACAAGGCGGAGATCATCACCATTGCCAAGAATTGAAGAATGGTGAGCACCCCAATTGAAATACATGCTCTTCGGGAAGTTTGCATTAACCATGGAGGACTGGAATGCCATTGCAAACACAAAAACAGACATAACCAAAGCTCGAGCACCCTCCATTTTCAGTCTTAGGTATGTAATTATGTATGTTATTGGTTGCTGTTCTTCTCGTTACTCGATACCTTATATAGGCAATGTCTAGTATATGCAGCTCTCTAAGAAATGTCCAATTGTGTCCCGTTGTTCGTTTGACTTTATTTTATAATATTTCTTGACATACTCGTAGCTGTCGGAATGAAAGATTCATGTTCCTTTTTGGTAAAGGTTCCTGCATCTTGACATTCTTGTTGTAGTTGTCAGCATGAAAGATACATACATGTTTTTCTTATGTCAATGTTACGGGTTTAACCCTTTGACACGGGTGTCTACAATATCTTTATTTATAAGTGCTACATTTCGTTCAATAGATATATCTAACCAACGATGGTTCATTTAGTATGACGACACTTGACTTGTTTCGTGGTTGATAGTATATCGATGTTGTTAAAATTACGACGAAACTAATTGTAGCGTTGCTGCAAACAGATTGAAGCAGCAGTGCACGTTGAGGTGTGGTGTGGTTAGCCAGCTATTATGGTTACACTAAAACCAACCTTATGTTTGTTGGGGTACCCTAAAGAGTAAAGACGTGCACCCCAATTAAAAATGGCAATAATAGTGTTTTTTTCTTCAAACAAATATATATAAAACACAATAAACATATAACTTCTTACTTCTTAAGGAGATCACCCGATAGAAAACACGAAAATGGATGAAAAGCTAACCATGACTCTGATAAACGGGACAAACACCCGTTGGAACCTCAAACCATACAATTTAAAATAGTCTAACTAATAAACTGAAACCAACCCTTTTGAATTTTACCACCTATACTTCAGAACTGGGATTCTTTTTCTCGCGACAGGTTTCTAAAATTGCGTTCAGGCCTTTTTATTAGTTAGTCCAGGCAAAAAGTCTTAGTTCACTCAAGAGTGCGCACATAGAATACCAAAAGGACTTATTCATGTTCAACCAAAGCTTCGTTAATGATAATAACATTGTGAGTGTTACAGATGTAAATGGTCGGGTGGCTTATTGGGTCTTCGCGGCTTTGCTAGTACTTATTATATACATACCATGTACCATTGATTGATCAAATAAGGATTATCTAACAGCACTTAATGGTGCAAACATATGAGTCAAAGACTCGCTCTCCCCAGATAACCCGAACATGGAAAAACCGTTTTGTTAACCCGTTTACTTTATGGTGCAAACAGAAAACATGTATCTTCTATACTGACAACTACAGCATAATTGCTGCGAGAATGTCAAAATTCAAGACACGGTCAAGATAATGTATAAAACAAAGTCAAAATAATAATGGTACAAAAATGGACTCATGTAAGTAAAGTACATTGCTGAACATTGCCTATATAAGGTATCAAGAAACAAGAAGTAGCAACCAATAGACATACATAATTACCTACTTAAAGCGGTAAGTTGTTTGTTAGATCGAAAATGACAGGTTTTCAAGCTTTGGTCATAGCTGTTTTTGTGCTTGCAATAGCATCCCAGTCCTTCATGGTTAATGCAAACTTTCGGAAAAGTATGTATTTCAATTGGGGTGCTCAACATTCGTCGATTTCAGGCAATGGTGATGACCTCCGCCTTGTTTTAGACCAAACTTCAGGATCTGGTATTCAATCAAAGAGAGCGTTCTTATTTGGTAGCATCGAAATGCTAATCAAGTTGGTTCCAGGGAACTCTGCTGGCACTGTAACCGCGTATTATGTAAGTGTTTATAATAAAAATTACCTACATTATAAGTAAAATAACAAAGAGAAGTGATTCATTATGTTGGATTGTGTTAGTTGTCTTCTACGGGTGCAAAACATGATGAAATCGACTTTGAGTTCTTGGGGAACTCGACAGGAGAGCCTTACACGGTTCATACAAATATTTTCACTCAAGGTCAAGGAAACCGAGAACAACAATTTAAACTATGGTTTGACCCGACTGCAGATTATCACAACTACACCATTCACTGGAATCCTACTCATGTTGTGTAAGTAAACCAACATTAATCTTAATACTAAACGGTTATTTAACTGTTTCAATTTTAACTTGTTGTATAAATGTTCTACAGATGGTATGTTGATAGTCTGCCTATTCGAGTCTTCAGAAACTATCAGAGTCAAGGGATTGCATACCCAAACCAACAAGGTATGCGAGTTTACTCAAGTTTATGGAATGCCGATAACTGGGCTACAAGAGGTGGTCTGGTCAAAATTGACTGGACTGCTGCACCATTTGTGGCTAACTACCGTAGGTTCAGGGCTAGAGCCTGTAAGTGGAATGGACCGGTTAGCATAATCCAATGTGCCGTTCCCATGACAGCAAACTGGTGGACATCTTCAGTTCACAAGCAGTTGACCTTTAGTCAACGGGGTCAGCTCAAATGGGTTAGAGATAACTATATGATCTATAACTACTGCACTGATACCAAACGTTTTAACGGCCAAATGCCACCCGAATGCTCTAAGCCACAATACTAAGCCGAGGAAGATTCAAACTCGTACTAAATTCTTTGAAGATTAATCTTTTTGTAGTATTTCTCTTTGTTCTTGCTCTTGTGTATGTATCTCCCTTATGTACTATTGTACTCTTCTTTATAGTTGATCGATCAGTGATATACGATACCTCACGTTGTTTTCATTTTTTTACATGGTAGTATCTTGTTTATGCTGTTTTTGTTGTTCTTCCGTTGCCCCCTTCCACACTCCATCGTCTCCCTTGTATGAAAGTAAATTTCTTTCTCTCTTGTCGCGACATAGTTGTAGCTTCTTCCATCGTAGTCAAAGCTCCTCTTATTATTATCACACCTTGTGTTGTCACTATGGAAGTAAATCTTTCACAGCTCTTTGCCGCTACAAACTTTTCTTGTTTAGTGCATGACCCAACGTCGTTAGCTTGTTAGATGCGCCATGGTCTATAAGCGTTTCTCTTATCTTACATTACAACCTCAACCCAATATAACTAAAATCTAAAATTCAATAACACAAAATGATTACATCTTTCATGCAACGATATAATTGTTCCGTTCACGGTTATACCACATAGATCATAATATTCATGTTCGGACCAACCATATTCTGCTACGAGCACAAGAACTCACTAGTAATAGCAAATTTTCAAAATATCCATATACCTTCGAATTTAATAGGTTTTCGATACATACATCAGCAAAAGTAATAATAATCATTTGTTTATTTTTCGTTAAAAATGATTGAACTCATTCAACAAAAGTACCAACGATTGCCAAATTGTCTTAATGCGAGTCTATACAAAAAAAAATATGTACAAATATAAGAGTTCAATCTTGTTCCTATGACGATATGATCGATTTCATTCAAAACTAATGATCAAGATCAAGCATGTATGCATATAAACGGTACGCGGGTTGACATCTTTTTTGACAATGGAAGAAAACTCGATTATGAGATATAATACATACAAGTAGTAATTGGGATATCATTTTAAAACTATGATAACATATAGTTTCTAACATTTTATTCATTGGAGGCACGTCTTGTACACAAAATCAGGTTAACACTAAATGTACCTAGATTATAATGACCAATTTGCACCAACTAAAACCGTGTTTTTTTATGATATTATATGATACAAAAGATTTTTTTATCTATCAAATTTTACGGTAAAAAATAGAAAGATGTAGAGAGTGACACGTTTACTAATGCACGAGCTTTTTAAACGGGATGTGCATCAGTTTTCAAAAAGATGCACTTCCGTCTTAAAATCTTGTGCATCAAGATACGTGTCACGCAAGTTCTCCTTCCTGCTATTCTTTTTACCATTTGCGGTATATTTATTTCATACCGACAAATATATCTTAACATACATGTTGCGAGAATCTCGAAAAGAAAGACAAGGTCAATATATGTTATAAACAAATAACTTAAAAGAATGATGGGAGACACATATAGACTTGTCTTGGTGAGGTACATATGCTGGATACAGGCTATATATATAAGGTTACACAAAACAACAACATCAACACACAACAAACATAATTACATACCAAAGATCGAAAATGGGTGGTTCTCGGGCTTTGGTTATAGCTGTTTTTGTGTTCACAATAGCATTTCATTCGTCTATGGTTAATGCAAACTTCCGGAAAAGCATGTATTTCAATTGGGGTGCTCAGCATTCTTCTATTCTAGGCAATGGTGATGACCTCCGCCTTGTTTTAGACCAAAGTTCAGGTATATATACATATTCGATCACATATTTATCTATACCCGTTACATAATATATAGTGATAGATGAAACTGCCAACTTTTGATTACAGGATCGGGTATCCAATCAAAGAGATCGTTCTTATTTGGAAGCATCGAAATGCTTATCAAGTTGGTTCCAGGGAACTCTGCTGGAACTGTAACCGCATATTATGTAAGTATAAGATTTATTGCTTATGTTATTGTTAAAATGTCAAAGAGAAGTAAATTCTTATGTTGGACTATGGCAGTTATCTTCTACGGGTGCCAAACATGATGAAATCGACTTTGAGTTTTTGGGAAACTCAACAGGAGAGCCTTACACGGTTCACACAAATATATACACTCAAGGTCTAGGTAGCAGAGAGGAGCAGTTCAAATTATGGTTTGACCCGACTGCCGATTATCACAACTACACCATTCACTGGAATCCTACTGAAGTCGTGTAAGTAAACGAAGTCTAAGCACCATTAGTCTTCACGTCAAATGGCTATAAGCACCATTAATCTTCATGTCAAACGGCTATTTACAGGGTTTTAGGATTGTTTATCTAAACTGCTTATTTGCTTATTGTGTTTATTCTAACTTTTTATTTATTTATGTATTTTGTAGATGGTATGTCGATAGCACGCCTATTCGAGTCTTCAGAAACTATCAGAGTCAAGGAATTTCATACCCAAACCAACAAGGAATGAGAGTTTACTCAAGTTTATGGAATGCGGATAACTGGGCTACAAGAGGTGGGCTAGTCAAAATCGACTGGACGGCATCACCTTTTGCTGCTAACTACCGTAGGTTCAGGGCTAGAGCTTGTAAGTGGAACGGACCGGTTAGCATTGTCCACTGTGCCGTTCCCACCCCAGGAAACTGGTGGACATCTCCTGTTTATAAGCAGTTGACAGTCAGTCAACAGGCTCGACTTAAATGGGTTAGAGATAACTACATGATCTACAACTACTGCACTGATACCAAACGTTTTAACGGCCAGATGCCACCTGAATGCTCTATGCTTCAATACTAACCGAAAGAAGATCAACTGATTTCCAATTCATTTAACTTCGAGTTAATACTTTTCAACATTTCAAGTTTCTTTCGAAAAATTCCATTTTTTCCTGCTGTTTTGTATATGTACTACGAGAAGTACTAAATAAACTTGTAAAACTATTCAATCGCGCATTTTATATCAAACGTTCCTATAACTTTCTGAACTAAGATCATTGTTAAGATTACGGTAGCTGATAATCCAGATTTATAAGAATTTCATAATTTTTTTTAAAAGGTGCAAGACAGGTTGGCACAGTAAAAATGAGAAATTAAAATAAATATGCCTCTTGTAAGATCAGTACATGTATGAAATGGTTTTCTCGTCTACAAAATTGGATCGACAAACTCTCTTCTCTGTGGGTAAATGGGCAAGTCCTTGATGATCCGTTTTATGACCAGTTACGAAGCTCTACCAAAAAGAATAATTGCAGGACTCGAGAACTATAAGAATGCTGTGAGCAAAATGAGTAAAATTACTTCTTGTTTTACTCTTCTAGCTCTTTCAGAAAATCGACATTATCAACAAAAACCTGCAAGTAATCGGGAACTTTTTTTATCAAACCAATTCTGAGTGGGCATATTTTGAACAAAAAAGTTAAATGCAAAAAAGCTTACCGTTTTCCAGCCATCAGGATCCAAACATTTTGTAATTTTGGTGTTGATAATAGGCAGTGGTCCGGGTTCTCTAGTAATGTGGCCACCGAAAAGTTTAACTGCTTCTGCAGTTTTATAAACATCGTCTGTACCTATTGCTATCTGTTTGATTATCACTGAGTTTAGTTACTAAAAGTACGTTATTTGTGGAAAAAAGAAAATTTTATATTAACCTGAGCATATGCATCTCCATTATCGTATTCGGTGATCCCATAATTGTATCTTAACTTCAGCATACAGTTTTTATCTTCAGGTCCATAGCCCAATATTACAACGGTATACTGCAGAAAAAATCATTTTCTTTCCATCAGTATGGGGTAAAAATGAAGGTGACAAAATGGGTGTGTCGGGTTGACCCGCTAGTTTATTTTTTATTTTTGGAGTAAATGACTCATTTTGAGCCGGTAAATGTTCTCAATAGTAAATAATTACCTTGCATTCAGGACTGTCTCTTTTGCGTAGGACTTCCATACCGAAAGCCTAAAACAATATAAACTAAAGTTAAAATACCCAAAGACGTAAATCATGAATTGCAATAAAATATTACATCAAACCTGAAAAACGTTGTACTAATATAAACGTCACACCTTCTCATAAAAGGCAATTGAACGACTAAGATCTCCAACGTGAAGCTGTACGTGACAAAGTGGTTCGGGTGTTGGACCTCTTTCTATAAGTTCAAACTTATAACCATCAGGATCTTCTATAAGTGCTATAGTTGACTTTCTGCCTTTGACTGGACCAGGTTCTCGGGTTATAATGCCACCTTTAGCTTTTATGAGATCCACAGTTCTTGGAACCTATAAATAATCCGGAACATTTGTCAATAAGAGTATACGTTTTTTAACCTGTTGAACCATCCCAGCAGTGAATCTTCTTTTGCACGGTGAACGTTTAGTGCCAAAGAATTGTGATATTTTAAATATATCTCTTCAAACATAGGAAAGAATATGAAATAACTCACATCATCAACTGCAATACCAATATGATCAAATCCAGATCCAATGTCGTATTTGTCAACTTCATAATCTGGCAGCATAAACATCAAAATAGTAAAGACCGAAGAATCTACATGTACGTATTGTCTTTTTTTGTCAAAAGAGGGTTGGATAAACGGTTGAATCACATTTGGTCAAAACAGGAAATATTGATTCATGTTGATCCGAAACACTTTTTGTCCAAAAAACTGCTACATAATTAGTAGGTTAAATATGTTACAAAAACTATGTTATTACTATAATAATCTAGCTTTTGCATAAAGAAATAAGGAGGCTGTGTGCATAAAATACACTTTGGGTAGATTTTGACCCGTTCAACAAATTTCATCCGTTTTTTTTCAAATAACTTTTTTTCATCATTTGACCCATTCGAGATAAAAATATAAATCCGAACTGCCCATTAATAAATAATGGGTCAAAATAGCCACCTCTGCTATGAAGTTTTACTTTGTAAACGTTAAGTTATACTGTAAGATTGCTTACTGTATGTTAGTTCTATGACAAAATGAGAATCTTCTCCACCATATCCAAGAAACACATTGGTATATTTCTCCTCAGTATTATCTCGTTTCCGCAACAGTTTCATCCCAAGGCACTCTCTATAAAACCTAAACCGAAATTTTGATTGAACTCAATTATTGCTACTATAATAAAACGTTAACATTGTAAATTGATGGTAACGAAATTAACAAACTTACTTTATAGTTCTGTCCATATCAACAACATGATAAACAACATGAAGCATTCTTCTATTGTCACGCTTAACCCATTCCAACGCGCTCTCTTTAGTAGTTGTGATACTTCCTTGTGCTATGTTAGTGAATGTTTTAGTTAACACACTATTTCCTTCATGTCTTAATAACTTACTTGCTTTGAAACCAAAATGTTTCGATTGTTGTTTAACTGGTAAAACATACAAAAAATCAGTTAATTAGAACACGGGAAAAAAAGTATATGAATTTTGTACAATCGAAAGAGAGATCAAATGAATGAACGGGTGGTAATTAACAAGATTATTCTTCTAAATAACAACATTTGCTACTTATTAACGTGTTAACTCATTGAAAATGTATCAAGCTATACAAAATTACTATTGTATTTATCGTACTTCAAAAGTTCTTATTTTGCATACGAAACTTCAAATTCATCATTATTTTGTATGTATGATGTAACCTCTTGATCTAGGATAACATTAATTTTGTTTACTGGGGTGACAACCATATAAGTTGTCACATAATTATTAACTGACGCTATGTCACCATTTTTATGAGTATTAACGAATTAAAAATTGTATATGATATCATGATATTAAAAGGTAACAATGTAGATCTTAATATAATGCATCAGATCATGGAATTCAATATAATTACCTCCGGCAAAATGGAACGAATTAAATCGTCTAGACGGATTGAAGGTGAAGAACGTTGCAGCGAATCGAGACGACAATGGACGGAATGTGGATGACGCCATTGGTAACATTGTCACCATCTTCATTCAGTAATTGCAATTGTTTGTTATGATTTTGAAATTCTGTTATGTTATGTATTTTGTTAGTTAGGGAATGTTTGGTTACGAGTTTATGGATAGCCCTGGCCCTGTTAAAACGTTGTCTATGTTTTGTATCAAATTATGGATTTTTTCTCTACGTTTAAAAACTTATAATGGTAGTCCACTTCTGAAAAATAATTGCAAATTTCGTTTTTAAAATTGATTTCCGATTAACAGATTTGTTGTATTCTTCGAAGTGATATTTTTATCCTTTCTTAAATTATATATGTGATCTCTAAAATCAATATTAAGAAAACGTAATTGAAATGTTGTGATTAACCTTTTAATAGAATTGAAAAAAATACAACATTAAATGGTTATCCTTTTATACCATTTTAATATAATATATTTGAAATGTTGTCATTAAACTTTAAAAGTCTTGTTTTGAAGAATAATGGACATATTTTTATAGATAAGAGACTTTGACAACTAGATTGTAATCAAATTGTTTTTTTTTTGTTATTTGTTTTTTATGTTTTTTTTTATAAGTTTATTGACCTTTCAAATACTTAGAAAAACATGAAGACATGATCTATATGCATATCAATAGTAATATTAATATTAATATGAGATAGATAGACATATATAAGAAGAAAATGAGCGCGAATACTAGGTACGGTTAGATGATTGTTTTTTCTATCAATTTTATCGTAATGTGAAAAGTACTTACTCCGAATATATGAATGCTATTATTGAAAATATGTCTACAGAAAATTCAACTTGACAAATAGAATGCATAAATACTCAACTCGATAAATACCTCTTACTTTGTTTCATATAAAAATATGTATGTGTCCGCTAAAAAAAAATGCTTGATAAATACTTTGTCCACGACTCTTTGTTGGTATCTAAAATATAATCTAACATCAAAGTACGTCGCCTTTTGGACAATTTTGGCATGACTAATTTTAAAATTTTAGGATAAACTATGGAATTAGTCAATAAATATTAAATACAAGCTAACAACAAAAGTTAAAATTTTCTATTTTATCTTTGGACGGTTTGTCATATTATGTACTTATTCCGTGCAAAACTCGAATTCGATCAAACTGGTAAATTTACGTGAATTACTTGAAAAAAAATATAATATAACAATTTAGTTTTAACTTTTTTTTATGAACAAGTAGGAAATATTGTTAAACAAATAAAAAATAAATTTCTTGTCATTAATATATTTATATTATTTTTGTATTTAAATGTATGTTTCCTAATAATAATTAGACTGATTTTTTATTGTTAGTTTTCAAAAACTATATTTGTGGCATTTTTGAAAGAAAAGTGTTTGTTTTTGTTATTAACGAAAGAGTTACTTTGATGTAATGTAATGTAATTAATTAACTTAATCATCTTAAATCAATTAGACACAAAAATACAGAAAACACACATACAATGAGTGGGCGGAGTAATAACAAGGTGGAGCGGCTCGTTCTCGAGGAGACAATGAAACCGCTCCGTGTTCTCTAATACAAGGAACAAGAATAATATATTAATACAAATTACTATTTACTATTTACTAGTATCATTATATTTGATTATGTCTAATCCTAAATAATTTCTACAAAAAAAGGTATATATCTTTTTCTTTAAATGACTTTTGGTGGGAAACATGAAGATAAAATTCAAATGGTTGACAAAACTTAAACTTGAGATTTTGTGTTAATCTGTGGTTGTTCATCTCTATTAGCAAACCATTGAAGTGTTCGCCGAGCAATCGGAAGCCATAATCTCTTTAATCTCTCTTCGTTAGCACTAATCTCGCCTGAATTACCTTCCTTGTTACTTAATTTAACATCACGAAATCTTGGATGAACAATAATCTCCGACATTGACCTTTGTTCCACGAGTTTAGCGGATTTTGGTTCGTTGGATGAACCAATATCCGACTCTCCATTTGGGAATTTCTTAATTTTCTTCTCGAATTCCCTTTTTCGTTTGATTTCTTCCTTGATTTTGGTCACTTGATGATCAGAATCATTGCTTTGATCGTCCCCGTCTGGTTTTAAAGGCGGATAACGATCAAATTTGTTGCTTGACTTAGAAGCAACCTTTTCAGGATCATCCTGACGATGATCAAAAGAGTTGTTTGATAAAGAAGTAATCATCTCAGATTTTAAAAATAGAAGATCAGATGAGGTTAAATTGCTCCATCTGTTCTTCGACATCAAATCATGCTCATAACCGGATATTATAATCCTATGATTATACTTATGCAACATTTCTTGATCATTTTCTTCTTCAATCTTTTGAATACTTCTTCGACTTGAACCAAATCTTGTAGATCCTTCTCTTTCAATAAAAAGTTCCAAATTTGAACCTTCATGTGCACGATCCGATTGGTTACTTAAAAACCTAGTACTATTTGAATACGCGACAAGGGTTGCATCCTCTTCGCTTACTTTACATCTACAAAGTGGACAACCCGAGTGTTTCTCAAGCCATTGATCAACACAATCAATATGAAACGCGTGTTTGCATTTAGGCAATAACCGAAGAATCTCAACATCTTCAAACTTACACAAACATATAGAACATTCTAAACCATTTTTCCAACCTTTTAACGTCGAAAACCTAAAAAAAGGAAGTGCTTCAATCACTGTTTTATCGATTCCAGAATCCCTAGAAAGAGATGATCGAGGTAACCCACCAAATGTTTCTTGAATCAAATAACGAGAAGATTGTCTATGACAACATTTTGCATAAACCAAAAGTAAAAATGTTAAAGAAAACATTATGGCAAGAACTCCAATTACAACTGCTAAACTTGGCTGAAAATTTGTAGCTGAATCCGGTGAGTCTGAAACATTGTTAGGAGACGATAAAGATTGTGATTTCGTTGGATTCGAAGCTATGATGATGATGGTTATGATGATTATTACAAGTTTCTTTTGTCGGGTTACCGGAATTTTAACAAAATCCGGTAACATACTAGCCAGAAGTTTCATGGCTTCTTTGTACAATAAGGGTTAAAGTGTTGTTTGACATTTGTTTGGTTTAGTTATAAACAATATTCTTGAGACCCAAAAAATAAAATTAAATATTTAAGGTAGTCATCAACTAACCAGTCACTTTTATGATTAGAAAAACTATAATATTGAGTTTTTGTAATATAAAAAAGTTGGACTTTTTCTTATTTGTATATTATTAAAATTAAAAATTTGTTTAATTTGAACCTTATTTAGGGTCTGTTTGCAAGCATTAGACTCGGACTATGGACTATGGACTCGGACTCGGTTCATGGTCCGAGCGTTTGATAAGTTTATGAAAAGCTCAGACCACGGACCGAGTCCGTGATTTTGTCTTGTTCTCAGTCTGCGGTTTTTTATAAACGGACCGAGTCCGAGCTTTTCATGAACTTATCAAACGTTCGGACCACGGACCGATTCCGAGTCCGTAGTCCTTACTCCGAATCCGAGTCTGATGCTTGCAAAAAGACCCTTAGTGATTGGAAAGTGGAGGAGCTTGATTGTTTAGCTAATAAAATTAAAAAAAAAAAAAAAATAGTTAATTTTAACTTCAAATACAATATAGAACATTTTATATTTAATTTTTATTAGAATTTTAAGAATAGAGATTAAGAGTTAAATATAACAATAATTTGAATTGATGACGTACAAACTTACCAACTAAATTTAATTATAAATTATAAATAATTATATACAAGTGACACCATGAGCCATGCTATATGAGACAAGTAGAATTAAACAAAGAGCTTTGGTGATAAATTAATAGTAATCCTAAATGGGCTAGTTGTCACATTAGTTTAATTATTTGTATTTTATATCAAAAGGGTTAAATGTCATATTAATATTTATTTATATATATTAACTTTTGACGCATATCATAAGCAAACTTACACACAAAGTGTTATAAATAAAATAAAAAGTTGAAAATATCTCGAGTTTTGAGGAAAATTCAAAATTGGAAGTTAAAATGACGAGATTGAAAAAAATCCATCATATTGCGACTTATTTTGTCTTGACACAATCTTTTCGTCCATATAACGTACATCCCGTAACTCTTAATATATCAAAAGATATAACTTGTTTGAAGTTCGACCTTTTCTAGCATTATTTTCTTTTTCCAACTAATCTACGTAGGAGTTCGTTGGCCTTTTATATGCTCGACAACAATTCTTACTTGCGGATAATATATATTTTTTGTTCGCCTATATATCTACTTATCTATTTTAGATAACATAGTTTATTTTTGTCTTTTAATGATACGGTGCTATTTGATTTTTCCTTAATCAAATACTTAAAATTGATCTAAAACATATAAAAAAAACCGTTTTCAGTAATTCAAACAATATTTTTGGATTTAGCCTTAGATGCCATGGTCCCAAAAATTAATATAAAATATTAGTAATAATTTAATAGTACTTGAACATATCAATTACTGTTGGTTGTTTTTTTCGAACCTTGTTTTGGATCCAAATTTCAAACTGTTGCGGAATAACAAAACAGAGAATATATATATGTGAAACTCGCGAAATAACCAAAAGATTGATATTATTAATCTTACGTAATGATATACAATACGAATAATATAAATTACGATCGGTTAGAAAGACTTTGAACCACTTGTGATGTTGTTACGCAACTTTCTCTCTCTAGAAACGCAACAACACTTTCTCTCTCTAAGAATGGATGCATTTATGGCTGTTTAGTGGAGTATTTATAGTTCATACCTACCACCGAACCTTGTTACGCAACTGCAACACCCGTAGTGGGTGTTGCGTCACTGGTGTTGCGCAACAAAGGTGTTGCCTGCGCAACGGTTGCGTAACATGCCATAAATGCGTGGTTTTGATTTTCAACTCGATCTAGATACATATAAGACTTCACGACACATCCTAGATACAATACAAACTACAAACATAGACGTTTATGCTCAACTTTTATTTTTCATCATCTATTACAAAATAGCAAGTTGCTTTTGATTACTAAACAATCTAATTTATTATTTATTTTTTATAAGGTTCAAGAGAATTTTATATTGCATTGTATGTATATGTTTAGTCGGCATACAGTATATAAGGCATGAAACATTCAAACAAAAAATGATTTAAGAGTAAAAGAAACAAGTGTTGATTCATTACATATCAAATTATTATATATAAATAATAAATAATAGATAATTATAATCATTCTAATTGAGATATAGAAGACAAATATATCAAGAATATATGCATTAATTCCTCAAGGGGAAAGTGTTTATGTTACTAAAAAGTTGATGCATCTTTTTCCTCAATAAATGGAACTTGTTTGCCCTTTTTAATAAAAGAAGTCAAGAAACAATAAAATCATGGCATATATATTTTTGTTCTTTTGTACTATATACTTTGAGAAGTCGAAGGTCAGCTGAGGGTTTTGCTTAGAGCCGATTTTATTGTCGTTAAATAGGTATCGTGTCTTGTTAATTTTGGACAAACATTTTTTATAGGAAAATTTTTAAAATAAAGTTAAAGGATAACTATATTTTAGGCTCTATTAATGATATATATTTTAAAATCAAAGCTATTATAGTAAAACATCTTCAAAATCGGAGGCCCTAACAAAATGATGGTCATATACGATCGCACATGTCGCATATGCTAAGATCCTCGACTGATAATGAGATAGTATGTGATGGGGTACATAGTTTTAATCCTACATAATTAATCAATCTAACACTGAAGCCATTATCTTCATTTGGGTTATAAATAGGTGTATCCAAGTATGCAATTTGTTGTTTGTTTTTCAATTGGAAACGTAGAACTTATGGTCTAGCAGACCTTTGAGCTTTGACCCTATGTGTGTTAGCATTTCACGACGTCCACTTCTCGTTAGTAGATGGATAGATTCTCTTGCGTCGTCTTGTTTTGGTGGAACATGTAGGGGAAGATGATATAGAGATAAGGAGATCAAGTTTAGGACCGTGAAATGGGCAACTATTCGTATTATTTTTGAATAATACATTAAATTCCATATATGTAATTGGTATATGGGATACCCTTAAAAGTTTGTGCTTTCATTAGAGTGAAGTAGAGGTGGATAAATTGGGCTTTAGCCCAATCTTGGGCCCTTAAACAAATCATTAATTGTTATTATTATTTTAGCAAATAGCCAATCTTAGGTTGGGTTTATATTTGGTTTTCATTATATATATATATATATATAAAGAGGTTTATTGGAAGGTGGCTCTTATATACCCATTTCATGTAATGTCATACAAAGGACATGTGCTTGTAAATTATCCACCATGAGAGAGCCTCGAACCCGAGATCTTCCACAGATAGATAACATGCTATAACCATTTGGGCAAGCCCTAGTGGTCTCCTTATATATATATATATATATAGATTGGGGTTCAAAATGATCCCTAATTCTCTAGAGATCCAGGGATCCCTTCCTAACCACCCATTTTTCCTTATATCTTTGTTCTTTTTTCTTTACTTTTTTCTAAAAAAAAATTTACTTTTTTCTTTTACCTTTTTATTTACTTTTTTATTTTACTTTTTTTTTTCTTCCGAAAATCACATTTGATTTTCAACCTTACTTTCAAAAATCACATTTGATTTTCAATCTACAAATCTTTTATGGGTAAAATCACGTTTGATTTTAAAAAATTATTGATTATTTTTTACCAAAATCACATGTGATTTTTAACCTACAAACTATTTTGCTTATAAAATCACATGTGATTTTTGAGAAACAAATTTTTCAAGTGTGACTTTAAAATTTATAAATTATGGTTTTTGAAAATCACATGTGATTTTCGACAAAAAAAAAATTCACTTGTGATTTTAAAATTTATAAATCACATGTGATTTTAAAAAAAAAAAAAAAAAAAGTTAAGTAAAATATAGCAAAAAAAGAAAAACCGAATTAAAAAACGAAAAAAAAGATGAAAAAAAAAATATATTAAAGAAAAAAATGTATGACTAGGAAGTGGATCCCTGGATCTCTAGAGAATTGGAGATCCCTTTTAAACCTCACATATATATATATATATATATATATATATATATATATATATATATATATATATATATATATATATATATATATATATATATATATATATATACTTGGGTAAGCTTAATCTTAGGAGCTTAGCCTGAAAGGGTTCATAACCTCTAATTCTTTTACTCTTTTTTCAAAAGGGTCTAAAAACAAAAACAAAAACAAAATAGAAAGGGTCAATTGTTTATAACTTATCAAAGATCAATGATTTACATAATTAGTATTGATATTTATAATAAATTAATCCAAACATTTATAATAAATACTTTTTAACTTATCTGTTAAGCTATAAGCTACTGATTTATCATAAACTTATACATATAAAATAAGCTAATAGTCATTTTTATAAAATTAAATACTATCGATTTGGATAATAATCTTAGAACATAATGAGTTATCTCCACCTAAGCACACACTTAGCTTTCAACCAACTTTCTTTCTTTTTTAACTAATTTTGTTGACGTAAATTTTATCCAAAATCCATCTTTAAAAAGTTTGTAGAAGTGGATAATAATAAATTTGTAAAGAATAAAAGGGTAAATTTATAATTTACATTTTCATTCGCGAGTGCGAGTATGCATAAACATTTAAACCCGTTGGCAGATGGCAAACGTATATTGTTTCAAACAAACTCTTAACTACCACAACACTTGACCCGTTTGGCATGTTCCTCGTTTTTGGCATGATTTTGTGAATATTTTCTTATAATTATATTGTTAATCTGAACGAAAATAATCTCTATGTATTTCCATATTTCTTAATACTTTGTGATACCGATACTTATTTTCTAAATGTTTTTATCCACATTTCAGGTATAGCAAAAGCACGTAAACGTTATGTCAATGATTTTTTTTATTTTTTTTTTGACAATTTTGAACTTTTAAGCTATTTTTTTTTATACATTTTGGTGACAATTTTGTATAGATCAATAGGGAAAAGATTAAAAAATACCACTAATTTTTAAAGACCAAAAGACTCAATCTCCATCATTTATTTATTTTATATCGCAGACCATTAATCATTAAACAAAACAAATTATACCGTTGTGACCGTCGTGTTCTTCTCTTTAATTAGAGCAGTGATTATATATACTTTCGACGACTTTTATATTTTCGATTTTCGGGTGGGTATTGAAATTATAAAGTTAATATTAACGTTTATTTTTTATAAACCCATAAAAAATGTGTATTTTTTCATTTTTGGACAAATGTTTAAACTCGTAAGATTATATCACATGTGATATTAACATAAAATATGGATTTAAAGACCTAAAATTGTTATATGATATTTAATTAAATTAAATTTATAAAAAATTCAATGAAAACACATGTGATAGTACTAAAATCATATGTGATATTAACGTAAATCATATGTGATAGTATAAAATATGTAGAACTTTAAAACAAATAAGTCAATAACACACATAACTTTAGATGTGAAATTTTAAATACAAAAATATTATATTATGTATAATCTATATAGGCCCGGGAAAAAAATCAAATTTTGAAGATTTTTTTTTCTTCGTTTTTGGTCAAATGTTGATATCCGTAAGGTAAAATCAAATGTGATATGAACAATAAATGTAATTTTCAAAACCTAAATATATTATATGATGTATATTTAACCAATATAAAAAAAAAGAACACAAAAATCATAAGTCAAACTACGAATATCACATGTGATAAAACTGTGATTTTATAATATAAATTTTTCAGAACCCGTCAAAAAATCAGAAAAAAATTTCATCAAAAATATATCAAGTGGTTGTTCTATAGAAAGAGAAAATAATGCTCATTTTAATGGTCTCATTTATCGTTTAATACATTTATGATTTTTGAAACAATTAATTTTTAATAAAAAAGAAATTAAAATAAGTTCTTAAAATAGAAAATTATAATTGATTCATTTGGCATTAAATTTTATAATGATCTTAACCATAGATCAATATAGATAATATTTTATGTTAACGAAGAAAATCATGCATTTAAATAAAAAAAAAGTCAAGTAAACGTGATGGACCCCGTTTATGACTTTATGGGCATGAAATGGATTGATACTTTTTATTATTTTCTTATGATAATGTTTAATGAAACCAATTGGATGTTATATAAAATTCACGAGATATTAAATTTTCATAGGATATACTTTAAAACTTAGCTTTGTCATTGTTTGACTTTGAGACTATTGAGACATAGAAAACATTATTTTAATGAAAAAAGTTAAAATAGTAAATTTTACAAATTTGTCATTTTCGTGAAAATAAGAATAAAGACACAATGATATGCACACAAAAAAGGTTAATTAGTAAAAATGACACATAAGTTTGTTGCAACAAAACCCTATATTTTAGGTAAGAAAATATTATAAAGACTCGCTATAATATGCAAAAATATGAAATATGATAGTTGAGGTAATAAAATTACCTAAATTTGAATTGATATTTATATAAAAGGGAATTGATTTGTACATAAAAAACTTATTTTGCAATATAAAAGAAAGACGGTCATTAATAGATTATTACATGTAAGAATGTAACATCATCTCTGTAATACCTTACTAGTTTAGACCCCGTGTATTACACGAAGTTGTATTAAAATCTTTCGATAAAAAAAGTATATTATCAAAAGCAAAGTGTTTTATATTTTTAGTTCAAAATCGTTTAGCTTAAATTGATTAATCTTGCTTTAAATTAATAAAGAATGAGCCTTGACAAAGCCCAAACGGTTTATTAGGAGAAGTAATTATTTAAAATTTATATATAATAAAGTTTATGACATCATCAAAGTTAAATACAATCCTATATGGACAATCTTAGAACTCACCACATCAACCGTATGACATCACTCATAACTCCCTTTTATTAGATAAAAAAGATTGGTGACGGCGTCACACCCCCACTAATATAACGAATATTTACATTTATTGATTGAATCCATAACCACTAATTAATGGCCTGTAACGTATACCGCTAGGCCACTAAGTTTTTTCTAACTCGATCAAAAACCACTTGATTAAGTCTAAATCAAGAACTACCTAAGACTCTATAATCTTTCCATTAAGGGACTAAACCTAACAAAGAATTTAGAACAAGGACTAGAAATATAAAAACTAAAACCAAAAAGACCACATTTGTCACTTTGTTAACAACCAAGACACGATTTCTGACTTTTTCTTATAATATATTATTTGAGGATAATAATTCATGGATTACATAAAATAAATACGTAATAATTAACAAATCCCACAATTTTGATTCTTTCAACCCATAATCATTATCATTATCATTATATCATCATATCATACATCTTATATATATCTATATATATAGATACATACATATACATATATCTCTCACACACACAACTAAACAAGTGTGATAGTTGACTTTTGGCAATGGCTGGTGGAGGAATGGTGGCGGATAAAGGCGGCGCAAGGGCGGAGTTGTACGAACATAGGATCACCTCGTACTTTGTGTTCGCATGTATTGTTGCTGCACTTGGTGGATCTTTGTTTGGTTATGATCTTGGTGTCTCCGGTCAGTTAATCTTTCTGTTCTGTCACTCACTCATCATTTTTCATACTTTTTTTTTTTATATTTTTTTTGACTTTTTCTCACATGGGTGTAGGGTTAGTTTGGTCATTTTGGTCTTTAGATGCTCTTGGATATTTTAGTAATTTTGTTTTCATATACTTAGGGCTGTTTGTTTATGCTTATACAATGAGCTTATGACTTATTGACATTTCGGTTTATGTTTTATAAGTTCAGATTTTTCGGTTTATGTAACAGTTTATGGGCTTATTACTGTTTATTATGACGTAATAAACAATAATAAGCCCATAATTAGTTAAATAAGCCGGAAATTTCGGGCTTATAAAACATAAGTCGAAATGACAATAAAGCATACGCCGTTTATATAAACCCAAATAAACACCCCCTTATTTGGTAATTTAATGATTCTATCTTCATAAACCAAGAATCTTGGTTATAGAAAATGATTTTTTTTATATTTTTATGGTTCAGTTTAACCGGTTACTTATTAAAGTTCGTTTGATAAATGTATGAACATGGTTGTTTGTATTGATTTCGCTTAGGCAGGCAAATCGAACCATTAAAGGTCTGATTTGGCTTATTTTAGAAATTTACATAAAAGATATACGTTAAAGAAATATACCGCTAAAAGCTTAGGCAACTAAAACTAATCATTTAAATTGCTTTTATTTCATGGTTAATTTTGCATTTAAATGATTTAATTAACTAGCTTTCATTAATGTTTTAATTATATTTGTGAAATCTTTTTAGTGGTCGAATTCCCAATTTTTTTTATGTTAAACCAATTATTATTGCTGATGTGTATATAAAATGATGACATGGATGCCATGTGTACAAAACTTGATAGTGTAAATTTTTAACTATCTTTTTACAATTTATATATGGGTAGTTTGGTAATTTTAGAAAAAGTAGGAATCTTCTTGTTCATTGGTAGAAATTTTGATGAAGAGTTGGAGGTTTTTTTTTTTTTTTTCTTATCGGATACGAGGGTCGTTTAGTAATTTTATAATTATAAGTCGTAAAAGAAAGTTAATTAAATTAGTAAAAGTGTAAAATTCAGTTAGTTTTTTTATTGACTTTTAAGTCAAACATGTAACTAAAAATTGACTCTAAAAAGTCAAACTACTTCAATTTGAATATTTGATGTTCTTTAGGTGGAGTGACATCTATGGACCATTTCTTGAAGGAATTCTTTCCAAAAGTTTACCGAAGAAAACAAGCTCATCTTAAGGAAACCGACTACTGCAAATACGACAACCAAATCCTCACTCTTTTCACTTCATCGCTTTATTTTGCCGCCCTTGTGTCCACCTTTTTAGCTTCTCATATCACTAGGAATAAAGGCCGAAGAGCTAGTATTCTTTATGGTGCTGTTAGCTTCTTTGTTGGAGCCGTTGTTAACGCTGGAGCTCAAAATGTAGCCATGCTTATTATTGGGCGGTGCTTTCTTGGCGTTGGAATTGGATTTGGCAACCAAGTAAGTGTTTGAGACAGGTTTTTTTTAATGCTTACGCGATTTTATATAAGTGGCTATATATGTATAGGACACACAAGTATTTAAGCTCTTTTATTAAGACGACCCGTAGTAACATATAGGACTACAAAATTTGTATCTTACGTCAGTTATACCAATTTCGACAACAAAAAAAATAAAATAAGTGTCAACTGACTAAATTTGTTAAAGGCTTTTTTTATGAAACAACAATCTGAACATATAATAAGGCGACACCTTATTATAGATACTTTTGTATTTGATTAACAGAGGAGCAATCAAATCTTTAAGTGGTTTCTTGATTACACAGGCGGTTCCTCTTTATCTATCGGAAATGGCACCCGCGAAGATTAGAGGGGCTGTAAACCAGTTATTTCAACTGACAACTTGTTTAGGTATATTTATAGCAAATTTCATAAACAATGCAACCGAGAAACACTCATGGGGATGGAGATTATCACTCGGGTTAGCCACAGTTCCGGCCACATTAATGTTTGTTGGTGGGCTTTTCTTGCCTGAAACACCAAACAGTTTAGTAGAACAAGGTAAACTAGAAGAAGGAAGAAGAGTTTTGGAAAAAGTTAGAGGTACAAAGAACGTAGAAGCGGAATTTCAAGATCTTCTTGAAGCAAGTGAAGCTGCAAAAGCTATAAAACATCCATTTAGAAACCTTTTGAAAAGGAAAAACCGACCACAGTTGATCATTGGAGCGTTGGGTATACCTGCATTTCAACAGCTTACAGGAATGAATTCTGTGTTGTTTTACGCTCCTGTGATCTTTCAGAGTTTGGGATTTGGCTCTGGTACATCGTTGTGGTCATCAACG
Organism: Senecio squalidus; assembly: GCA_910822075.1. NCBI lineage: Eukaryota > Viridiplantae > Streptophyta > Magnoliopsida > Asterales > Asteraceae > Senecio > Senecio squalidus. The sequence continues at coordinate 67,245,128 of CAJVGC010000060.1, forward strand.
ATTACTAGTGGCACTCTTGTTGTTGCTACCTTTATTTCAATGGGGCTAGTTGATAAATTTGGAAGACGTGCGTTTTTCTTAGAAGCTGGCGTTGAAATGATCATCTGTATGGTAATTATTCTTACTCTAGAACCATATTTTTGTGTTTTTGATTACAAGTTCTATGTTCTCGACCATTTTCTTGGTTATCAAGTCATAAAAATTGTATATTTTTCGTGTTTTTGAATAGTGGGATGAACTGATCTTTTACAAGTTCTTTGTATTTGATTATTTTCTTGATTTTCAGGTCGCCGTGGCTGTAACTCTAGCTCTCAAATTCGGACAAGGTGAAGAACTATCAAAAGGAATTGGGATCTTTCTGGTAATCATGATCTGCATTTTCGTTCTAGGTTATGGAAGATCATGGGGACCGTTAGGATGGTTAGTTCCAAGTGAATTGTTCCCATTGGAAACAAGATCAGCTGGTCAAAGTATCGTTGTTTGTGTCAACATGTTGTTTACCGCTTTAGTTGCACAATGCTTCCTTGTGTCATTATGTCATCTCAAATACGGCATTTTCTTGCTATTTGCCGCATTGATTGTGGTCATGAGTTGCTTCATCTTCTTCTTATTGCCGGAAACAAAACAGGTTCCGATTGAAGAGATACATTTGTTGTGGCAGAAACATTGGTTCTGGAAATCGTATGTTGAACCTGAAGATCTATCAGACGTAAAAGGAATGAAACCTGTATAGACATTGTTGGCTTTGTTTCGTGTTTCTATTTATATGTATTTCATAGATTACATTATTGGTGTTTGGCTTTATTTTGATATGTTTTTCGGATATAACTGAACTTACGAAATGTTTAAATCCTCCACTTCGAATTATGTTTGTATCCAGGTTAACAAAACACAATCTTTTTTGTTTTTAACAACGTCATTCACAGTAACTTAAAGATAATATAAAACCGAAAGATAATACAAATCACAAGGTTTAAAATCCGAGATAAGTTAGAAACGAAACATTTCAAACATTTCTTGTTATTTTAACATTTCAAAATCTTGATAGATAATATTAGAGATGCATGGTCACATTATCGTATCCCGATGTTGGTACATCATGAGAGTTAGAGTGTCACGCACTTTAGTTGGTGGCAGGGACGGAGTCAGGATGGAAGTAGAGTAGATAGTTATTCCTACTAAATATTTTTCTTAATAGTTATATTTATAGAATTTTTGTCATTTTGCCCTTATAAAAATTGAAAATCAAAACTTTGTCCACATAAAAATCAAAAATCTTTACTTTTCCCCCTATGAACTATGAAAATTTATCCATTTAATAAATTCTATTTATTTTGCATCCATGTGAAAATATTTTTAGCTCCGCCCGTGATTGGCGGTATGTGATTCACTAACTGCGCTATTGTGAACACATATACATCCAATTGTTGATCGTGTACATATATTGGATCAAAATGCTTATAACCAAAGAGCATATGATCTTAAGTCGGCCCATACTCTATAAAGGTTGTGGGTTAAAGTCTCGTAAGATAAAAAGTATACACGTACAATACAAATAAACAAAGATTGAATTCTCCAGTGTCAAAGTCATCGAAAGAAGACTTGATGGACTAAACTTTAACATGTACCAAAAACTAGAAATTCCCCCGTTGACCAAAAACACACACACACTTTGAAACATGAAATCTTAATTTCGTTAAAAAAAATGTTCTTGACTTGTCAGGTAACTTAGCTCCATGCTCCTAAGTTAGTAAGATTTGATTATTTATTTATTTATAATTTATGTTGTTAATATATATTGGTATTCCTTGTTTGTTTTATTACTTGATCATGTTGTTATACATTTGTTTTTTGTTAATTAGTATCATTTAATTAATCTTTTTAGAAGTAAATTAAGCTAAGGATGGCCGGGACCGGACCGGTTGTATCGAGTTGTTAATGTAGTTGAGGGTTCGAGTCTGGTTGGAGAGAAATATATGAATTTGAGCTAAAAGAAAATGGGGATTTTGATAGTGAAAAGGGTGTTTAGATTTGTGTTTTGAAAGTAAGTATAAATGATTATTGGGACTTCGATCGCGGTATTGGGTGTGTTTGGTGATTGGGATTGCGTTTTGAGGGCGTAAGCAGAATATAGTGTTTAGCAAACCTCCTGAAATATACTGATTATTTGTGTTTTCTTAGAGAGAAAACACATTTTTGAAAAAGCAGGACATGCTGTTTTGTAAACGCATAATCTGTTCTTCAAACGCAATCCCAAACGCCCCCTTATTGAGGTTTTTAAACGTAGTTAAGCACTTTTGAGTGTTTGGATGAAGAAAAGTGTATGCTTATCTGTGATATTAAGGACGAAATAAGTTGTTTCCAGTAAGAAGTTTTAGATTGTTTATTTCAGACTGATTAATTTTCGTGTATGCAAAATTACAAGTTTACCCTTGCAGAAAGCTGATTACTGCATCATTTTTTCTAGTTATTACCTATTCTTCTCATAGTTATTTATTGTAGGTCAAGCTTTTGGTTCCCGAGATGGTCTCTCGACTAGCTTCACAAAAGTATGCCTAAAGCAATGTATTACATAAACACTCATGGAAACCGTACAAACATTGCAAAGATTATGTCAAGTTCAAATCCAGAAGCTTCTAGTATTGGTCATAAGCCTTGTGGTTTTTCTCGTAGTTCTATCTCAGTTGATCACTTTTCCTTACAAGAATGACACCTTTACCAAGGGCATTTTGGTCCACGAAGTGGTTATTTATGACAACGCCTCAATTTCACACGTGGAAACTTTAAACGAGACGAGAGTAGAAGAAGGGTGCAAAGGCCATGATTGTGATCATGAATCTTTACTTTCACAAATTGCAACGAAACAAAATGATTCTGCTCGAATTGGTCAAACTGTTGTGGTTGATTTAGAGCCAACACGGCTTTCTTACATGACTGCGGTTCTTGAATCAACTACTGTTGCTCATTTCAGTGTATGGATTGGACTCGCACTCATTATGATTTCCCGTTTTTGGAAAGATGGGTTTTGACTTAAAAATCTTTTCCTTATTACAGAAAGCTAAATCGTTGTCAGCACGTGACCGACAACTTCAACGTGCAAGGATTCAAATCGAGAATGCACCAATTTTAGGGAGCACAGAAGGGCTTCATTCTTCTCTTTTTCGCAATGTCTCCAAGTTTTTGAGGTGAATCTTTTTTTGCTTAGTATTTTTTTGTTTATCAACCCGAGAGACTAAAATTACATATATACCCTTACTTGCTTATATATTGAAAATAATCTCTTTATCTTAACCGTGGTACAGGAGTTATAAATTGATGGAAAATACGCTAAAAGTTTACATATACAAGGAGGGAAAAAAGCCGATATTTCATGATGCAAAGTTAAGGGGAATCTATGCTTCGGAAGGATGGTTTATGAAACTAATGGAGAAAAATAAACAGTTTGTCGTGAAAGATCCTAAAAAAGCACACCTATTCTATCTACCATTTAGCTCATTAAAACTGAGAAATACATCTCAGGAGCAAAATCCCCGGACCCAAAAAGATTTGGAAAAACATTTAGAAGATTACACAAGTTTAATCGCTCAAAAATATCATTTTTGGAACAGAACTAATGGATCAGATCATTTTCTCGTTGCTTGTCACGATTGGGTATGCTTACTTTTCATACATTACTATATTTGTATCACATGATAAAATGTGTTATACGTTTATTTATTGGTGGTTTATTAGAGATGGCAAAAGTGGGTAACGGGTCAAAATGGGTTCAACCTGAACATGTCTATTTAGTACGGGTCAAAACAGAAACCCCCTCTTTTGGAGTTGGGTCCGAGTCGGTTTTGTCAACATCTCCTTCAGAACTGACTCGTACGTATTTGTCATTTGTCATATGTTTTGAGCTGTTATTAAATTTTGGCTTTTTGACAAAAATAGGCGATGAAGCTAACAAGAGATCATATGGGAAACTGCATTAGATCTCTTTGCAACTCAAATCTGGCAAGCGGGTTCAAAATAGGCAAAGACACAACTCTTCCTGCTACATATATTCGTAGTGCGGAAAACCCCATAAAAGATTTAGGAGGAAACCCACCTACAGAAAGACCGATACTCGCATTCTTTGCAGGTGGAATGCATGGAAACCTGAGACCGATTCTACTTCAACATTGGCATAATAAAGAACCTGATATGAAAATATTCGGACCAATGGAACGTGATATTGAAAGTAAAGCTAAATACCGAACGTATATGAAAACTAGCAAATATTGTATTTGTGCTCGTGGGTATGAAGTCTTCAGCCCACGAATTGTGGAATCAATATACTATGAATGTGTCCCGGTTATAATATCTGATAATTACGTTCCTCCGTTTTTTGAATTTTTGGACTGGGGAGAGTTTACTGTATTTGTTCTGGAGAAAGACGTGGTGAATTTGGGTGGCATTCTTAGGTCGATTTCGGACGAAAAGTATATGGAGATGCAGAAGAGAGTTAAGATGGTGCAACAACATTTTATATGGCATAAGTTACCTGTAAAATTCGATTTGTTTCATATGATTCTTCACTCGATTTGGAACAATAGACTGTAAATTTGTATTAGACTTTTTTAACTTATGGAAACTATTTATTTGTCAAACATAAGTTGTGATATCGACACCCTTCACCTTACTTATACGATTAGTTCCCTGTTAAGTTCGAAAGGATCATATTAAACTCGAAAAAGATACTAATGCTCGTGAGAGGCTTCACATCGCGTTCAACATGTTGAAGATTATGATTTGCTCTGTTCTCAAAAAAAAAAAAACAAATATTGGAAAATTTAAATTATAAAATCACAGTTTTATTACATGTGATATTAGTAGTTTAACTTATGATTTTTATGTTCTTCTTTTTTATTTTAATTATCACATGTGATTTTACCTTACGAATATCAACATTTGACAAAAAACGAAGGAAAAAAAAGTCGTCAAAATACGATTTTTTTTCCGGATCTATGTAGATTATACCTTATATAATACTTTTGTGTTTAAAATTTCACATATGATTTACGTTAATATCACATGTGATTTCGTTGAATTTTTTTAAAGGTTTAATTTAATTATATATCATATAACGATTTTAGATCTTTAAATCCACATTTTATGTTAATATCACATGTGATATAATCTTATTAGTTTAAACATTTGACCAAACCCGAAAAAATAAAAGTTGTCAAAATTTGATTTTTTTTCTGGGTTTAGATAAATCATACTTTATATAAATTTTTTATTTTTAAAGTTTACTCATTTATGTTAAAATCACATGTATATATTAACGTTACAATTTCAACACCCACCCGAAAATCGAAATAATAAAAATCATCGAAAGTATTAAGGAAGAAAACACGACGGTCACAACCGTGTAATTTATTTTGTCTAACGATTGACGATTTGCGACATATATTAATTTAAAAAAAAAAAAAATTAAAAATAGATTTTGATTTAATATTAATTATTAAATCAAAACTAAATATACAATGAAAATTGAGTTTTTTAGTTATAAGTGGTCTTTTAATATAAACTATTAATATAATTCAAGCCTAACTCAATCATTATTGCTCTTGTTTCTAAAATATACAATGGGTCCCATAAATTTATTCACTTTTACATTTTTATTTATTATATTGCCAACAACAAGTATCATTATGTCAGCTTACTTAACTTACTTTAATTCAATAACTATTGTTCAACACTCAAATTTCCATTTCAAAGATCATTATGTTAGGTATGTCTCACACTATATCTATATCTATATCTATATCTATATTATCTTTACTTGTATATATTGTCTGCTTAAGTATATTGAAGTAATTTGTGGCATAATATATGATACCCCCTAAAATGGTTTAGATTTTTGGGTGTTTGAGATTCTTATTTGGAAATGTTCATTCTTAGGGTGTGTGGACCCGTCATCGTTGTCGGTTATCAATGTTTTGCAAATAAACAGTTGCTTAAGTAACTAAGTAACTGCTTATTTACTCTAAAAGAAGTAGATAAGTAGGTACCATCCGTCCCTAGGAGTTGGTCTGGTGGCGAATTTAAAATTAGATAAACCCTCACCATCAAGGTGAGAGGTGTAAGGTTTGATTCCCTCTAGCTGTTTTCTTACCGAAGACATTTACTGGCTCAAAATGAGACTATACATACACTCAAAATTACTTATCTGCGCTTTTTAACGTAACAAGTAGATAATCGGTTTTTAAGCAAAATTTTCTCACTAATTCTCTTTGAGCAGGACATACAGAATGATAGGAATTTATTGAAAGTTTCCGGAATGAAGAAATACCCGAAACATCTTCAAAGTTTTAACCAAATAGAGAAAAGAAGATGGCTTTTAGTAGTGGTTTTAGTAGCCACAATCCATTTGTTTTGTCAAACAGTAATGCTTCCTTATGGAACAGCTCTTCTTTCTCTTTTACCCGGTCATGAAAACGCTTTGTATTTTACTCGAATGTCGAGTTCTAGTACTTTAGAAGACGAGTTACAAGGAGATAGCCTGGAATTTGACGAAGACGTAGATTTAGGTGATAGTTTTTTGGAGGAAAATAACAATCTTAGAAATGAGGTTACTGTTAGTAGTAATATTTCTATTGAAGAAGTAAAAGCGGAGATCATGACGGTTAATAATGTAAGTTCCGTTATTGAGCCTGCTATCAATAACTCTGCAGCGGGATTAAGTGCTTTTGTTCTTCCGATTAATGAGAAGTATGATCTGTTTCAAAATGATGGTAGCAAGAAAATGAGGTGTTTGATGCCACCAAAATCGGTCATGTACAATGACCAAATGAATCATTTATTGGCTCGAAATCGTAGGTCTTCTCGAGCTATGGTATGAATATCCAACTTCTTAAAACACACATCTCAACGCCCCCTTAGTGTTGTTACAAATACATTTTTCTTTACAACGTTTTATTGCTTTGCAGAGGCCACGATGGTCTTCGCCCCGGGACAAAGAAATTCTTGATTCAAAGGTACAAATTACCAATGCACCCTCCCGAATGTCTGATCAAGAACTTTACGCTCCTGTTTTTCGTAATGTATCAATGTTCAAAAGGTTAACTCTAATCTCAAATTTTGACGAGTTGTATTATATAACCCTCTAATGTATTAATGTGTTGTGTTGTACCGCAGGAGTTACGAACTCATGGAAAGTACGCTTAAAGTATATGTATACAAAGAGGGTGAGAAACCGATTTTTCATCAACCGATATTAAAAGGATTATACGCTTCTGAGGGATGGTTTATGAAGCTTATGGAGGGTAATAAGCGGTTTGTTGTAAAGGACCCGAAAAAAGCTCACTTGTTTTATATGCCGTTTAGTGCAAGAATGTTGGAACACTCGTTATATGTACGTAACTCTCACAACCGGACAAATTTACGAGTATATTTGAAGAATTATGCAGAAAAAATCGCTGCTAAATACCCTTTTTGGAACCGAACTGGTGGAGCAGATCATTTTCTTGTTGCTTGCCATGATTGGGTAAATGTCTTCTGAATTTTTTTATGCATTGTTTTGAGGTGGGAAAATGGCCGGGTCGAGTAATGGGTTTGGGTTGAAATAGATCATTTTTAGTGTCGGCCGAAACGGGTTGGGTCGATGTACATACATTTTTTTGGCAATTTTTGTTTATTTATTTTGATTACATAAATGGTCCATGTGATTTAACGGAAATTACGAAAGGTTTTTTGATGATTTATACTTTTATTACTTATCAACTTACATTTTAGGCCCCGTACGAAACAAGACACCATATGGAACACTGCATAAAAGCACTCTGCAACGCAGACGTTACCATGGGTTTCAAGATCGGAAGAGACGTTTCCCTTCCCGAATGCTACGTCCGCTCAGCCCGAAACCCGCTTAGAGATCTTGGAGGAAAATCCGCTTCGGATCGGCATATTTTCGCCTTCTATGCTGGCAACATGCACGGGTACTTGCGTAAAATCCTACTCGAATATTGGAACAATAAAGACACCGATATGAAGATTTTGGGTCCAATGCCAGCTGGTGTTGCCAGCAAGATGAACTACATCGAACATATGAAAAACAGCAAGTTTTGCATCTGCCCGAAGGGGTATGAAGTGAACAGCCCGCGGGTTGTGGAGGCGATTTTTTACGAGTGTGTGCCTGTAATAATTTCAGACAATTTTGTCCCTCCGTTTTTTGAAGTTTTGAATTGGGATGCGTTTTCGGTTATCATAGCTGAAAAGGATGTTCCAGATTTGAAGATAATACTTGCAGCGATTACTGATGAAAAGTACCGAAAATTACAGTATGGAGTTAAGAAAGTTCAACGGCACTTTCTATGGAATGTTAAACCGAGTAAGTATGATTTATTTCATATGACTTTGCACTCGATTTGGTACAACAGGGTCTTCCAGATTAAGCCTAGATAGCGGCATTTTTTCGCGTTAAAACACGCTTTGTTATCCAATGTACAAACTTTTGATGTTGTAAATATTTCTTAAAAAATTACATGAATTTATTTTCATGTAATAAAGAAACTATTGGAACGAAAACATAGGTTGTTACTTATCACAGGAACAATAATCAGATATACTCGAAATATTCTTCCGTTGTACAACAAAACATAATATATCAACCATTTCAAATCTGAAGTCAAGATAACATAATTCTGTATCGAACGACAAACAAATCACGACAAAAATTTGAGAATAAAACGAAACGTTTAAAAGATTCAACTACATAAACAGCATAAAAATGTGAAGACGAATCATTCTTCCATCCTATTGTCATCAGTTTCACGTTGAACCTTGACCTTAACTTTAGACGATGAAGCGGATGAACTTTTAACCATTGCACCAGGTGCTTTAACCATGTGAATAAACTGATCGTGTTCGATTCTACCCTCACGCTTTTCCTTTGCACCCTTGACACTCAATCTGCACAATCGTCATCACAAAACAACAAATTAGAACAAATCAAACGACACACACACAAAAGAAAGGACAAGAAAAATTAAAGAAAATATACCTCTTCTTAATGTGTCTCTTCTCCCTGTCGGATTTGATTTTGACAATCGTCTTGATGGCCTTCAGCGTGTTCTCGGTGAGGTTTCTGTCATACCTCTCTGGCCTGTTACGCTTCCTCTCGAACTCAAATGTGGAGTCCTTTACGTTTTAAATCGTTAAACATTAGCAACCAATCAACTTTTTATATTATAAACAAAAAAAACGTTATCGTAAGTTTGTGTACCTGAGTCATGTCCTTTCCATGTGTCTGTCTATAAGATTTTGTCCACTTAACCTTGCGAGGATTTCTTTTCATTTTGAAATTTTTGTGACATTTTGAACGGCAAAATCTAAAGATCTGTCATTACAAATATTTCAAAGATAGAATATAAAAATGTCGATATTATAATATATGTATAATTTACATGAAATAAAAGTAACATATCTATCTACCTTTGCATCATTTCGCACAAACTGTATACCGTGTCCAGGGTATACCGTAGAGGAACAAAACCAACACTTCTCCAACCTCATTGCAAAGTCTTACAATGAGCCCAAATTCTCTGCAGCGCAAAAATTATTTAATCCAATATAAAATAAATAAAACAGTAACTCAATACAATGTTTCAGATGTTATTTTTAACGGCGTTTTGACTTTTGAAGTACATATATTTTAAAGTGCTTATAAACAAACGAGCATTTATATTAAGCATCGGTGTAGATACTTAAAAAAAGTGCTTATTTCCTTCTTAAAATAAGCAAAAACGCAATATTAGCCAAACATTTCAACCTGCACTTTACGTTTTAAAATATACACAATATGAAATAATCAGTTAAAACATGCACTCTTAAACGCTCTCTAAATACGGTTTATAATTCCATCCTACTACGACCCATTAACTAAGATATAACAGGCAGACAAAAATGATCATATTATAATGCATTTGGCTAGATTTGAAACAGTGGTAGATAGAGAACAGGATCAATCACTAAAGGCAAAAAAAGACGACACGATCAACAAATACTAGTATATCGACATAAACTGAAAAGAAAAGAGCATTCTAAGTTCTTCTATTCGCATACTACGAACTTCCGTAAATTAACAACTATTTTTATATTTCTTATTTAACTAACCTCATACTCGCAAATAATCGCAACATATCAATTCAGTATAGCTTTTATATACCGATAACAACTTATATCCTCGGAGTGTTTTTACGGTTTCGCTTATTTTATAAGCCCATTTTTTCCGGCTTATTTTCTAACTTATTTTGTGACATGATAATTTTTATCCATTTTTAATTAGCCGGAAAAAAACAGACTTATGAAATATAATCACTGGAAAATAAGCTGAATCAAATAAGCTTATTAGGGCAAAATAAGCTAAAAATAAAAATTACACAATTGAGAGAAAAATATTATACCTTAGGTTTAGAGAAACGAAAAAAGAAGCAAATGAGAATGAAGGAATTGGGGTTTTGATATAAACCCTAGATTTTAAATTGGACTTGTTTTGCTTATACCGGGTATGGGCCAAGCCCAATATCACTTTTCTATTTAGGTATTTAGGTGTATAAGGGGTTTATGACTTATTGACATTTCGGCTTATATTTCATATGTTCAAATTTTTTGGCTTATGTAATTGTTTATGTGCTTATTACTGTTTTTTATGACATAATAAACCCATAAACGGTTACATAAGCCAGAAAATTCAGGCTTATGAAACATAAACCAAAATTTCAATAAGTCATAAGCTTCTTATATAAGTCCAAACAAATACCCCCTTACTAAAATAAATATTTTCACTTTTACGATTTACTATGCTCTAGACGAGTCATGTCATGAAAGTCAAAAGTCTAAAATACATTATACTTGAGTACGTACTTTTTATGCTCTATATACATTTAATTGAGAAACACAACTATATACGTTTTATTAATAAAGCTAGCTTATTGACCCGTCTAATACGCGGAGCATTATTGCAAAAAATATATAATGTGAACAAAAAACATATAACTTATATAAAAATATTAATAGAAAGTTACTAGTCATGTAGACAAAAGGATTATTTTACCAGATGTAAAGTTAAATAAGGAAAAAACCTTATTAAAAAAAAAAATTATATTATATAAGAAAAAAAAATATATATTGCTTAAATAGGACAAAAAAAACAGAAGATTTTTTTATATGATATGTTTTCCGTTTATATGCAAAACACTCGTAAAATAATAAAATAATTTTACTTTCTTTTTATAATATATAAAAAAAAAACTAAAAATATTGAGTATATAGGACGGAAAAAAACAGAAGATTTTTTTATATGATATGTTTTTTGTTTATATGCAAAACACTGGTAAAACAATAAAATAATTTTAGTTTCTTTTTATATTAAAAATGTGTATGTGTTTGAAGAAAAAATATGTTTTGTATTTTTTTAGAATTAATTTTAAATACAAGTGTTAGATTATTTAAAGTAGAAAAGTTAATTAGTTTTATTTAATTATTAATATTTAAAATAAGGGTTAACTTATTTAAAGTAAAAGAGTTAATTATTAGTGATGACATCATCAAAATGATCTAATGGTTAAAATTAAAGTTGGATTTCTATCTAATTGTTACTACTTTGTCAAATGGCATTTTAGGCCTCTATTTTATTATATATTAAGATATGATAAATGATTATTTTGATAATTTATTACTAATAAACTAGATATTGAAGTAACATTTCGATTTTTTACGACCACAATTTGTCCGCAAAAACCGATTTTTTCTAAGTGGAACTTTTCGTACGATCGTCGTGGAATTATGCCCAAACATGCTTAAGTAGTCATGTCATGAAAGTCTAAAGTATATTACTAGCCCAACATCTCTTTTGTTTACGGTCGATATGGGATTTACAGTTATTTAAAGTTTACTTTATGAATTCAACATCTCCCTTTACAATGTGGGTTAGTGGTATAAAACACACATATCGCTTTTAAAAATTAAAGGTTGTTTTGCGACAGAAAACTCGAATAACCAAAATTGTGGAAGGGTAATTAAGAAGAAGTATATAGCTATAATAGTCCTTCGTAAAATACAATTTTTTATGGAATATGTTTTACGGATTTAACATTTAAGTTTATACTCGAAAATCGTCATAACTATAATAATATTTCGGAAAATAGTCACGTCTATAAAATAATAGAAATCTAAACACTTACAACTATTAACGTAGGGTCACATATATAATGTTTGAGTCCATATTTTCATGAATAGCAACAAAATCATATTAAAACTTCAAAGAGGTACAATCACAATAGGTCAAAAACTCACATCATTCAATAGGATTTAGAATTTAAAGAAGTATTTTACAACATGTTGTTTGAGCCCGAAATTATTGAACCATTATTGTTATCTTGTCATATTATTTAGTAGCGGGGTCGCTATATCGGTAAGTACATGGAAAAGAAGGGTTATTTACCGTAAAACTATTAGTAGAATCTATAACGTAATCTTATTGATTGTTAAAAGGCCATTATCTTATAGTCATTTCCGTTTTGTTCAGAGATCATCGATTTTGTTATGGAGATTATCTAAATTTGGCAAATTGATTTTCCTTCTTTCTTTTTTCTTTCGAGAATGCTATAACTTGCTAGTAGCAAAAGTTGAGAATCGTAACTTTTAGTCTTATAGTGCAAATGATAGATAAACAATGATTGATTACATTATATATCTTGAATAGTAACAAGGTATGTCTATTATGCAATTATCCTTTTATTATTCTAAAGATTCGTCTATTTAATTGTCGAGCCCTACACCAACTAACTAAAGGTCGATCATCGAGTTGTGCTAAATTGTCAACAAAATTTTAATAAATTGATCCGATATAATCAACGATTAAAGATCTCATGAATAGACCTCCTATACATAAGCTAAATAGAAAACTAATACAAATAATCTATCTATATATATATATATATATATATATATATATATATATATATATATATATATATATATATATATATATATATATATATATATATATATATATATATATATATATATAGCTAAAGGGGAAACAATACCCAACGAAACTTATATATGTTCCTTAACTTGGTTATAAAAAACGAATATAACGCTATTTTTATTTATACAAATTTTATTATTTAATTTTATTTAGTTTATATTTAAGCTAATAATTTGTTTATTTTTGTTTTATTAAAATCGGGCAACATTTTCTTTTTAATTTTTTTAAATTTAATTTATTGAAAATAAAATACATGTAATAACGCAATGTTCAGACAAATTTTCTAGTTTACGTACAAATAAATGAATTTAAAATGTACGTATATAGACACAAATATAAAGACTAGTAGACTATTAAACAACTTGTATATGAGATATTTAGAATTTGAGATTTATTTATTTTTATATAATGTTAATTTATTATTGCAATAAAAAATGATAGAAAATAAAATTTTGGGCCCAATGTAGACATAGCTAGCAAGCCCATACCGCTTCGACTACTAAATCATTTTCAAGGAACCAGTCCATCAATTATATTGATTTTTGAGGGACCAGTTTAGCTACTACATCAAAGATTAGGGGTGATTTACTAAATAGTTTTCCTTTTGTGGGGTTCTTATAAATTCCTCTCAATAGTAAGACTTCATACCATACTTTTATTCGACTACCTTCAATCTAAGAAGGCATGTTTGATGGTTTTTGGGGCATCATTGCAATTCGGGCACCACAACGAGTGCATATTAATAAGTCACTTATATACCATCAAATTATAAGTCATTTAAATACTGTAAAATTATAGTAAGGTTTATTTTTTTACGGGCTTATCATATATCGTGATAGCTGCATCTAATTTAGGTGCAACATAGACAAAAAACAATTTAAAATTTTTCATTTTTAATCCTTGAAGAATTTAATAAAAACACAAAAAAAATTATTATATTTACATATTAAACCCTTATTTCAATCTTGCAGCACCTAAGTTGATGCTGCAACTAAGATTTTTCCTTTTATATATATATATATATAAAGAATACTAGTTTAAAATTTATTAAAAGAGTCTAAATTACTATTTTATATTTTCACTTAAAATAGCATAAATCGTCCCTTTGGTTTGAGCGGATTACGGTTTTTATCTGTACTTTTCTTAAAGTGCAAGTACAATCGATTTGTGAATCTTTTGTATAGATGTTTATGACATGGAGGGTTTATGCAAAAGTTTTTTACTTATTAATAGCATAAAGCATCACTGTTGATGACGTTATTAGAACAAAAAGTTTTTCATGTGGATTGTGTTTGCTCATTCAAAAAAATAGATACAAAAAATTCAATCTGACTAAGTGATGCAGTGCGTATCGAAGACAAACTCGTGAAGCATTTGGAAGACAGGCCACTGCGCCGCAGTAGAAAGGAGAGTGCGACGCAGTGGGAGCACAGAGGATTCTGCGTCTTGAGAAGCATTGATTGTGACGCAATCAAGGATGGATCCCCCATAGTGGGAAGTCAGAAGCTTGCTACTGGAATTAAGGCATGACTGCGACGAAGTCAATGACTAGTGCGTCGTAGTTACTGATCGTTTGGCTCAGCTCTATTTTCCTGACGTTTATCGCCTTCATGGACTCCCAACTTCTATCGTCTCTGATCGTGATACCCGTTTTGTCAGCCACTTTTGGTGTAGCTTATGGGGAACGGTTAATACTCAGTTAAACTTTAGTAGTGCTTATCATCCTCAAACGGATGGCCAAACCGAGTTCGTCAATCGCTCCATGGGTAATTTGATGCGTAGCTTGGTGGGTGATCAACCGAAAGCTTGGGATCTTCGGTTATCGCAGGCTGAATTCACACATAATCATGCAGTTAATCGTTCTACGGGTTTCAGTTCGTTCTATGTGGTTTTTGGTATTTCTCCTCATGGTCTGACAGATGTGCTGACTCTTCCTAGTAAGGTTCGTCCGCGTGGAACTGCTGTTGATTTTGTTTCTCAGCTTACCCAAGTTCATCAACAAACACACCAGCATTTGGTAAACGCGACGACTGTCTATAAGTCTCAAGCAGATCGTCACCATCGTGCAGTCAACTTTGAGGTTGAGGATTTTGTGTGGGCAATTTTGACAAAGGACCGTTATCCCGCTCATGAATACAATAAACTTGCCGCCAAGAAGATCGGTCCTACTGAAATTACTGAGAAGATCAATTACAATGCTTATCGTGTGCAACTACCAAGTCATATGCGTACGTTAGATGTTTTTAATGTTAAGCATTTGATTTCTTTCTTGGGCGATTCCTCTGATTCTGATAAAGATCTCCCTCCGGATTCGCGGACGAATCTTTGCTATCCAGGGGGAATGAGGCAGTGCGTATCCAAGACAAACTCGAGAAGCTTTTGGACGACAAGCCACTACGCCGCAGTAGAAGGGGATTGTGACGCAGTGGGAGCACAGAGGAGTCTGCGTCTTGAAAAGCCTTGATTACGACGCAGTCAGGGATGGATACGCCTCAGTGGGAAGTCAGAAGCTTGCTACTAGAATAAAGGCATGACTGCGACGCAGTCAATGACCAGTTCGTCGTAGTTACTGATCGTTTGGAAAGACTATTTTTGTTACTTTTTCATAGTTCAAGGGTTTTTCTGTTTATGTTTTTTAGGTTTCCTTAAGTATTTTGTAAACCTCATTGTGACGGCTAGTTGAATTTTGTTAAGAAAAATCTATTGATCAAAATCTTTTGGTATATTTATCAATTGTTTGATTCTTATCACTACACGCTATTCTCCGGAATCAACGGGTAGTGATTGTGCTGTTTATTCCGGGTATTTTGTGTAGAATCAACGAAGTACTCAGGTACCATTCTAGGCTTACGCTCACGTTGCATCACTAAGCCGCAAAGACAGTTTATGCAATCAACTCTTCTTTATTATGTGTATCAAACTTTTCAATAATTATTATTGCATATGATGAGTAAATTCTTTATCATGTAACAAGCTCTTATTTTTGTTAACGTAACAACTATATAAGTTTTCATGTCTGGATAGAGTGACACTACTACATCGGCTATAGACAGGTCAGATAGATATAATAACTATATATTAAAAATGTCCTATTAAAAAAACTTATTTTCATAATGTTTGAGCTTATTAATTATATACTCGTATATCAAGGAGTTTTAGTCTACCACTATATAAGTTAACCAAATACAATATATGTTATGAGTTAAAGTCTCACACAAACAACATAAGGGATTATTGGGTGAAAAGTTTATATAACTTTTTAGATTGAAAGGAACATATGCTCGTGTGTTTATCAAAAACTCTTTACATATTCAAATTGGTACCACAAGCTTATAGCTAGCATGATATTATTCAACCAAGTCATTTAATGATCAAAAGGACCCAATTTATTTAATGTACCAAAACTTGGTTGATTTATAAATGTGCCCACATGGCCCATTTCATTATCACATTTGAGCCAACTCTTGTATCATTAAATATGTTAGTTCACTAAAGTTTTTATAGTCATTAGTCATAATTATATTTATATTAAATGGAATAAAGTTTTTAGGGTTACAAAATCTATTAGCATGAATGATAAAGATTTTTTGTTCTAAAATAAAACTACAAGCACATAAATATTTAATGACTATTATAGTTGCTTTCATGGTTTCATTTGTTATGTACACGTTGACAGGAAAATTGAAATCCAATTGGATTATTAATCACTCACAAATCACAATCGTATCTTTTTTCTTTTGAACGACAAACTTAGTGATTCGGGTCAACAGTGACATCCAATCACAATCATATCAACTTCACTATAATTATTCAATTAAAATTAAAAATTGTAGTTTAATATGATCGTCATATATTTAATTTCATTCTCTAATTTTCTTATAACCTAAGGATACTTAAATTAGATAAAATATTAAACAATAAAATAACCAAATTTGCACTTATTTAACTAGAGGGGAAATATTTTATATTTTTCTATTTATGAATTCTATCTTGGTCTTTGTAACAAAATAGAAACCATGATATAAAAAGAGGCTCATAAATGAGAAACCATATAATAAAGTCTTTTTATGTTACTGTTGACATAGGGACTGATCACCTGGTTCGGGTCCTACCGAACCAGGTGGTCCGATCTTATGGTTCGATCACAAAATGACAAAGCAGGAAAAAGACAGAAGGAAGACGACAAGGATTGGGCAAAAGAGGAAAGAATAGATGCTCGGACGAAGGAACATCCTTTTAACCGCTGGGTAAAAGGAGTAAAGCTCAGGGAGCATCCTATTATCCAGATGGTCTCCTATAAATACCTAGGTAAACAGTAAGTATCCGTAAGTTATTATCATATAGCCTTATGCTTTAATCTTTTTATCCGAGTCAAAAAACTTACTCTCACGCCCGAGTTGAATCAGGGGTTTAGCCCCTCTGAACCAGGTGTCTTCTCTTATTGCAGGGAAATCTGACGTAGGATTTCTGAGGTTAATCTGAAAGGGAACGGACTTCAAGTCAAACATTGACTGCTTCGGGTCGGACTTTGGAGTTCGGGGAACTTTTGTATTAACATTTTGGCGCCATCCGTGGGACCGAAGGGCTACTCACTTGAAATGGAAACACCAGCTAATACAATTAATTTAGTTACTGATGAAGGACAACACTCCGATAAGAATATGGAGAAGGAAACTGAAACCACTGGGGAATTCTCCGCTAAGTTCGTAAAGGATAATATAGATCTGTTGAGGGCACTGGTGGAAGAACATGAACGCACAGAGTCGTTGAGAAAAGGGAAGAGCAAGATAGGTGAAGGGGTCCGAAAGGAGAGGTTTGGAGGAAAGAGGTTAGATTTCGATGAGGAAGGAGAATCAGAGGGCGAAGGTGAAGATTTAAGTTTGCCATACCAGTCAGATTTTTCCTCCAAATTCACAAGGAGGATCGCTCGATTCCCAATTCCACCAAAAACAAAGATGCCTAGTATCATTCGGACTTATGACGGATCTGGGGATCCAGATGATCACCTTAATACCTTTGCAGGAGCCGCTGAAACTGAACTATGGTCGATGCCCGTGTGGTGTCGTATGTTTGCACAGACACTTGTTGGACCAGCACGTATCTGGTTCCAAGCGTTGGAGCCGGGTCAAATAGATAGTTATAAAGAATTGGAAGTGGTCTTTGGTTCGTTCTTTACACAGCAAAGAAAGTACTTGAAGGGGCCCACAGACGTCCATAAAACGAAACAAAGAGATGGGGAAGGATTCAGGGAGTTTGTGGAGAGATGGAAGAAGGAGATGTTGCAGGTGAAAGGAGCTTCGGAAACTATGAAGATCTCAGGGTTCATGGAAGGAATCAAACCCCCCACGCTGATAGAATCTTTTAATGCTAGAGTCCCTAGCACAGTAGAGGAAATGATGGTAAGGGTGAAGGAGTTCATCAAAGGAAAGGAAGCCTCGGGACGCACGGAAGAACTAGGGGGCCGGATGACAGGAAATTCCGGAACACCATGGAAAGGGGGTGGAGTGCCGACATCCAGGTCGATCCAAGGAAGGAGATCGTTCGGGTCACCCCATAGACCTCACAGACACGGGGGGAAGTTTCCCATATCCCCCATTTCCCCAAGGAGCAATCCCATTTCCGGACCGGGAGATAGCCGGAGAAGCGTCCATTTTACGGAGCTATTGAAAACGCCGATGCAGATCATGAACACAGAGAGGGGTATCAACCTAGTGAAACCACCGCCCGGATCACTTCCTGGAACCCCGAAAAAGGGAAACCTAGACAGATATTGTGATTTTCACATGGATAGGGGGCATGCCACGAACGATTGCTATGCATTAAAGAAGCAAATAGAAGACGCAGTCCAAACAGGAAAACTCAACCATTTAGTTCGAGACATACGGGGAGGAGGCAAACAGAGAAGAAATGATAAAAACTCCAAGGGAAAAGGAAAGGAAATTCACATGATCCGAGCGACAAAGGGGGCTAGCCAAGAGCCCGAACCAGTGAAAGAAATGTCCAAAGACTGGATGAATCAGGTCATAGCATTCCCTCCATTGAATGCTATAAACCCCACCGATGATCCGATGCTCATTAAAGCTCATATAGCGGATCATCTGGTTCATCGAATTTATGTAGACGATGGAAGTGCATCGGAGATTATGTTTGAACAATGTTTTAGAGAATTGGATCCAGCATTGAGGAGAAGGATGAAAGAAAAGAAGATTCCGTTAGTAGGATTCGCGGGACAGACAAAATCCTCCCTTGGAGAGATATGCTTGCCAGTACAGTTGGCTGAAGGCAACAAGATCCGGACGGTACATATGAATTTCCTGGTAGTAGCAGCTGCATCTCCTTATAATTGTATCTTAGGAAGGCCCGGATTGAAGAAGCTGGGGGCAGTGGCATCAACCGTACACGGGATGATGAGGTTCCCCACACCTGGAGGCATAGCCACTATTACTTCGGAGGGAATTAAGGGTTGTCACCAAGTACAGAAGTTAATGATAGAAGAGAACAAGACATTGGAAGAGCAGGTTCAGATTAACCCCAGTTGTCCGGAACAGATGATAACGATCGGGAAGGCTCTGACAGAGGACACTAAAAGAAGGTTGGTGACAATGTTAAAGCAGAGTAAAGAAGTGTTTGCATGGAAACCAGAGGATATGACAGGAGTACCAAGGGAGATAGCAGAACACCGGCTGAGTGTTTATAAAAGTGCCGAACCTGTAGTACAAAAGAAGCGAGTCTTAGCTCCGGAAAGAAGTAGGGCAGCATGTGAAGAGGTCGATCAATTGGTAAAGGCAGGGATACTCAGAGAAGTCAGATACCGGACATGGGTGGCTAATCCAGTCATGGTTCCGAAGGGAGACAAAACGTGGAGAATGTGTGTTGATTTTAAGGATCTCAACAGTGCATGCCCTAAAGATGCATATCCACTTCCGGAGATAGACTTAAAGGTGGATTCATTGGTGGGATTCCGATATAAGTGTTTTTTGGATGCGTATAAGGGCTATCATCAAATACAGATGGCTCGAGAAGACGAGGATAAGACGGGATTTCACACAGACCAGGGAGTGTACTGCTATAAAAAGATGCCATTCGGGCTCAAGAATGCAGGTGCCACGTACCAAAGACTCATAGACAAGGTGTTTAAAAATCACATAGGTCGAAATATGGAAGCTTACGTTGATGATCTAGTGATTAAAAGTGAAACCGAAGAAGCAATGCTGAGGGACATCAGGGAAATTTTTGGAGTGCTAAGGAAGGTAAACATGAAATTAAACCCCAAGAAGTGTTCGTTTGGGGTAGAAGAAGGCAAGTTTTTGGGTCATATCATCATGCCACAAAGCATCAGAATTCATCCGGATAAAGTAAAGGCCATTACTAGTATGGCAGCACCAAAAACGCTACAAGAGGTGCAAAGTTTGAACGGGAAGATAGTGGCACTGGGAAGATACCTCTCTAAGTCAGCCGAAAGAGCGCTGCCTTTCTTTAAAACGCTGAAGCAGTGTATGAATAAGAAGGATTTTAAGTGGACGGAGGATGCAGATAAGGCCTTTCAGGGGATGAAAAAATATATAGTAGACCTTCCGTACTTGACGGCACCCAGAAGGGGAGAAATTTTATTGGTATACTTGGCAACAAATGGAGAGGTGGTAAGTGCAGTGTTGTTAGTAGAAAGGGAAAAGAGGCAGTTACCCATCTACTTTATTAGTAAAGTGTTACAAGGAGCTGAGCTCAACTATAACTCATTGGAAAAACTCTCCTTGGCACTTTTGTTCACATCGCGAAGGCTAGGGAGATATTTCCAGGCACACAAGATAAGAGTAATCACGGACCAACCGTTGAAGCAGATACTGACTCGTCCGGAAATGGCCGGAAGAATAGCAAAGTGGGCGATCGAGCTAGGAGGTCATGACATAGAATATGCCCCGAAGACAACGGCGAAAGGACAGGTCTTGGCAGATTTTCTGAACGAAATTCCGGATCAAGGGGTGGTGCTGGCCGAACCAGAGACCGCGTTGGGAAAAAGAAAAAGAATAAAGGGAACCACTTGGAAGTTGTATACCGATGGAGCAGCCAGCAAGGAAGGAGCCGGAGCAGGTGTTATCCTCACTAGTCCGGAGAAGGAGGAATTCGCATATGCCATCCGTTTGAAGTTCCAAAGTTCTAACAATGAGGCAGAGTATGAGGGAGTGTTAGCCGGACTAAAGTTGGGAAAGTGGACAGATTGCGAATCTATGTTGATTCGAAGCTCGTGGCTAATCAAGTAAATGAGGAGTACGGTGCAAAGGATGACCGAATGAAGAGGTATAGAGATAAAGTGGTGGCTCTTATGAAGGAGTTTGATTCTTGCAAAATCAAGCAAATACCAAGAAGCAAGAACAAGAAGGCAGATGTTTCAGTAAAGTGGCATCTATAGCTGGAGCAGCAATCGAGGCCTTGGCTAGTAACATCTTCTTGGAGGCAATCGAGAGGAGATCAATTGATGAAGAGGTCGAAGTGAACGTTATAGTTGAAGAAGAAGGAGTTACATGGATGACACCTTTGGTAGAATACCTGACCAACGACACACTGCCTGAAAACGCAGCAGAAGCAAGGAAAATTCGAATGAAAGCCACCCAATATGTTATGATGGAAGGAGTGTTGTTCCGAAAGAACTACCTGGCACCATTGCTTCGGTGTGTGGGCCCCTTACAGGCCAATTATATAATTAGGGAAGTGCATGAAGGATCTTGCGGAATGCACGCGGGGCCAAGGGCAGTGGTGGCCAAAGTGATGAACCTGGGGTATTATTGGCCCACAATGCACCAAGACGCATACCAAGAGATTAGAAAATGTGATTCGTGTCAAATCCATGCACCGATACCCAAGCTTCCCAAAAGTGACATGGTCTCAGTAACAGCAGCATGGCCCTCCTTCAAATGGGGAATGGATATAGTTGGACCATTTCCAGAAGGCCCAGGAAAGGTAAAATTTTTGTTGGTAGCAGTGGATTATTTCACTAAGTGGGTCGAAGCAAAGTCCTTAGCACGGATTACAGGGGCACAGGTGTTGAAATTCTTCTGGGAGGATGTGGTATGCAGATTCGGATTACCGGCTGAGGTAGTAACTGACAATGGCAAACAGTTTGTAAATGAGCCTTTCAAAGGATGGTGCGAGCAGATGAAAATCAAACAAGTCAAAACATCCGTAGCACACCCTCAGGCCAATGGGCAAGTAGAGCGAATAAACCGAAGTTTGGTGGAAGGAATCAAGACGCGCTTAGGGAGATATGAGCGCAATTGGGTGGATCAAGTGCCAAACGTACTCTGGGCGCATCGAACCACAAAAAAGACAAGCACACAAGAGACGCCATTTAGCTTGACTTATGGTTCGGAAGCAGTGATACCACCAGAAATAGGAATGCCTACTTACAGGAATATGCAGCGAGAGGGCATGGATAATGAAGAAGAGTTACGTATTAATTTGATGTTGGCCGAAGAAAGGAGAGAAGCAGCTCACATTCGAGAAGCCCGATATAAGAAAAGGATCGAGCAATATTATAATCAGAAAGTCCGGAAGATTAGCTTTAAAGAAGGTGAGTTCGTGTTTCGGAAGAACGAAGCAAGCAGACAAGAGGATGAAGGCAAGCTGGGTCCGAAATGGGAAGGACCATACCAGGTGGTACGAAATAACGGAAATGGTTCGTACAAATTAAAGAGCCTGGATGGAACTTTAATCCCCCGAACCTGGAATGAAATGAATTTGAGAAAATGTTACATGTAATGCCGGGGTTTTCCCGAAGTGAAAGAATGTTGTACTCCCTTTGTGCCAAGTAAAGTCTTGATGATTCAAAGACTTAAGTTCTTTTGATTATTCCATTTTGTTAGTGAGTAATAGTTTGTAATACCGGGTTTTTCCCGAGGCAATTTTTACCGTTGAAAGACGAGGAATGATAGCAAATGCATTTAGTTCATTTATTATGTTTGCTAATCGTATACCGGATCAAAAGTCCGAGGAAAATAACACGGCTTGACTTAACAGCCAAGTGCACCATAAGAGTGCAATTCCGAATGACGATTCGAGGTAATACCGAATCATTTGGTTCGAAGATAACAAGCAATTCAAAGCAAAAAACAACACATGAAAACATAGAAGGCATCGTCACCATTCAAAAAGGGGAATTAAACACCCCAAAATAACCATACATAAAGCAACAAAAAGGTGTCTTTCGTAGATTCTAAACATACTTTAACATCTTAACAGTAATCATGGATCAGGTGTATCTTCTCCGGGGGTCTCTGGATCAGGCAGGACAGGTTCAATGGACTTGAAGGCCTCTAGCAGTTGAGTATCGGTAGCAGCTAGTGCATCCAGATATGAATAGCGAGTGCGCTCAAAAGCTTCCTTAGCCGCAGTAAGACCAGCTTCGGTGGAGGGGTCATAAAAGGGGGACTGTGTAATCTTTTGCCCCAACCGGTGTCCTTTATAACCTGCAACGATCCCGTCATGACACCCCGAACGATAATGAGCAACGTTCACGCCGGAACTAGCCTCAACAAAATCTTTGCTCTTCAATAAGCCCTCTGTCACATGTCTTGGACCCTGAACAATCAACCACTTCCGATCATCCTGTAAAGAAGCATTGGTAGCTTCTAATTCGGCAATGTGGGATTCAAGTTCCTTAACACGCTCTTTCTCCTGAGCTAAGTCATGTATGGCCTGAGAGCTTCGGGTTTCGGCCGCTGCTAAGTTGAAAGTAACATTGGTAATCTGTTCCTTCATATCCTTCATGGCTCGGCTATGAACAACATTCAATTCCCCTAGAGCCCGGACAGCATCATCATTCAGAGAGGAAGACTCGACACCGGAGGACTGAGCTTTCTTTAGCTCCTCTACCTCCTGGCGGAGTTGGGAAACTTGTCCCTCAAGATCGATCCTCTCCCCATCAAAACGAGCCTTCAACGCATCCGCTCTTTGGTTACTCAGTTGGGCATTTCTTTCAAGGGCCTTTATTGCTCGAGTTTGGGTCCGGACCTCATCTTCAGAAACAAGCCATCTCGACCGGACCTCGGGAGCAATAACCAGAAGCTGGGATACCAAATAATCAAGTTGTTCGGCTAAGGAGAAATCATTGGTCTGATTCAAGCGAATGACTTCTGCCGGAGTTGACAACGTATCCAAAAGATCACGGCAGACAGAGGCTTCGGTGTACAAGGAACGATTGTGCACTTCCTTAAAGCGGGGTTGAAATTTTTTATTTGCAATCGAAACATCCACACCATTCAGATCTGCAGTTTCGGGAGGGGACTCTGTAATCACCGGTTCTTTCCCCTTCGGATTCACAGGCTTTCCGGCACCCTTTATACCAAGACTCTTCTTTCGGCCGGTAGCACGTGCCTTTTCCTTAAGGAGAGGAGATTTTCCTTTGTCAAGCTTAGACGGACTAGCCGTCTTCTCAGAAGAAGCAATGGGTTGCTTAGACGAAGCAGTCTTCTGGGCCTCAGCAGAAGACCTGCTGGAAATAACAACAGGAGAAGCTTTAGAACCCTCAAGGTTCTTCTCCGGCGGTGAGGAAACGGGGGTTTTCAAAATTCTTTCACTGTGGGGACCAGGTTCGGATGACCCAACAACTGTCTTCTTTGGTGGCTTGGGGGGTTGGTCAACCTCACCCTCATGGTGAGAATAACCTTCCTCCTCTAAAATCTTCTGTACTTCGGAATCCGTTTTGCCTTTGGGAGTAGCAGGATAGGATTTGTTAGAACAAGTGGGATTCTCTTCAAAAACAAGCTCTTCTGATTCGGCAGGGTCGGAGGAAGATGAGGACTCATCAGTTTCGGAAAGTAGCCCATATTCATCCGAACCAGCCCCCTCGGAAGCAGCAAAAAGCTCCTCAGTGTCGGGGCTAGGTTCCTTAGATGATGGTTCCGGAGCAGAAGTGGAAGCATGTCTCTCTTTGGTTTTTGAAGCCTGGGAAGTAGGAACCTTTAGAGTTTTCTTGGTCTTCTTAACAGGGGGACCTGTCGCAACTTTCTTGGCCTTCGAAGATTTTCTCTTTCTCTTTGCAGCGACCCTTGCTTCGGCCTCGGTATAAGGGGCTGGTATGTCTTCATTTGGTTGGACAACACGATTTAGAGTGGTAGTCAAAAAATCAGGAGCTCCGGCAGCAAGAGGAACGGAACTAATCACAACATCGTCCCAATCCTTCATCTCCAGAAAATCTATAAGAAGTAACGCTACACGCCAAAAGGAACGAGATTTAGCCTGTAGTAAAACGTAAATGCAGACACTTACAAGGAGAAAGCAAGAACGAACCTTTATCTTTAAACGATATGCATGGACGAGCCCGAGGACGATTCCAGATCCGACTTAGCCCAGTCAAAACCAATATCCTTTCCGGAAAAGGACGAGCTCTGATCGGATGAGTCTGTAAGTCCATGACAAGCTCATAATCTAGGTCATCCTTGCTGGGTTCCGGATCTGTCAAAACGTCACCCCTGGAACACCACCTCATGCGAATAGGAGCCGCCGAAGCATTGATAAAGAAGAAGCGATTCTTCCAGTTCTTTAACGAGGAGAGAGACCAATCGATGCACATCGGAGCACCTCGCCTCTTATCCACAGTAAGCCAATCTCCATTTAAACCCACTTTGTAGAAGTAACGAAAAGACAATAGATCGGGAGCCTTATTGAAAGCCCGACAATGGACCTCAAAGGTAGTAATCTTGTTTGCTCCCAAAGGGTTCATCTGAGATACATGACCCTTAAAGTATTGAATTACATCGAGATAAAAGCGAGAAAAGGGTAATCGAATATTCGAGTATTCGAACCACGAGCAGTAGACACCAATCTTACCCGGAGGAGCATCCCGGATGGTGTCATTGGCCCCAGGCAGAACGGCGCCGAAAGAGCTATCAATATGATAGGTCTTGCAAAATTTGGGAAGATCTTCGGCGGGCATTGTATTAAACATTTCTTTCATGTTTTCTTTGGATTCTTTAGCCATTTTTTCAAGAAGAAGAAGAGAAAACACCGGAGTACAGGCAGATTTAAAGAAAAATGGCCAGAGGTTCGGAGCAAAGGTGAGGAATAAATGAAGAAGGAACACCCCTATTTATAGGGAGGTGGCAGGCACCTCAAGGGTCGCGCGTGGGCACAAAAGGTGCGTGACGCGTAAGCGACACGTAGACGAGTGAAAGCAAGCGGGCCACGTTCAAACCACTAGAGTACGGCACGTGTCGAAGGTGTAATACAGCTGGATCGTTCAAACCACTAGAAGACGCCACGTGTAAAGTGTTTGATGGTTCAAACCATAAGAATGTAACGCGTGGAAACGAAGGAAGTGATTAGGACCAAGGAAGGAACGGAACACCAAAACAACCGGAGGTTCGAAGCAAAAACTTTTGTCTTAAGTCCAGCATTGTATCCCGACTTCTTCGGAATACAATGCTAGACTTGGGGGAGTTGTTGACATAGGGACTGATCACCTGGTTCGGGTCCTACCGAACCAGGTGGTCCGATCTTATGGTTCGATCACAAAATGACAAAGCAGGAAAAAGACAGAAGGAAGACGACAAGGATTGGGCAAAAGAGGAAAGAATAGATGCTCGGACGAAAGAACATCCTTTTAACCGCTGGGTAAAAGGAGTAAAGCTCAGGGAGCATCCTATTATCCAGATGGTCTCCTATAAATACCTAGGTAAACAGTAAGTATCCGTAAGTTATTATCATATAGCCTTATGCTTTAATCTTTTTATCCGAGTCAAAAAACTTACTCTCACGCCCGAGTTGAATCAGGGGTTTAGCCCCTCTCAACCAGGTGTCTTCTCTTATTGCAGGGAAATCTGACGTAGGATTTCTGAGGTTAATCTGAAAGGGAACGGACTTCAAGTCAAACATTGACTGCTTCGGGTCGGACTTTGGAGTTCGGGGAACTTTTGTATTAACAAGTTACAATGTGAATATTGTCAGATAATTAATTCACCCCAAAAAGAATATTTTCAACTATATTTCATTTCCCACATACTATATATATATATATATATATATATATATATATATATATATATATATATATATATATATATATATATATATATAATAAAAGAGAGGCCTTAAATGCCACATGGCGAAATAAGGACCATTAGATGGATTAACTTCTTTGATTTCAACCGTTAGATCAAATTGATGATGTCATCAAACACTATTTTCATTTTACACCCTTTTACAATACATAATTATATTCTCTCTTTCATTCCCATCTCTACTAAAATAAAAACAAAATTCCAATTTACTTAAATAAATCACTCAATTTAAACTATAATTTACCTTATTGTTATTTTAAAATCTCATAATAAAAAATATTAAAACATGTGTATAAACGTAAAAGTGTTTATGTTATTATAACTATGAACAACATGTGTATAAACGTAAAGGTATATATGTTGTTATACATATAATATTGTCTTTTCATAATAACTTAAAATCTACATAAACATAAAGTTTACGATTTAATTTTTATTTTTTCCGCGCTATCGCGGGACAATAATCTAGTATATATATATATATATATATATATATATATATATATATATATATATATATATATATATAT
The DNA here is from genome assembly GCA_910822075.1 of Senecio squalidus. Lineage (NCBI taxonomy): Eukaryota > Viridiplantae > Streptophyta > Magnoliopsida > Asterales > Asteraceae > Senecio > Senecio squalidus. The sequence goes on from CAJVGC010000060.1 coordinate 67,272,727, forward strand.
ATATATATATATATATATATATATACTATTAATAAAGAAGTAGTAAACTAAATATCAATATTGATTCATGATATTTTATTGAAATAGGTAAATTAATATTTATATGAAAGAAAAACATGGAGAAGTCATAAATAAATATTCAACATAGGATGATACATATAAAAATGCCAAGTCACACATTGAATATATATAAATTCTGCATTAACTTATAGAATTAATATTAATATTTTGATGAACATAAGTCATAAATTTGGCACATAGATAGAGCAAAATTATATTATCTTTAGATGGTATTGATGAAGGTTCCTTATTTAGCCATGAAAAAGGTGAGCCAACCCTATTTATAAGCCAAGTATGGTGTATATATAAACTCTAATTTTTATTTATTGTCCCATGCACCTCTCATTCATTATGCATTGAGATCCCAAACCATCACCATAATGTGAGGAACACAAAAAATTTGAAATATTTTAGAGGGAAATTAAAATGTTTTTGAATTTGGTTAACTTAACTATTGTGGTCTAAGAGACATAAACGGTTTTTGTTTCCGGGTTAGTGCGGTCCTATTTTTTTATTACACATTTGATTACATGAATGTAAGTTCTTGATGAAGTTCAAAGTCATACTAACTTATGTTTACTCGTTGATTGGGTCTTGACAAGTCGATTAAGGTTGAAGAGTTTGGATTAAGCAGTTTGTATGTGATCCCTACTTTTAGTTGTTCTATTAGAGTGTTTTGGTTCCGGATTACTGATCAAGTTGCATTGTCTCAATAAATTTCATTTTTATTTGACCGAGTTGGTCTGCATTTATCGAAATAGATTTTAAGTGGATAGATCATTTTTTGTGGATAGAGAAGTTGTTTTATTGTGAAGATGAAAGATAGATACATAAACATTAGATCATGTGATAATTATATCGTGTATTTCAATTGCATACTATATTAGTTTACAAGTTAAAACTCAGTTAAATTAACTAGAGGTTAGTTTGTGAGCTTAAATTAGTATATCTTTTCAATATATAAGGGGTGTTTGTGTTAGATTGTTTTTTCGGCTTCGTGTAATGTTTTATAAGTAGGTATCTAAAATATATATATAAAAGCGGTTTGAAATAGGTTATTACAAGTGTTAAAAAAAAGAGGGAAAATCTTAGATCATTGGATTAGCAAATTAACAAAATGATAAAGTTCATGAACCATAAATAAGCTCATAAGCATAGACGGATAAAAATTTTAAGCGGGAATGTCGAAACTCTGAAACAACCAAAAGTTCAAAAGTAGACAAATATATTAAAAGACAACTATTACTTTTCGGGAGAGTCAAACACGAAAATTACAAAAAATGCCTTTAAGTTATAATACATTTACACTATAAATCTTTAAGTTATAATACATCTACACTATAAACCTCAAAACTTTGAGATAATCCATGAAGTTCCGTCCTTGATCAAAAGCCTTAAGCTCACGAGATAATCCAAACACCTTCAATAACTTATCTTTGATAGGTATGCTAATAAGTTACTAAACCAAAAAAAAATAAAGCTAAAACAAACACCCATAATGACATAGCAACATCATACACTTTTTACCAAAAGATACTAATCCATATAATGACATGTAATAATTATGGTGACTTCTTTGACATTAATCACATCTTTATTAACTATTAAGCATCATCATTTATTCTGTCATATAGTTGAGGAGTTAAATTTAAATATTTAAATAATGTAAAATTTTGTTGCATGTGTTGTAAAATCTCCATAAAGAAGATATATTCTATGGCATACCCTATTCACCTTTTGGTCTATGCAATGTAACCCATCCCTGGTCATAACTCTGCCTATTTTGGGAGAAAACATCTTTGAATGACAAGACATTTTTTTACATTTAATTGAATGATATAGAAAATTTATTCACATACCTAAAATATGTTTATAAATATGTCAAAAGATTACCTAAAAAGATTGTCCATATCAAAAGAAAAGATAAATAAAAATGAGTATATATAGTTTTAGACAAATATATCATTCTAGCAAAAACATATTCATATACTTATAATATGTTCCTAAAATATGTCTTTTAGAGTTTATCTCAATAATTTGATGATAATATATTTATAAAATACCTTTGAGTCAAAATTTAAAATGAATTATACATATTTTTTAAAAGTAAAAATCATATACCCAAAATATTTCCCTAATATATGATTTCTCAAGGTTATCTCAATAATGAAATAATTATATCTCATTTTCATATCCTAAAATTATTTGTATAATATTTAATAAAATAATTACATTAAAAATAAAATAAAATAAATTCAAAGTTGCATTTTGTTTTAACCTACCAGGGTCAAAGCATTGAATAAGCTTGTACCCTTAAAAAAAATATTGTCTATAGTCCATACATTTCTAGTAGGTGCCATTTCTCTTTCTATTTATTTCTTTTAATTCTCTTTTAACATTATTTTTATGTAAAATAATATTTTTTATAGTTTTTTTAATTCTCCTTTCACATACCCTCTATTTTTGTGCTATACTCTTTACTATTTTATGGGTTCCCCTTCTCCCTCCTCGGTCGGTTTCTCATATCTTTAAATATGTATACATATATATTATATATATATATACATATATATTATATATCTATACCATATATATCTCTCTACCTATTCACTATATATAAACTTCTCTTACACCAAACACTTCAAAACTTGTGGCTACATTTACAATTCATAACTCCTAAACACTTTCTATCTCTCTTGATATCTCTCTACAAACTTCTTACCTATCCGGGTCGGGTCGGGTCGGGTTACCCATTTCAAGATTTCTTGAAATACAAGGTAGCAACATCTTTACCAGAACCCTAATTCACAATGGTGGATCAAAGTCCGGAAATGGACACAGCTACCATCACATTTTCCGACCCACCAAACCCGAAAAGAGTCAAGTTAACTCTAGAAAACCGCGATAATGATACTTGTTGTAACAACAAAGCGGATAATAATGTTATTACGACTATTAATAATATTAATAGTAATAGTACCGGTACCAGTGTTACTACTACGATTAACACTGGTACTGGTACTACTGGTACCAGTGTTACTACTACGAATAACACTGGTACTGGTAATAATAGTAAGCATCCAGTGTATAGAGGGGTTCGGATGCGGTCATGGGGAAAATGGGTATCCGAGATCCGAGAACCTAAGAAAAAGTCTCGGATCTGGCTAGGTACATTTTCCAACCCGGAAATGGCTGCACGTGCACATGATGTCGCCGCACTTTCTATCAAAGGAAAGTCGGCGATCCTTAACTTCCCCGAACTCGCCGATGTTTTACCCCGACCAGAATCTTGTTCGCCACGTCACATCCAAGCCGCCGCAACTAAAGCTGCTTCAATGGAACATCTTAACCCAACACCGTCAACGCCTTCCACGTCATCATCTTCGTCCACGTTGACATCTTCCTCGTCCATGACGTCTTTGGTGACGTCAGACGAGGTGTCAACAGCGCCGGTTGACGAGCTGTGTGAGATTGTTGAGTTGCCTAGCTTGGGAACGAGTTATGACTCGGCTGAGTCGAGAGATGATTTTGTGTTTGTTGACTCGGTTTGGGATTACTACTCAACGTCGCCGTGGCCTGAGGAGTATGATGGTGGGTTATTCTCCGGAGAGCCAGCTTTTTCCGGTGGGTTTTCTTTTGATTCCTTACTATGGCAACAATAATAAGTCAATAATAAAATAGGGTTTGTGTGATTTTCTTTTTTTTTATGTTTTTTTTTTCTTTATATATTATTTGGGATTTTGTTTGGTATTTCTTTTAATATAATACTTTTATTAAATCTCAAGTTCTTGTTGATCAACAATTTTGACATGTTTGTAAATAAATTGGTTTGGGTTATATTTTATCTTTAATTTACTTGATGATATATATATATACATATATAAATGTGTTAATATATCGATATGTTAATATTGTGTGTCTCTCTCTATTAAGATTTACCGAGTTACGATGTTAAAAATATTATTTATTATTTTGTAAAAAATGTTTAAAAGACAAAAATATTATGTCATTTATAAGAAAACTAATAATATGACTCAAATTTTTTGGATTATTTGGTTACATATTTTTGACCATATTATATTCAAAGGTAAGATTTTATGCCTTATTGGGGATTTTTCTCTTTTCTTTAATAATCAATATGGTCCATATGAAGGACCCTATTCCTAAATTTATGAAATAATCAATCTCTTTGAGTCTCGCCTTTGTTTTATTCTTCTATTCTTTTGTAATTGTTTTCACAATAAAACAATGTCTTTTAGGAACCATCCAAATAAAGATTGCCTTTGTTTCCTTTCATAAAGAGGGCAAAATAGTGAAACCTTTTTTGGCACATACCTAAGAAGCGATATGTTCTTTTCAAAGGTGATTGATTACACATTGCCTTGTATATTTGTGTTATTTATGTTATATATATATATATATATATATATATATATAATAGGTTTAATTTAGGGTAAATTTCAAGAAAAAAAACTAACATAATATCACAATTATTCTAATAAAGGAATATGATTTTGAATAAATAAAATATATATATAAGTTTAACTTTAGTCATAATAACATAATAATATATGATTTAGAAAAAGGTAAAAAAAATCCATATTTTTCAATTATTGCAATTTTCTGTTGTTTAAAATCATGTTTCGTTCCTAATTTAGACAATTTATGTAATTATGTTATCCTTTTATAATGTATATTGCTTAATTTGGTACAAATTAGCTTATTTTCTAAAACACCATACAAATATGTAATAGAAAAAAAAGTTTTTAAATTACTATTTAATTACATTCAAATATTGGACTTCAGGTAGCCGATAGTAAGAAAATAATGCGGAGTATTTGGTTCAATTCAAAGATAACAATAAGAATGAGACAAAGTGTGGCTTCAGGAAACATGGATATTGAAAATCTTAAAAAGCCGTTATAAAAAAATCTTTACTAGAGAGGTTTATAAAATATGATAGACTTATTTTTAAGCATCGATAGTAAGATGGGTTGTTTATGACACATGTTTTTTTCGAAGTTTATGGTATTAATCTTTTTCAAAAAATTATTTGTCTTAAACTTATTTAATGATAATTTTTAAAACTTTAGCATTTTTGATATCAAAAACAAAAACATTTTATATCTGTGAAGAATTGATGTGTATAATTTGATGTATAAATTATAAAATTAACCTACGGATAAACAAGTAAATTGTAGTTTTATAACCTAGTATTTCACATTTTTTACTTAAATGCTTATTAATTTAGACAACATAATTATATAATTGCAAAATATTTACATTAACTAGCTAACTTTTATAAAAGCCTTAGATGTTGAAAGAAATACTCGGGCACTGTAAAAAGAATTTCGACAACAAAATAGGAAAATCAATATATTGTGACCTAAGATATAGTAAAGTCATAAACTCTTGGCCTAAAAAAAAAGATGTATAAGTTTAATCAGAAAAAATTAAAATTATTTTTGAACTTTTAATTTTAGAATAATAATTTAAGGTACATTTTGACTTACTATTTAACGAAAGTGGAGAAGTTTTGATTTACATGTATCAACTTATAAACCATAGAAGTTGTCTACTAGAGGGGGTCTCATTTTTTTCAAAAGATAATCATAACAAACCTTTACAAAAAGTCTATGCTAAACTTATTATAATTTTCAATCACACTTTGCAAGTATATTCATTTAAATTATATGTCACCATGTCCTACCAACCAATTATGTCTAGCTAGTATTCAATTGGATAATAAAATAAACATGAAAGCAGATTCCATTAGAGTACCATGTTGATAGATGGGTCAAGTGTTATACTAATGCTACATCGTTTTATTTGGAAAGGCATACAATCACGCATATATATAAAATCACACTATGTATATATATACATTTGTTTTTAACAAGACTTAACTAATAATCAAATGTTTGACGTGTCACAATCATATCACTAAGCCGAACACACATGGTTTAGTGGTAGATGTTTAAACCTTGTTTAGGGTTAACAATTTACTGTTTTTGGGTCGACTTATGTATGACTTAGATAATTCTTGTGTTGAGTTTGTTTAAGTCGCTTATTCGTGTTAGGTTCGGGCCGTGTTTATGTTCAGTCCAAATTTTTTTACCATTTTTTTCACAACATTAGTTTAGATAACGAATCATCGAAGAAAAGTTTTCCAAAATTGTTTCGAATTAACGATTTTCGTGGACTTTACTATATTGTTTGTTAACTATAATGATTCAACTACAAAATCAAACATTTATATTTATATAATTATAGAAAATAAACAAAATAAACTATTTATAAAAGATAAAAGATAAACACTTTAATATTTATCATTATTTTATTTAATTTAATGTTTATATTTTATTATCAAGTCAATATTAGATTCAATAGGTTGACCCGAACCCAACCCGATTCTATTTACATCAATTTTGTGTTAGAACTATTTCGTGTTCAATTCATATATGGTCAGAAATTGTCATCCTTACCTACACGTAACTTATAATAACATTAACTTCACACTACCTCACTAGTAGTGACCACTAATAACCTAGGACTCAAGATCACATATCAAGCAATCTACATCCTAGGTTTGCTTAAAACTTACTATTGCTTATTGGTTTAATCTTAGACTTTTATAATCAATCTAGCTTAATCATTTTTAATCTTATGTTCTAAATATACAGGATGGAAAAGTAGGTTTCAAGAATATTGATATTCTAAATTCTTCTCCAGCCACATACTCTAAAGATAAAGTATAGTTGAATGGATAGTGATATTCTATTCTTAGAGAAAATTTTCCAATACTCTAAATAAGTAACTAAAAATAGAGGATGATTTTAGAGTATAGTGGAGCAGTGGCGAAACCAGGATCAAACTGAAGGTAGGTCCAATAACTAAAGTACTGGGTCGAACGGTTCGACCTTGTTAACTACGTCGAACAGTTTGGTTGGTCAAATGAATCGGGTCCAAGATAAATATAAATAAATGATGGATAAAAAGATACATTTAACAGATTATAGAAATAAATAAACCACACTGTCTTTAAATCACATGATTTTCATGATCAAAGAATAAGTTTTATTTAAATTGTATATTTTATATAAATAATTTTACTAAAAACAAAAATAAACTGTGAAAATAAATAAAATAATGTGTAATTATAAATCAAATGTAGAGTTCATATTTAATAGGAAATAAAATTATTATGACATATTTGTTAAGAAGGCAAAGTAAAAAAAGTTTTGAAAGGTTTAATATATTTAATTTGTATTACTTTTAGAGAATTTAAAATATTACTTTGGAGTTGTACGACTCAAAATAAAACAAACTAAATGTAAGATTTAAAAATTACATTCAACCTAAATCTTCACATGTTCCCTAACCCTATATGTTTTGGAAATTATAGTATTAGCCAGTTTCTTTTACAATATTTGGATAGGTCTTCTGAAAAATTTATACATCGTTTCTAAACGATTTTATAAATTAAGGTATATCCGAGGACCTGTTTAGCAATAACATAAATTCACCCCCTATAGTGAAGATGAAGATTCTATCTCCATACCCTAAATATAGAGGAAAAATGAGTTTTAGAGTATGCATCAGAGATAATCAAGATATCCAATGTAGTGTAAATATCATCACAAACAACCAACGAATATACTAAATATTAACCATATTTTAGTTTACAATCAGTACTACATCCTCCAATCAGTATGCCCAAACAATCAAAGATTATACTAGAACATTAAACAAGATTACAATCTAACAGGATGCTTATACTTGACATGAACCAAAACTCGACCTGAAACTAACACAAAATTAAATCGATTAAGTTGTAAACTATCAACATGTCTTCCTAATAACCCGACAACCTGCTAAGCCGAAGATTTTTCAAGTCATTTTCGGATTAGACATTTGGTGAAACATGAAACTGCCAACCTGAAAGTATTTTAAAGTATTACAAATTAAATATATATATATATATATATATAAAATTATGACATATTATACCATAACTACCTACATTAACCATTTATCTAAACTCTAAAGGCCGAACCATTTAGCATAAAACTCATTTGACCTTATTGAACCAAACGAATAAAGTTGTTTGACTCTAAACCAACCGTCAACCTTCTTATTAAATCGGTCACGCGGGACAGCTAGATCGAGTAAATAATTTCCATCTGAAACCCGACAACCTAAATATGTTAGTAGGTAAGGTTCAAATTAAATAGTTTCAACCCGTCAACCCTAAAGACATATACCAATCCCTACACAATCTGAACGACGAAAGAAATATATATATTATCTCTCATTTTGAAAATAGTTCGAAATAAGTTTACTATATTTACTTTCTGAAATGTTTAAGAAATTTTTACCAAAATATTTTAATTTAGCATAAACTAAGGAGATTTCACACGTGGACATTGATTATAAAGTTGACCTTTTCAGTTATTATCACAAGAAAGAATTAATCGGGGGCCGCATACTTAATTCAATATTTTTTCGCAAAATTGTGTGCCAGAATTTATTTTAATTTAATTATTGTTTTTACTTAATCATGAGCTTAACTAAGGTTTATAAATTGTTTTTGAATATTTGTACAAATATTGAGGCCACAACACGACAAATGTGTTATATCTTCTAAGAATAAAATGACTCAAAAAGAAACCTATTAAATAAAATGATTGTATATTTTATACTATTCATAAAATAAGATACATTATATCTTTTTTTGTATATCAAGAAAAGAAAATTATTATTATAAACTCGAAAAAAGGTCAAAAAGACCGATTTTAAGGGTCATAAAGACCAGTTATTGAAGAGGTCTTCTTGCTGCAGGTCTTAGTTATAGAGACCGGTTTAAAACTCGGTCTCTATAGTGCATTATAAAGACCGGTTGTTATAATAGAAACCGGTCTCTAATCTCATGATCACCAGTGAAATCACAAAGAAAAGTTACCCGAACTCCTTATATTGAACTTCATCAAGGTTCTACATGAGCATACCAATTTTAACTATACTCAACAATATTTGAAATTAACTAAAAATACCTAAACACAACTCTAGTCTCTTAACAGCTTAGACAAATTTTCAAGAGTCTTGAACTATTCATCTATTTGTTTAGAGCCTATAAAGAAAAACAAGATATTAAGTTTCACCCCACTGATAAACAAAATCCAAAAGCTGAAATCTGTGACAATTATCCATCTAAATCTAGTAAATACACGTTCAAAATCAACTAACCCCAAATTAAACGATAAAATAGTAGTATTAACCGTAAAAAAAACAAATTGAAGTAAATACTCAAAATTAACACTAGATACATAGAATAATTACCATATTGCGAGTTACGATGGTGGCAATAGTGATTACTGTTGTGGGCAAGATTTTGGGGATCTCGTGATCAGGATCTCGGTTAAGGATCTCGTGATTAGGATCTCAGGTTAAGGATCTCGTGATCAGGATATCAGGTTAAGGATTTCGGGTTCAGGACATCAGATTAAGGATTTCGGGCTTAGGATCTCGGGCTTAGGATCTTGTTCGGGATCTCAGACTTAGGATCTCAACATCCTGGGCTTATTGTGTTAATTACCTTATTTATATCCGTTGTATAACTTGACTAGGTCAATCAAGAAGGAGTTTCGACTTAGTCAAACATTAAAAACGTGTTAAAAGAGTCAATAATGATGAGAGAAAAACAAGGAGCCATTACAAGACTTGAAGACCAAGTTAGTCAGGAGATCCCTACTATTTCGGGATCACAACTGTTTTTTGTTTTCTATATAAACTAAGGCAAATGATCAAATTAGGGACCGAAACTTCACCACCTCGACACTATACACTCGTTCTTCAACATTCTCAGCTGTTCATCACACACTTACACACTTTTCACCTTAGATTGATCATGTGCGCTCTCGTATTGTATTATATTACTTTTTTCTTAATAAAATCAACAAGGCAAGGGATTATTATCCCTTTCCGAGGTTTTATGCTGGCAATCGAAAAGGATTAAGGGCTTTCCTCGTATATCATCGTGCTAATTTACTTTATACACACTTTTATTATGTGTTTTATCACTTTTTCTGAACAGTCTCGTGATCGCTAGTGAGATCACAGTCGAGATCACAACAACACCTAACCTCACTTAATTAACTGATTTGATCCCGAAATTATTATAAATAGTTTTTGGTCAAAACAGTTACTACGGCCGAAGACGATGGCATAGGTAGATATGATATGATGGTCGTGGGTGTGGTGGCTTCGGAGAAGAGGGTGGGGTGAGTGAAGGATGGGAACAAGGTGAGTGAGAGAGCATGACCGGTAATCAATTCAATTACCTAGGGTTATTTTTTTCACTCAAAGAAGGGGCAATTGGATGAAGTGAAAAAAAGTTGAAGTGAAATGGAGGGAAATAACCCACGTTCTTTTTTTTTTTAATCCAAAGAGACGTGTTTCTTTGTAAACAACCGGTTTATATAAGTTAAATCTACCGAGACCGGTTACTTAAACATAAGTCGGTTTCTTTACGTAATATAAAGACATGTTGTATTATGAAACATATTGAAGGTCTGCTTACTATTTTTTGTAGTAGCCCCATGAAAATAGACAATCAGCTTCAAGAAGAGGCATTCAATATGTACAAATTACCAAATGCAAACCAAAAATATAACATAATTACTCAGGTTTCAAAGTAAGAGGGTTAGCAATTCATATCATCAATGACTCGAGATTGCACCGGTTTTCCAGCCAAAGTAGCGACGTACGTTGGATGATCGGGAATTATAGGCTAAAATGATGTATGGATATTCTTTTTACAAAGTATAATGAAAATATGTCATGTTCATAAAATTGTAACTATTTCACAGATATAGTTTGCAAAACAATAAATTTTATGACACATTTATAAATGAATAAAGAGTCATATTAATAAGTGAGTGAAAATGGTAGTAGAAAATATGTAAAAAATTAACACATTCTAGATGTGGAATGTGGATTATGAATCAATTCACCATCATATGATAAGTATCATTTAAGATGTATAAACGGATTTTTTTTAAACTTAACGTTAAGAAATATTGGAATTAACTTTTAATGATAAAGATGAACAAAACAAAATTTATCGTCTAAGAGATGGATAAAACATGTAAAAAGTTAACATCCTAGATAATTAAGAAATCTAGAGTAGGTTGAGGGAAAAAAAAAAGGTGTAGACCAAGTAACAACATAGATAATACTCTAGATTATTCATAATGTGAAAGTGAAATTTTTGAATGCTTTAGAAATCTCAAGAATTCCTAAAAAGACCCAAGATTAAGGTTATAAGATTAGACAAATTAAGGAATAATCATGTGAAAATGGCATGTGGAATAGTATAGATTTGTTCCTAAATAATCGCAAAAAAATATTTAGATACTACTATATTACATAGTCAAATATAATAGGTTTGTTTTTATAATATTAGTCAAATTCACATTCATCAAATGGGTCTACGAGTTTATTTTTTCGAGCATCGGATCTAGAAAGCATAAGTACAAATAAACTAATAAAGTTTAGCTTATTTAGCGGTTTATTTAATGGTTAGTTTGGGTAAACAAAGTGAACATTATATTCCTTTTAAATAAAAATTATGACTACATCCCGAGGGTAAGACATTTTGAAACTTTAATTATTTGTATTTTAATAAGTAACCGTCCTTACATTTAACGAAATCACCATAACATTTATGAAAATACAACTTATAAATGTAATAATCTTTTAATCATCACACTTCTACAGACGGTTGTTAACATGACTCTTTGTTATCGTGTTTCTATTATGATTTATGATCATTTAGCTCTATATTTTAAGCATATATAATTTTACGTTATTAAAAAGTATAAATCAAAAGTAAAGTTGGAATGATATATTATCTCTCTCTATATATTGAATAGTTATAGTTAATGTCTCCCAATATATATACGAATACTGTTATTATTATACACATGATTAATAGAGATGTTTTATCAGCATTAATGTTGATATATCAACGATGTGAAAGTGAAACAAGGAGCAGACACAAGACAAAGATAGAGAAAGCAATATTGTTCTATAATAAAATAAAAAAAGTTATGTAAAAATAGTTATATTTACAATATGTTCGAAATTTGTCACTATAAAATTAAAAATTCTCTTACTCTTTTCCCACAATAAAAATTTATAGACTTGATAAATACTCTTTATTTTACGCCAATAAGAAATTATTATTGGCTCCGCCTCTAGCTCCCACAACCATTTCAAATAAACATCAACATTTATATCTGAGAATCCTTTTGATACTCATAGTTACGTGCTAAGTGCTAACATACAATCACTATACATAATTATAGATGCATATATACATATACACATGCAAATTTTATATTTGTACCTATATTCGTTTTAATCAAGCTTGTAAAACCATTAAACAATAATATATACATACACATAGTTAATTTTAACTTATTTCAAATAACAAATTATTTGATTTAATCGTATTTGTTTTTGATATATATATTATATGTACATGATTAATGTACATTCTTTGTTCATCCTATAAAATTTTGTAACTACCAAATGACTCTAAAATCCCCACCACGTATTTACCTATTGCAGCAGGGGTGGCTTCCCCTCAAACTAATGAGCAAAGTTTTACGGAGTGTAAATAATTTCGTAGTTTTTCATTCTTTGTTCATAGTATGGGTTCTATAAAGTTCATTATATCGGATACTCATCTCTTTCGATCATGGAATAGTAATTATTTTTCAGAATAATTTGTTATGGCCTTTGATTTTGCTTCATTACATTTAGAGGGTTTTTTTAGTTACTATTAATATCTTTTATTGTTGTAAAAAATGTAGAGTATTGTCTTTGTACAATTATAAATATAAGTTTTTATTTTATGTGTTTATAACTGTAACAACTCTTTTTCTATACTTTACTATGATTCGTTAAGTGAAAAAATAAATATGTAAAACATTTCCGCATACTTAAAACGTATACTCCCTCACCCCCACACACAACACACCGAGCTACATGTGCCATTAGTCATGCCATGTATAACTTGTTTGCTCGAATGTGAATGATGGTTGTATAAATTTATAACTCTTTTTGAACGACAGAGTGACATACAAACAAATCACTCGATCTTGTTCCAACTTAGATTTGAACCCACAATCTCTAAACATTGTCAAACAAAACACGTAGTAGGTAGTATTTTAATTTGTCGTTACCTATTTTTGTATCTTGTGTTTTGTTTGTTTGAGCAACTTTTAGTCAGGTTGAAAGATTTGTCTATTTAAAAGGTTAGTTATGGAGTATATGACCTATCAACTTACCCTTTGCACATTTGTATCGATAAGTGGCTAACAATGGTTGGCTAACGACAACACGAGTCAATCGATCACCACCTCAACCGGGGACCAGGAAGTTTTTTCATATGTAGTTTTCGTACCCAAACACATCACCTTTTAAGGCATTAAATTTCATATCTCGCACATAACCACTACTCAACCCCTACCCCTAACTTAAAGAGATGGACACCCTTCAAAGAATTGACAATGTGGTCCTAATTTTATTTGGAGTTTTATTTATTTCTATATTTATGGGCATATCATACGGCTTGTATGGATTTTATTTATTATTGAAAGGAAAATATTAGGTTTATTGAATCGGCAAAAGAAAAGGATGACCTGAACACGTAAAAGAGCATTAATATCTGAGAGACGGACCACATTTGGTATAAATTGTTAAGGTTTTCTTAATCTCGCAAAAGAAAAGAAATTGAACAAGTGCAAACCCGTTATTACCTAAATGTCGTAGCATATCATGTGTCATAAAACTGACTTTTTACGTGATTTATCTCTCATATATTACCTAAAAGACGTAGTTGAGGATATTCGAATCAAAATACCATATCATACAAGATTATATCATGTCAATACATACATTTGAATCCATAAAAGTGGAAACCATGCAACTTTGCACAATGAAAACATATAGGTTTGGTCCACCTTGTTTTCTTCCACTACATAAACACAATCCAACAAAAATCTTCCTAATTGTTTCCAAATAAAGTAATAATGGGTAATTATTAGCTACTAAAAAATTGTTAAATATTAAGGTATTTTATATCATTACCATATATATATGTGCTCTCTTTCGATAGATTTACGATATCGATATCTATATCTATATCTATATATATTATAAAACATTTGCGTATAAAGTTAAAATTTAAGCATCATAAAATTAGTAACTATTTGTTTAACAAATTAATTAATAAATAATTATAAATATAACTCTATAACACTTGCTATATATACTTAAAAATTTAAAATAATTGAATTTCTTTTTTATAAATTTTAAACAATTAACTTTAGTATGCAAAATTTTATATAAATGAAATTAATCTAAAGAATTCTAACTAATTGAATGTTTACAAATCGAAAATCTTGACCGTTCGTAAAATTATTTGTAATAAAATATGTACCACCAAAATTATTCAACATAAATTTAAACAATTTATTATTGTTGTGACATCGTGCGGGTATCTTACCAGTACATTATAAAGTATTTATATATAAAATATTGAAATTTAAGCATGATAAATTACTAAACTATCTTTTTAACTAAACATTTATTAAATAATTACAAATATAACTCCATAACACATACCATATATGCATAAAATTTTGAAATAATTAATTTTTTTTTTACTATAAACTTAAAACAATCAATTTTTAGTGTGTAAAATTTCAAATAAATATAATTAATCTTTAGAATTTCTAACTAATTGAATGTTAATAAACCAAAAATCTTCATCGTTCGTAAAATTATTTGTAATGTACCATCGATTTATATATTTATTATCGTCGCTGCATCAAGCGGATATCATACTAGTTGAATTTAAAACTGGTTTATAATTTTTAATATTTATATAAATTTTCAGATATAACAATAATGACATTGCTGTTTTCTGCTTGAATATTTATGACATAACCACTCAATTCTTTTTTGTCATTTAGTGACAAATATAGAGAAGTTAAAAATCACTTTGAAGTGTTTTCAAATAAAAATAAAAAGAATATTCACAAAACTATTTATGTTGTTTTAACATATAAAAAAGGTGTCAGTAAAAATGTCGTAGCTAAGGACGTACATTTATATAGAGATAGAAATTAAAAAGGTTATTTTTGACATGATTTTCTTGAAAATTATCATCCAACCTTAAGAATTACAGAGTAACTTTTATGACAATTTCTCAAAATTTTCACTCATTTAGTGACAATTTTTGGTCACACTATATCTATATCAATGACATTTTTATATATTGAACTCTCACATATAACTTTATTATATTATATTAGTATTTGTGTCATGTTAAAGCTTATTTTAATTAAGATAAAAACTAAATTGTAAACGGCTAAAATGGTAAAAGATATGGACAAGAGGATTTTCTTGGGTTATGGTTATGTCGAGAGGGCAATTAATATTTCACTCAGATGTACATGTCGGGATTTAACTAAAAGTTTTCACTGACCGTTTATTAATATGTTTTAAATGGTTATTTCAAAATGTGTACTTAAGATCATCGAAATAGATATCTCTATAAATATATCAAGACGCCTTACTACAAGCGAACGTTGATGATGGTTATGAAATCTGAAATGTAAAGTTATTCAGATAAAATACCTTTTTAGTGAATAATATACTCTCTTCCTCGAAGAATTATTATATATGATATACTTTTTATAAATAAAGATATTTGAACTTTTACTTTTCCATGACACTTTTAATATGCTCTCTAATTGGCTTTTTCTTTCCCGAAGTGGATTACTTTACTTTTAACTGTTTTTGTCTTTAGTTGCTAACAAACATTGACACAATTCTAAATTGGTGTCATACCGATAAAAGTTTGGTCTTTAAAAGTTAAATATTTGGAGATCCCAAATTTGAATCCTATGAGCAAAAAATAAAACCATTTTGTGGCTACGGATGTTCACCTGCGATTACTCCGAACTACCTGTAAAGTGGATGGTCGCCTTGAGATTAGTCGGCTCGCAAAGCGAGTCGGGATACCTAGGTTAACAAAAAAAAAAGAAAAAAAAACATGACACATTTTATCTACCTAGCTTCTTACTAAATAAGTAAATAGTTGTACGAAAATTTTATTGATAAAAGTTAGAATGTATATATTTTGAATGACACTTTGAGTCGGGTTGATTGACTTGGCATCACATCTTCTTTTAGATAATTGAGTGAGGAGGGGTGTTAACTAGTTATTTTTCTGTTTACCGTTTAACGTCTCTTAAACGTACGATTGGAATTTGTTTGAGCAACGATTGTCAAACACGAAGGTGAGGTGATATCAACCTTGGATCTCATGTGATGATCACAGTGCAAACCCAACAAGCTCTTGACGAACCTAGGGTGATCAAGGTTGAAGATGAAAGCAAGAGTATATGAACTCTGTGTGTGTTGGAGTGAGATTGAAGTGAAGTCTGTCTATCCTGATTAGACTATGTATTTATATTACCCGTTTCAAGCATAGGGAACGTCCATCAATCAATGACGATCATGAATGCTTAAACTGACATAGTAATCAATCAGTGGTATACTAATCGTCTTCTACTTTATTATCGTTAACATGCGACGTCTCACAACCTAAGACAACCTAACAGGCGGTGCTTGGTAAGTGATGACCTATGTCGACCAACTGACAGGCGATTGATAGCCTGTCAGGGCGATGACAGCCTGCCAGGCAACTGACAGGCGATTGACAGCTTGTCTCAGGTCAGGAGGGCGCCTGTGAGGAGGGCGCCTGTCAGGAGGGCGCGTCAGGAGGGCTCCTGTCAGGAGGGAGCCTGTCAGGAGGGTGTCAGGAGGGCTCCTGTCAGGAGGGCGCCTGTCAGGAGGGCGCCTGTCAGGAGGGCGCGTCAGGAGGGCTCCTGTCAGGAGGGCGCCTGTCAGGCAATGGCATACAGGCTGTACAATCTTGACATGCGTGTCTTGCTCAATGGGCTTGCTTGTAGCATCAGGCTTTAAGCAATAAATATAGGTAATCCCTACTAACCTCATCATGCCCCCGAGTTAGGATTTGTCAAAACAACAGTTTTCAAGTCGTAACTATTCTACTCGCGTAAGTCTGCGGTATAATCGAGTACCGACGTTCGTGTGAGAGTGCCGGGTATGGATCGAGCAGACGCAAGCCCGAGTACCGGCATTTTAGGCCCGGGTACCGGGAGTTGTAGCAGAGTACCGGGAGATGTGGGCGAGTACCGGGAGCTTTGGGGAGGGTACCGGGAGTTTTGGGGAGGGTACCGGGAGTTTATGGAGGGTACCGGGAGTTTATGGAGGGAACCGGGAGTTGGGGTCGAGCATTCTGGATACCGGGGCTAGTTGTACCGTACCGGCACTTCACTCAAGCAAGGGTACCGGGAGACTTTGCCTAGTACCGGCAGTTTAAGCAAGCAAGGGTACCGGGAGACTTTGCCTAGTACCGGCAGTTTAAGCAAGCAAGGGATAATGGGAGATTTTGCCCTAGTATCGGCAATGTGTATCGGGTTGTACCGGGATGAAGCCGGGTACAGGAGGTTTTACCCGAGTACCGGCATTGTTAGCCCGGGTACCGGGAGTTTTGGCCCGGTGTACCGGGAGTGTAGCCCGGGTACCGACATTTTAGCCCGGGTACCGGGAGTTTTGCCCGGGTACAGGCTGGTTTGATGTTTTTAGTCGTACGCTAAACCTTCTAATTGGTTGTTTGTGTTAGGAAGCTATCCTGCAGGTATGTGACTTACTTGTCCTTTGCATTCATTTGTTTGCGCCCTGCTAGCAATAACTGATATACCGTGTTATTAATTTAGGCATACCATAGTTGTCGTTGTTGTGATTTGGCATGGCGTTGTCTAGGATTAGCCTTGCTTTGTGTGACATTGTCTAGCCATTAAATATAATGTTTTATTGGATGATCAAGCCAATAACACATTATTGTTTTTTATCTTTTTATTATGGATGTTGTCCATGACACCGTCTTGGGTGTGCATGACAATGTGTATAATGTCGTGCGTATGACACTTTCTTGAGGGCCCATGGTTCCTTTGTATGTCAATGACATAGGTAGATTTGAGTATGCTTTACATTGTGCACGTGACACTGTGCCAATGGCACTTTTGTTGGTTAACCTTTACTTTGTTTACTCGTGAGGATTGTCGCTTCCCAGTGAGAAGTGCTTATCTTTTATCAAGTAGATTAAAAGACGAATATGATTGTATGTTATTTGGCCAGACAAGGTTGTCTTTCTTGGCTTCATACATGTTGTATTGAACTATGTTCTTAGTTGCGTACGTGCGCATGCGTGTTCAAGTTGTAACATTGTACGTAATGGAAGTGCATGGTGGGCTTTAGACTGAGATGTCTATTGTGGCCTTATGCTTTTTGTATTGAATCCTTACTTCAATATTTATTTGTTTATGCAAATACCATAGGAAAATGATATTGTGCGATAATATTGGGATACAAGATCAGACCAAATACTATTATTGCCAGTTTCATACATGACTATGACATTGCATGTGCTTGGAAACATTTATTGAAAACATAAAGGGAAAAAAAAATGACAGTAAAGATTATTGCACCTTGATAGGTCAGTTCATATTGGCTCCCTCATGTATCATGAAGACATGGCCATCAGGTGGTCCGGGGTGTTCTGTGTCTTCCCCCCTCTTTTGCCAGGCATAATTCTTCTTAGGTGGAGTTTTATTTGCTTGCTGCTTAGCGCCAGGGACAAGGTGTTCTAGCTTGCCTTCTTCCAAAGCCCGCCTGATTTCCCTTTTGAGCTCTCTACAAACATTTGTGTCGTGTCCATGGTCTTCATGGAAATCACAGTATTTATTCATGTTTTTCGTACCTGACCTATGCTCCATCTGGGATGGAGGTGTGAAGGTAGCGCACACCTGCTCTGTTATCAAGATTTCTTTTGGTGTTTTGCTAAGAGCAGGTTCAGACGCATGTTTATCGTATGGGCCAAACCTCCTATTGCTCCTTTCATCTCGTCGAGTGTCGGTCCATGACTTTCCGCCTACCTCTCTTGTCAGGGAGACAGTTTCCTTTGACCTTAGATAGTCATATGCCCTGTCCGTGGCTTCTTTGAAAGTAACCGGAGTTCGCTTGATCAACTTCTCTTGCAGTTGTCCTGGGAGCAAGGAAAGAGTAAATCCAGAAATTTGTTGACTCTCTGGTAACATGGCGATCTTCTGGCATTCTTGCGTGTATCGCTGGATAAAGTCACGCAACCCCTCTCCTTCTTTTTGTCGTATCAAATGAGCCTCTATATGAGTTCTATGTTGCTTCTTTTGTTGTACAAATTGAGTCACAAACTTGGCTTTTAGATATGCGAAATCTTGAATACTCCTCTCAGGCAAGTCAGCAAACCAATCACGAGCGAAACCTTGTAATGTTCCAGGGAACATGTGGCAAGCGACTGGGTCTAACCATTTCTCCGTCATAATAGCCTGTTCAAACAGAGCAAGGTGGTCGTCTGGATCTCGAGTACCGTCGTAAGTACCAACAACGGACGAGACTTTTTGCTTATATGGGAGTGGGAATTTGGCAACCCAGTCACAGAATTTTGAAGTAACCACTGACAAAGGCATAGTGGCTGCACGGGGTGGAACTGCTGCCGTCACTAAGGTTTGCAACACTCTGAGCATGTCGTTAGATGTGTCATGTGGTAGAGGTGTTGGCGGGTGTGTGTGCTTGGTTGCCTTAGTCGCTCCAGGAGTTGTGACAACGGATCCACTGGTTGTACGGGCGCTGGCTGAGGCGTTGGGCGCAATGCCTCCACTAATTGTGACAACAGATCTGACGAAGCGGGTGGTGGTGGGGGTGGTGGTGGCTGAGTGCTCTGAGCCAACCTTCTAAGCAGTTCCACAATGGGATCCTCCCGAACCCCTTGAGTAGCGGTCTGAGGTAAGTTTGAAACAGGTTGTCTGACCTGATCCGTGCCATCCTCCTGAGAGCTTGTCCCGTAGGACAAAAGAGGCTGAAATGGAGGGATGGATGTCACTGGTGGTGGTGAAGTAAACATACTTGTTCCAGCCAGCTTTGTGGAAAAAAGGGAACTTGTTAAAGAGGGATACCCACGTGTCGTCCTTAGATCCGACATTGTATACTCAGAATCGACATATGATTCTGGGATTGTGGTATGAACAGGTGAAGTCATCACCGCTTCCAGTGCAGTGGTAATCACAGTAGTGGTCATTTCTGGCGCTGAAGAAATGACCTGCGATGAATTTGTTGCCTCCATGGAAATGATTGATTACGGAGAGAAAAAAAAAGGAATTGGGAAAAGTGAAACGCCGTTTAAAAAAAACGGGTTCCACGGATGGCGCCAATGTTTGAGCAACGATTGTCAAACACGAAGGTGAGGTGATATCAACCTTGGATCTCCTGTGATGATCACAGTGCAAACCCAACAAGCTCTTGACGAACCTAGGGTGATCAAGGTTGAAGATGAAAGCAAGAGTATATGAACTCTGTGTGTGTTGGAGTGAGATTGAAGTGAAGTCTGTCTACCCTGATTAGACTATGTATTTATATTACCCGTTTCAAGCATAGGGAATGTCCATCAATCAATGACGATCATGAATGCTTAAACTGACATAGTAATCAATCAGTTGTATACTAATCGTCTTCTACTTTATTATCGTTAACATGCGACGTCTCACAACCTAAGACAACCTAACAGGCGGTGCTTGGTAAGTGATGACCTATGTCGACCAACTGACAGGCGATTGATAGCCTGTCAGAGCGATGACAGCCTGCCAGGAAACTGACAGGCGATTGACAGCTTGTCTCAGGTCAGGAGGACGCCTGTTAGGAGGGCGCCTGTCAGGAGGGCTCCTGTCAGGAGGGCGCCTGTCAGGAGGGCGCGTCAGGAGGGCTCCTGTCAGGAGGGCGCCTGTCAGGTTGGCGCGTCAGGAGGGCTCCTGTCAGGAGGGCGCGTCAGGAGGGAGCCTGTCAGGAGGGCGCCTGTCAGGAGGGCGCCTGTCAGGCAATGGCATACAGGCTGTACAATCTTGACATGCGTGTCTTGCTCAATGGGTTTGTTTGTAGCATCATGCTTTAAGCAATAAATATAGGTAATCCCTATTAACCTCATCAGAATTGAACTTTAAATTAGGGGAGGAAGTGTGTTTAAATTTGTCTAGTTGTGTATTAGTGAATTGCGTGAGTTCTAACTCCTAAGTCTCGTTGATTGGAAACTATGAATACTTAAATTTCAAAGGAACACATACGTTTAATTAATCGATATGTTATTTTGCCTCTTCTTGTTGTTCTAAAAAATATCGTATTGTTATTATTTATGTTGAAGTAAAAATTCACGGGGATTTCCACCACGAACAGTCTTCGAGAGATAGGTCTTCTAACTGGAAATCTGCACACGAAATAAACGTCTAAGCTTATCGGGGAGGTTTCCCCGATAAGGCTCGGGCGTGAGAACGAGTATTCATCGTAGAGATATAGAGTTGTTTATGGAATGTAAGTAGTAGTAAATGCAGTGATTAAGATGTAAGAATAATCAAGAACATTTAAAGAGAGTGTTCTTGATCTAGAATGTTTTTAGGTTTCGATCCCTTTCCTAGAATGGATCTGACCCTTTTTATACTACCTGGTACATCGGTCTATTATCCCCTGGATAATAGACTGATGCTTCTTTCGGCGTACAATATTCCCTTCTTTGATAAATCCGGTCTGCAGATGGTGCCTTCGGCACCACCCTAATACCCAGCAGATGGTTGGTACATTCCCTAGTACTTTTCCTGCTATACCACGTGGTACAGTCCTTTTGGCCGTTCTGTCAGATGCTTTATGCCAGGTGAGCATGTGATACGATTGACGGTTTAGTGACGTCAGGTTGGCCAACTGCTCGTGGCTTCGGCCTGACGTTCTATGGAGCTCGCCGGAGATATCACGAACCGAAGCCCTAAAGCGATGAGTTGCCTTTTTGGAGTATATTTATATATACTCCAACATCCCCCCCCCCCCCCCCCCAGTCTAGTATGACGGAGCCCTAGCACCGTTATACTAGACTCTATTAACTTCCTCTGTGGCCGTTGCTTCATCTCCTGGTGCCTTATCATTTTCGCGAAGGGTCAAACGCTGTCTTGTCATGGCAATTAATGTAGCCGTTGCATGCTGCCTTGATAACCCCAAAGGGCAAACGTGTTTGTGTCAGTTATCATTACAAAGTCACTTCCCCCATTAATGATGCCGTTTCGTTCTCCTTCACGCGCCTGTCTCGAGACGTTCCACGCGCTTATTTGACGGTTCCAGACGCTCCTTAATTTTCGGGATTCGTGACTATCGTGCGCCGTTACGGTTATCCTACACTCCTTATTTTTCTTATTTAAACCCGAATTCTTTTCGTTATTTTCTTTTACCCTTTTCTTGATTCTTCTTCTTCTTTTCTTTTTCCTTGCCCAGATTTTCCAATTCTTGACCGTTTATTCTCCTTTTTCCACTATTGCTCGTTGTTTTGTTTATACTCCGCCCCATACAATGGGTAAGTCTGACCTTTCGATCTCTTACTGCACTCTTCGTCAGAAAGAGCTGCAGAAGTTTTGTGCGTTATATGAGATACCCGCCGCCTGGCGTGCCAGGGCACCTCTTGCCAAGGAGACAATGTTGGACTGTCCCTCGGGGTTCATTGCCATGTACTGTAAGTGGTTTGAATTTTCAAACCTCCGCCTGCCTTTTACTGAGTTCTTTCTTTCAGTGATTGAGTTTTACCAAATCACTCCCATCCAGATGAATCCCTTGGGCGTTCTTAGGATTATGTCTTTCGAGATCCTGTGCCGGGCACTGGGTTTTAACGCCACTCTTAATCTGTGGCGTCAGTTTTACAGATTGGCCCGTAATGGTGATTGGTTCATGGTTGAACGTCGGGCAGGGAGGGATTGTTTTTCCTTTGTTCCCACCAGTCTTAAGAAGTGGAAAGAGTCTTTCTTCTGGGTCGATGCTTCTGTTGCTCCCATTGCCAAACCTTGGCGGTCCGTTACGGCAGGAGGTTTCAAGGATGAAGTTCCGGCCCTTACTGACGCAGAGTGGAGCCAGATAGAGCTTATCTTGGAGAATCCTCTCTACGTTCGCTCCTATCCTACTGAGGTGTTAATCTTGGCCGGCGTGTGTCAGAACTGGGTTCCTTATAATCTCAAGCCTTCCATCGCTATTGGGAGCCAATGTAAGTATCCTGTCCCTTTCTTTATTTTTCTTTCTTTATTTCTGTTATTCACATATGTTTTTTACTTTATTAGCCCTGACGCTGCTGGAGTACCTTCGACTTGATAGCTTGGAGGGTGTTCACTTTCCCCGGGTTGTGCTGGCGGTTGAGGAGAAGGGGATAGTCGAGCAGGTAGGCGGCAGGTTTGTAGAGCCTTCGGCTACTCTTCGCTCGCTGCTTCCTGCCGCTCCGGCGGTGGAAACTGAGGAGGCGGTAGCTGAGGCCTCCATCCCTAAGAAAAGAAAGAGGGTTCGGACTGAAGCCTCCAGCAGTAAGTCCCATCGGCACAAGAAGTCTGCCAGAAAAGGTACACATATTGACCTTACTTCCGAAGAGGAGGAGGAGTGGTCAGGGTCCGGTCGTGTTGTTTATCCCTTTTTTCCGGCCTCACCCTGCTCTTCCCTTCCTTCTGTTATAGTGTTATCCTCCTCTTCTTCTGAGTTTATTCGTCAGTCTGATTTTTGGTGCTCCGCAGAATCTGTTACCGTCACTCCTGCAGACCCCCCTCTTCAAAATTTGGAGGAGGTGGATGGAGCCCATCCGGCTGCTTCTCCTTCAGCTCCCCCTTCCGGTAAGGGTCTACTTTGGCTTTCCATTGGTATTGTGTCATAGCTTCTTACTTATTTTGTTATTGTATTTGACCCTTGTAGGTGAAAGACCTATTGGTTCGGAGGAGACGGCCCCTCCGGCGGTGACTGAACCAGGAGTCACAATGCCGGAACCTTCTGGGTCGGAGACAGTCGCTCCGATGGTGACTGAACCAGAGGCTACGGCGGAGAGATCTGCCGGACAAGAGGAGAGTACTAGTCCTGTGATGGCTGAACCGGAGGTCACAATGCAGGAGTCTGCCGGACCGGAGGTTATGGTACAGGATCAGGAGGTTTCAGAAGGTGGTGGTGGTGGTGACAGGAGCTGTTACAAGTGTGGTGAGAGTGGCCACATGTCTGGGGAATGCCCCCAGGGTGATAGGGCTGATCATTTCGAGGAAGTTACCCTTCTCTCTCCTAGGGATTCCGGTCCCTCTGCATCTGAGGATGCCGAGGATCGTTATGTCCCTGCCTGGGACGCCTTTCCCAGCAGCAGTATGCAGGACATAAGTGTCTGCCGGAGCATGCTTGATCACTTCGCGACTCCGGCAGAAACAGAACGTTGGGAGAAGAAGTGTGATGAGGCAGTGATGGCCAGGATGGATCTGATGATGACTCAGTTGACTGTAGGGGGTACTGTGCTTAGGACCCGTTATGGTGAACTTCTGAAGAAGCATGCAAAGCTCCAGAAGAATCTTGCCAAGCGGGACGTTGAGGTGAGGGAAAAGAGTGCCGTAATTGGCTCCTTGGAGCGAACTGGTGCCTCCTTGTCTCGCAAAGCCAACTTCTACCAACGCCAACAAAAGAAAGCTACTAGGCACCGTAGGAAGTTGAGTGTGCAGCTAGCTGATGCTCTTGCTGAGTTGAAAAGGGTGAAGGAAGAAAATTCTTCTTTGGTTGAAGCTGCAAGGACCCCTGCCACTGTCCCAGATATGAAGACGATAAGCCAGTCTGAATGGGATCTTATGGTGGGGGAATTGAAGAGGTTGGAGGAGGCTGAGCAGACTCTTAAGTCTCAACTGGAGCATGGTGGGGCCGATGTGAAGAGGACCATTGATTCACTGCAGGAGGAGTTAGAACAAGTTAAGGAGGCCAACGGCGCTCTCCTGTCTGATAAGGAAGGGCTGCAAGGCGAGCTGGCAAAGCTTAATGAAGACTACAATGTTGCCATATCTGACAGGGAAGGGCTGCGGGCTAAGGTGGACTGGGTGTTGGGCGATGGGCTGCAAGGTTTTGTTAACAAGCTTCGTTCCAGCCACGAGTTCTCTGCTCCCTATGGCCACGCTACTGCTTGTGCTATTGCTTCGGGTTTTGTCGATGGGGTGAGGAAGGGGTACCGCTACCACCAGCTTAGCACACCTATGTCGAAGATTCCATCCTTTGATCCCCAAGCTGATCAAAAATATGAAGAAGCAGTGGCGGCCTTGTCTCAGTTGTCCTTTCCTTATCTTGATCTCCTTCGGGCTAGCTCACATTTGTCCATGGATGAACTAGAGGCTTTGAAACCAGCTCCTCCTCCGGCCCTAGACTGCTAGAGCTTAAGTTTGTTTGTTTTTGTAATGGCTTCGGCCAATGTGTAACTATTATGGCTTCGGCCATCTTGTAACTTTCATGGCTTCGGCCATTTTATGATGACTTGGTTTCTCGTATTATGGCGTGTTTGTTTTACTTTATCTCTAAGGTTAAATATTTATTTTGAGAAGCGTCCTTCATCATAATAATTATTTTCTTAGGATATATCATCTAAAACTTAAACGATTATCGTGTTTTATATTATGCCATAACATATTTTCATTGTTATTGAGTTAATTAGAGAGGTTACTCGACCCTTTCGATACTGGGATTTTCTCAGACCAGCCCGGAGTTATTTTTTTACATAGGCTGCTCAAACCTGTCTATGTTAGGATTAGAGTATCAGACTAACATGGAGTTTATTAGAGAGGGCACTCTCCCCTTTGCTTCTAAGAGCATGGTACTCTTAGGTATTTACTTACTATTGACTACTTGCTATCATAATTTAATCAATGGTCTTAAAAATATGCCATGTGTTGAGAAAATTGTTACCCCCTGAAGCGGGCAGTAACTATAGCTTGTATATTATAAATGATAGTCGGGCGCTGCCGTTACATGCTTTCACAGAAAAGTTTACCGGCGATTTAATTTGCTTACATGTAGCAACGTCGGAGGAGGTTTCCATGCCAAGTTCTTGGGATGGCATCTCCTCCGACCATTTGTAGCTTGTATGCTCCATTCCCATAGGCCTCGGCCACTTGGTATGGGCCTTCCCAGTTAGGTCCTAGCTTGCCCTGGTTTTCAACTCGGCTAGCTTCGTTGCTTCGGAGTACATAATCTCCTGGTTTGAATGTGGCGGGCCTTACCCTCTGGTTGTAATATCCCTCTACTTGCCTTTTATACCTTTCCTCATTAATGGCCGCTATTTCCCTTCTCTCCTCCAGGAGGTTTAGATGAAGGCGAAGGTCTTCAGAATTGGCCTCCGTGTTTTGCGCCCTTCGGGTACGTATACCAATTTCGGCGGGGATACCCGCTTCAGTTCCGTAGGTCAGGCTAAAAGGGGTTTCACCGTTGCTTGTTTTGACCATGGTTCGATGAGCCCATAGGACGTGCACCAAGTGGTCTAACCAGCTGCCCCCTTCCTTATCCAGGCGAGTTTTGATCCCTTCCACTATGCTTCTGTTAGCGCGCTCTACTTGGCCATTGGCTTGCGGGTGGGCAACGGATGTAAACTTCTGCTTAATCTTCATTTCCTTGCACCAGCACTTAAGTGGGTTGTCCGCAAACTGTTTCCCATTGTCTGATATTAGGATCCCTGGCAAACCAAACCTGCACACTATGTTTTCAAAAACAAATTTTTTGATTTGAGGTCCGGTAATCGACGCTAATGGCTTTGCTTCTACCCATTTGGTGAAGTAGTCTATTGCTACTAACAGAAATTTTACTCCTCCGGTGGCTACCGGGAAAGGGCCCACTATGTCAATACCCCATTGCTGGAACGGCCACGCTGAGGTAACAGAAATTAGGGAGTGTTTAGGCAATTTAGGCACGGGTGAGTATCGCTGGCAACTGATACATCTTTGGATCTCCTCAGTTGCATCCCGATACATCGAGGGCCAATAATACCCTAGGTTCATGATTTTTGCTACCGTAGCTCTTGGCCCAGCGTGCATTCCACATGCTCCGTTGTGCACCTCGT
>CAJVGC010000060.1:68042118-68079618 GCA_910822075.1 Senecio squalidus
ACAAAGTTTAAGAAAAACAACATAAGTAAGAAACAGACATAAGTGCAATGGAGAAATAAGAGGTAAACACTCACCAGAAAGAGTAGCAGAAGAGGAAGCAGCTTGATGTATCCCATCCATATCCTCCAAGTTTTGGGCCGAAGAGCCTGCGGGAAGAACAGTGGCTGACTCTGCGGAGCACCAAAAATCAGACCGATGAAAAGACTCAGAAGAAGAGGAGGATAACACTATAACCGAAGGAAAGGAAGAACAGGGCAAGGCCGGAAAAAAGGGATAAACAACGCGACCAGACCCTGACCACTCCTCCTCTTCTTCAGAAGTAAGGTCAATATATATACCTTTTCTTGCGAGTTTCTTATGGCGACGCGGCTTACTGCTGGAAGCTTCATTCCGAACCCTCTTTCTCTTCTCGGGAACGGAGGTCTCAGCTACTGCCTCTTCAGTAGACGCCGCCGGAGCAACTTAGCTGAAGGCTCCACAAACCTTCCACCTACCTGTTCGACTATCCCCTTCTCTCCCGACCGCCAACGCAACCCGAGGGAAGTGAACACCATCCATCTCTCAAGTTGCAGATACTCCAGCAGCGTCAACGCTGATATATAAAAAAAAAAATCATGAATAACAGAAATAGAGAAAAAGAAAAGACAGGAAACTCACATCGGTCCCCAACAGCGATGGAGGGTTTGAGATTTTCAGAAACCCAGTTCCGGCACACCCCTGCCAGAACCAACACCTCCGTAGGATAGGTGCGAACGTAGAGAGGATTCTCCAAGATAAGCTCCATCTGGGCCCATTCCGCATCCAAAAGCATAGGAGCGTCATCTTTAAAACCTCCGGCAGTAACAGATCGCCAGGGCGTGGCAATAGGAGCAACAGAGGCATCCACCCAGAAAAAGGATTCTTTCCATTTCTTAAGCCCGGTAGGAACAAAGGAAAAACAGTCCCTCTTTGCCCAACGTTCAACCATAAACCAGTCACCATTACGGGCCAACCTATAAAACTGACGCCACAAATTAAGGGAGGCGTTAAAACCAAGTGCCCGGCACAAAATCTCAAAAGACATAATCCTGAGAACGCCCAGGGGATTCATCTGAATGGGGGTAATTTGGTAAAACTCAATTACTGAAAGAAAGAACTCAGTAAAAGGTAGACGGAGATTTGAGAATTCAAACCATTTGCAATACATGGCTATGAACCCCGGAGGACAATCCCGAACCGTGTCCTTGACACGAGGCGCTCTGGCACGCCAAATGGCAGGCAACTCATATGATGAAGAAAACTTCTGGAAATCTTTTTGAAGAAGAGTGCAATAAGAAGTAGAAAAATCAGACTTACCCATGGTAGTGGGCGGAGTATAAGCAAAGCAACGAGCAATAATGAAAAAGGGGGAGCAAATGGTTAAGAATGTGAAATTCTGGGCAAGAAGAAAGAGCAAAAGAAGAAGAAGAAATAAGAAAAAGGGTAAAAGAGAATAATAAAAAGAATGTTGGTTTAAATAAGAAAAACCAAGAGGAGCGTAGGATAACCGTAGCGGCGCACGATAGGCACGAATCCCGAAAATCAAGGGACTTCTGAAACTGTCAGAAAAGCGCGTGAGGGCCCACAAAATTTTGGAGAACAGGCGCGTGAAGGAAAACGAAACGGAGACATTAATGGGAGAAGTGACTTTGCAATGATAACTGACCCGGACACGTTTGCCCTTTGGGATTATCGAGGCAGCATGCAACGGCTACATTAATGGCCATGACAAGACAGCATTTGACCCTTCGCCAAGACCACAGGCCACCCGGAGGCAAAACAACGATTGTAAAGGAAAATAGTAGTCTAGTATAACGTTGCTAGGGCTCCGTCATACTAGACTGGGGGGGGGGGGGGGGGGGGGGGGGGCATGTTGGAGTATATATGGATATACTCCAAAAAGGGCAACGGCTCAATCCAAAGCTTCGGTAAAGAGAGCTCCGGTAAGTTCGAAGGCATACTAAACCGAAGCCACAAGCATTAGGCTGAGCTGATGTCACCAAACCGCCAATTGTATCACGTGCTCGCCTGACATAAAGCACCTGACAGGTCGGCTAAAAGGACTGTACCACGTGGTACAATGGGAAAAGTACTGTGCAACATACCAACAACCTGATGGATATTAAGGTGGTGCCGGAGGTGTCTTCTAGGGACCGGGTTTATCAAAGAAGGAAGTATTGTACGCCGAAAGAGGCATCAGCCTATTATCCAGGGGATAATAGGCCGATGCGCCAGGTATTATAAAAGGAAACAGATCCATTCTAGGAAGGGGGATCGAACATTAAACTCTCTAGATCAAGAACATTCTCCTTTAATGTTCTTGATTATTCTTGATTGTTCTTCCATATTAAATACTACATTTATTACACTCCAATTCCATTAAGTAACCTAAAATCACTATGGCATATACTTATTCTCACGCCCGAGCCTTATCGGGGAAACCTCCCCGATAAGCTTAGACGTTTGTTTGTGTGCAGATTTCTATCTAGGAGTCCGATTCTTCAAAGATTGTTCGTGGTACAAATCCCCGTGGATTTTTATTTCAACAGTATACGTGGTGGGTCAATTTATACTTTCACTTTAAACTTTTTATCCTGTTCGATTAAGCACTTTGACTCGCATTCCACGTTTTTATTTCTATTTTAAGCTAATAGTACTCCTCAATATTAAATTATATTCATCTTTATCAAAAGCTATTAATTAACCACTTAAACATCTAAATGTTAGACTCTCATTTTCGAAGTATAATATATTCGATAAATAATTGTCAAGGATCGGATCGAATGGATAATCAATGGACTAATGACGATTGTCATCTCTAGATACACATATACATATACCTATACATAAGTTCTCATAAGTTCGACAAGTGATAGTTTAAAAAATTGGATGAACGTTCATAATTTTTCGAAAGTTAACGTTAAAAAACCTATTGATAATTTAAAAATTGGATAAACTTTCAACGGGTCTAAAATAATTCTCACCTATCATATTTCTATATAGACGATTTAACGACTTAAAATGGTTATTAAAGAAAGAAAATGAAAAAAAGAAAAACATCTAGATATGATTAGTGAATAGTGACAATGATTGCTTTTGGATTTTAATGAAGCTTCCAGGAGGAGATGGTCAACCACATTCTTCTATTTTTAAACGTGCTCCCAACCGCGTATACGCTATCAGGTTTTAAAAATTACGTTTCAACCCCTTATCTTTCATCTAGTATACTCACTTCCTAAAAGTCTTACAAAAAAGTTATAAAAACGTTTGGATTCAAGAGAATATTTTTACGAAAAGTTACAATAGTAACGTGTGTTTTATGCTTATATTTCACCTAGAGAGTTAAAATACTAAAACAATTTATAACATTTTCAGTAATATCAATGATGATCAATATTTTGAACTGTTAACGAACTTTTGAATGAACTAATGTGATTATGGATAATCTTTGTTGCCCAAAAACAGTAAAAGCAATAAATAGTCAAATCTTATAAAGATATTAAACCCTTATATCAATACGTGTAAGAAGTGACAAAAAATCATGGAATTAAATTATAAAGATTTTTCAAACTATCCTTTTTGGTCAAAAATCTATATATACATTGATGTTATTTGACAAAGACTTATAATAAAAAGGTAGTCTTCCCATCATTAATAAAGAACACAATTTTCATAATGATACTTTACATTTGTGTAATTGTTTTCCGCACTTTACAACAATCTTTTTACATATCTGACTTGACTATATCTTTATAAATTTTGTTAAATTACGTATTAACTTATTATAAGTTAAAAAAAATGCGCAATTCAAATCTTTAATTAATGTATGAACATATAACATAGCTCGGGACTATCTTTAGCGAGCCATATTCATAAATTAACAATTAAAATTTCAATATTAAGACAATAACTTCAGGTCAAACAAGTATCAAGGACTATAAATGTAATAAAGTCATTCTTCAAGGTTCAAATTGTACTTTTCTCACTCCAACACTGTGACATTCTACTCGCCAATGAATCTTCCTCCCATCTCACTCACCACGCGTTCATACGTCGTCGTTTATTCTTTCTCTAATCCTCACACGCTTCTTTACTCTCTGACTTTATTTCACCTATACGTATATATATCTATATCTATATATGCACATATATATATAACAATTTATTCTTCATTTCATTCAACATTTTCACATCTTCAAACTTTTTCTTTGTTCACATTCCATCATTCTTCTTATATAATCCATAATCCATAATACTAAGTATGGAAATCACTTCAATCCCATTTTTTAACCAAGAAGATTACTCTTATTTCTATTCTTTGTTTCAAGAACTCGACAACGATAAGAACGATAAAAACGATATAGGTGATATACTAAGCAACAAACGAAGAAAAGTCGATTCGTTTGTTGACAACAAGGAAAATTTCGGATTCGAATTTCAGATACCAAGTTTGGATATTGTCCCTGAAATGGCGGATATGGAAAGATCAAGAGTTAGGAAAATGCCCCCGAAGTTTGAGGAGGAGAGTTCGAGTCAGGGTGGAGGTGGACAAAGGAGGTTGTGGGTGAAGGAAAGGTCGAAAGGGTGGTGGGAGTATTATAATAGTGATGAATGTCCGAATGAAGAGTTTAAAAAGGCGTTTAGAATGGGGAAAGGTACGTTTAATATGATTTGTGACGAGTTGGATTCTGCTGTAACGAAAAAAGATACTATGCTTCGTATGGCGATCCCAGTTCGTCAGCGGGTCGCAGTTTGTTTGTACCGGTTGGCAACTGGGGACCCGCTGAGAACTGTATCTAGTTTATTTGGATTAGGTATTTCCACGTGTCATAAACTTGTTTTAGAAGTTTGTGCTGCGATTAGAACGGTTTTAATGCCTAAATATCTTCAATGGCCGGGCGAAGAACGTTTAGAGCAAATTAAACGTGAATTTGGATCGATTTCGGGCATACCAAATGTTTCCGGATCAATCTACACCACTCACATTTCAATAATCGCACCAAAATCAAGCCCTGCTGCATACTTTAACAAAAAGCATACCGAAAGAAACCAAAAACCATCATATTCAACGACCATCCAAGGTGTAGTCGACGCACAAGGCGTTTTCACAGATATATGCATCGGGTACCCCGGCTCAATGACAGACGACAAAATTCTGGAAAAATCCGCTCTTTCACAAAGATTCAACATAGGCCACTCAAAAAACGTTTGGGTAGTGGGTAACTCAGGTTACCCACTCCTAGACTGGGTTTTGGTGCCGTACACGCACCAAAACCATACATGGAGTCAACATTCTTTTAACGAGAAAATCGGCGATCTACAAAAGATATCTAAAGATTCATTCATGAGATTAAAAGGAAGATGGGCATGTTTACAAAAAAGGACAGAAGTCAAGCTTCAAGATTTGCCGGTTGTTCTAGGAGCATGTTGTGTTTTGCACAACATTTGTGAAATCAACAATGAGACAATGGATGAGAATTTAAGGTTTGATTTGTTTGATGATGAGATCTTGGTTGGGGAAAATGCTAGGGGTAAATCAGTCAATGCAGTGCAAATTAGAGATAGTATTGCACATAATTTATTACATCATACCCATTAGCTATATTGTATGAAATATAGTTTTTTTGGAGTGTTATTAGAAAGAATAATTGTAAGCTTAATTTGTCAATTATAAGCTTAATTCAAAGTTACATTTTTTGTAATAAATTATTCGTTTCAATTCATTGTGTTTTTTATTTTTATTTTTATCAACGTCGTTATTTATGTATTAATCGTTACCTTTTATGTTTCGTAAATAGTATGTTTTACACATATCAAGTTGTTTAAAAATATAGATTTTTTTTTCTCCTTTTGGGGTATTTGTAGAGAAGAAGAAAATTTCATAAGTAGTCAAATTACTCATTAGTCATTATTATATATATAAAAAGTAGTTAATTATTGATTAAATTAAAGTGTAATAAACATTATATTGTTATCAAAGGATTTTTTTTTTTTAAGGGCAATGTTAGTATTTCGGGGCAACAGTGAAATCCAATTGAATAGTATGCGACTTACGAAAGGAGGCTCGAACCCAATTGAATAGTATGTGACTTACGAAAGCTCGAACCCAAGACCTCCTTTAAAAAATGACAATCTTCTACCAATGGGACAAACCCCGTTAGCTATCAAAAAAATTACTTGTAACTTTTTTATTCTCTTTTACAAAAACGAGTTAGTTGATTTAATATATTTGACCCCACATATTCAACATTTTTTTTATTGTTTATCAGATGTGAATCTGAAAAAAAAAGGTTGGTCAACATTGACTAATATTTTGACTAAAGACAAGATTCAATTGAATAGGTTAAATCTGTCTTTCCATGTAACTACATTTCTCGTACTACATCAATATGACGTGTAATAGGAAGTGTTGATATAATAAAAGTACTATGTATGAGACATTTTGTGACATGAGCAATTGTTTGATATTGGATCGTCGATTATTTTCGATATGCATTGGTTGCTAAATACAGTGGCGGATCTAGAAACTAATTTCATGGGTATTCAATTTTTTTGTAAGGAAGTATAGTAAAAGTAAAATTTTGAAATTAACTATTTAATCCAAAAATCGGTCACATAGTATGTGTAAATCGAATATTGTTCATTAATAAAGTTAATCTAGTTATTTTACGGGTTTAACATGTAAAACTAATTCAGCTTTAGTAACAAATTTATATAATAAGTGTACTAAAATTTGAATAAATATAAAACAACTAAATAATAACCTACAATATTCATGGGAAAGGAAAAAATACGCCATTGAAACAGAAACATGAAATCAAAGATCAACCCATTGATTTCTTATTAGCTTTCTCTGTCCCCTTTCTTTCCTCAAGGGGTATCCAAACCTTTACGGACGGATATCCAACACTTAAAATATGTATTTTACAAATTTTTTATAAGTTTAGGGGTATCCATGGCTATACCAAGATATGCCTATGGTCCGCCCCCGGCTAAATGATGCATTAGTTTGCATTAACGGGATTAATATATTTCTGAAAATTGTTGGACATGGAATATATCAATAATTTTAACATGATAGACAAGATACGTTGATAAGTGTACACACCATTTGGATAAAATCGAATTGTTTAATCAGACAATTTCGATTGGATAATATGGTTTGTTTTTTTGGATATTTGGATCGGATTGGACCAAAATCGAAAAAATATTTTGGATTGATTTTTGTTTCGCATAAAAAACCGACTGTAAATTTCTTCATTTATAAATATATAACTATTAATCTTTTATTAATTTCTACAACTATAAATCACATTAGTATCATTTTTTTTAAATGAATTAGTGATATTTGACAAAAATTACAACTTTTTCTCATATTTATAAAGAGTTAATTACATGGGTCGTCCCTATGGTTTACATCATTTTCACCGGTCGTCCCTATAACTTTTTTATTACACCACTCGTCACTAAGTTTGAATTTTGTTGCCTGCAAAGTCCCTATTTTGAATGTGACGTTAAATATGCCGTTAAGTCTTATCATGTGATAAACATGTGAGGACAAATTTGTCTTTTTACTATCATCTTCCCCATTTACCTTCCAGAAAATTTACATCCCAAAAATTCCAAAAACCTGATATCCACAAAAACATTAATTTTTCCCATCTCCAATTCAAAACAATTCAATCAAAATATATATCAAAAAACACAAAAACCAGATTATAATCATCATCGCACAGAAATCTGCAAGGTATGAATCCTAGTATCCACACAAGAAAAAAAGAATCAAAACATGGAGGAATCCCATCAACCCTTTCTGGAAAAAATCATCTTCAAACTCTTTAAGATCATGACCTTGAACCGATACAAGTAATCATGACCGATAATGAAACAGACCCAAATCCATTTGAGGGACTTGGATTGTTTGATCCATTTCCATGTGGGTAAGAGCTTGATCCATGGTTTGACCTGGTGATTCTGTCATCGTATTCACGTATCCCCCAAATTGAGAAAAATTAGTTTCGAAGGTGAGATCTCTTTGCTAATGAATCTTGTAGATATGATTCTTCAATTACTTTCCACAAATCTGAAGAAGATGAGACTCCTATAGCAAGATGGGCTAGTGATGAGTCAAGAGCTGCATTCAAGCCCATTGACACATAAGAATAAGCTTTTGGCCATTTAGCATAATCAAGAGAAGCTTCAGTTGGTTTTGATTCGTCATTTAGCATAATCAGCTTTTGAATTAGATTTTTGTAATTTGATTTGATTTTTTGATTTGATAAATTTGAGTATTTGATTTAGATTTGATAAATTAGGGTTTGTTTGTTAATGTGAAAGGAAGAAAATGCAGATGGATATTTGAGAAATTAAAATAATAGTAAAATTACATATATACCCTCATGTGCATAGCACATGAGTCCCACTAACGGTTAATTTAACAGGATATTCAAAATAGGGACTATCCGAGCAATAAAATTCAAACTTAGGGACGAGTGGTGTAATAAAAAAGTTATAGGGACGAGTGGTGCAAATGGTGCAAATGGTGCAAACCATAGGGACGACTCATGTAATTAACTCATTTATAAACTTTATTTTAATACATTTGAACATAAGTGTCATTGTATAATTATGTTGAATTTTGAGATAAAATCGAATTTTAAAAACCGATCTAACCGAATTGTAATTTGGATAGGTTCAGTTTGGATCTTAAATTTGTTTGGATGGCTCGAATTCTTATTTTAGAAACCGAAATCCAATTGAATTTATCTAATTGGATTGAATTAAACCGATCCATCTAAACAAACACTCTACGTCCCGCACGTCCAATACGAAGAAGACAATCCTAGACTCACCAATTCTTTCCATTTCTTTCCTTTTCTTTCTAAAAAAAACTAGGTAACACATAGCAAGGGTCCATTATGAGTAGTGTTCAAAAGGCAAGTATAGAAAATAAATCTTAGTGGGCCGATCATGAAATTGGGATATGATTCTTAGTTAAATTAGACCCGAATTCATTTTTAAAAAGATTCAAGGTAGGTCTTGGAAGTTGGAAACATAACTAAATGGGCTGATAGAGGCCCAAATTAGTCCAAATAAAAAAGGTATAATGTATTAATTTTTCAATGGGCAAACTTCTAAACCGATTTATCCAAAAATTAATAAAAAAGGTTTTTATAAATCATAGTTAACACATGAATTATTTATTAAAAGTGATAATAAAGTGTGTATGGCCAACCATATACTCTTCATGGTTGGATAACGAGTCAAAACGAGTAAATTTCTAACACATAGTTGAAATAGTTTTGCAAGCTATCACGAGTTTGATCTGAAAAATTGATTATGCTTTTATGTCTAATTAATGTTGAGTTGTTGATTAGCAAACTTAAAAAACTAGATATTTTAGCTTCTGTCGACGAACGTTAGAACAATGTCAACTTTATAGATATCATATAGATTCTTTTCATTTTTGAGCATGTATAACAAAGGTATGTACTTTATTATATCGACATCAAAAAGAAGAAATAAAATCAGATGCCATAATCGTTTCAAGTGTTACAAATCAACGTTTACATCATGAGTTTATTGTAAAAACCATGTATGCGGTATTATGTGGCGAGTGAGAGTGACATCTATATACGCACCATTAAACTTGGAAGCCACTATATTCTCCAATGTGTTAATGCTTATGTTGGTTATTCCATATTCCATGTTTTGATGTCTAGTTTACACTTATTCCCTTATCAACTGTCAAACCTGCCGAAAAACAAAAGTTAACTTTTCTTAACGGAATCTTTAAACTTACCTGAATCATGTCCCTCGAAGTAAAGTTCGTGCTATTTTTTACTTCTCTATGCAAGAATATGATTGAGACATCATTATTTACTCTTAACTCTTGGTGAGTCGACGTTATCTTAATCACTATATAATGGTTAATCAAAGTGTAAAAGTTACGACCTTTTTTTGTAGCGAATATTGTCAAATTGAAATTTTTTATATTTAGTATTAGTACTTATACACGAGTCAACGTGTAGCCTAGTTGCCTAGTTGGTTCCAAAAGACGGGGGGCATTTGAAAGTAAACCTTATTCACAAATTTCATACGGCTAGATCAGTTGGTCAGATCAACATTTGAGCAGGCCGTTAATCAACTTGTAGCGGTTTGGCATGGGCCAATTAGGTTTCCGGAAAATCAACCTTTTGGTTTTTACTCGTATAAATTACTCCGGAATTGACCATTTCAACTACAAGTTTTCTTTCTATGTCAGCACATGTCTGTGCTATTTTGAGTCTTATGTTTGTCAATGTGTATATGTTTTGAGTGGAAAAATGCAGTTAAACAGGATTGATTGTGGGTTTGGTATAAGTCATTTTCTTAGCTTGATATTTTCTTCATGCTATAGTTGAATTTTACAAAATCACATATGACTTATAGATTCTGTTTAGGTTAATGTTTTTCGACTTTACAAACATATGAAAATGTACTCTTCATGTCTGGTTGAAAACACATTCGGAAAATGTATATATGTAATGTAATCCGCGGTTCATTTTATAGATTTGATGTATAAATCACTAAGATATCCAGTAATCCAATGCAGTTATCTCATAGTGACTTCTATCCGATGTATTAGAACTAGAATCATATGTCATGTTGGATTTGGCTTTAAGTATGTGACTGTAATCAAATTTCTATTATAGTATGTAAGTCTTAAAAATTACGTCAAACTTTTATGTAGTCTTCAAAACGTATCCTGGGTGGTTCTGAATCCACTAAAATAACTAAAGTATTCTTTACTTAAATCCATCTCACTTCAGTAAAATGGTATTATAGTCATTTTACTTAATTAAAGGACTACCAACGTTATGTTAGGAGACTACATGAACGTTTCACGTAATTTTGGGGACTTATGGACTATACAACATACACGATATTCGGGTAATTCTCATTACGTAATTAACTCTACGGAAAACGAAAATGATGTTCTTGGTATGCAAGTGCATGCCAAATCTTTGATATTTCATTATGAATTTATAAATGGAATATTAAACGTATGATTAAGTGGCCACTTACCACATTAGTCATTTTCCATTAAGTCGAAATCAAACAAAACCTTACTTCATTTACTCATGTTACCAAAATTAAACATCGGGGTTACCAA
Organism: Senecio squalidus; assembly: GCA_910822075.1. Lineage (NCBI taxonomy): Eukaryota > Viridiplantae > Streptophyta > Magnoliopsida > Asterales > Asteraceae > Senecio > Senecio squalidus. The sequence continues at coordinate 68,053,292 of CAJVGC010000060.1, forward strand.
AATCACTTAAATTATTTTTATTTTAATTACTTAAATCATGTTTGACTTGCCCGGGATAGGCGTAAAGCAAAATTAAAAGTATATCATATATCGATACAAACTCACTACCAAAAATCCATTTGGTGTGAATCGAGTTTAAAACAATTTATTTTCAATAAAATATTTATCTAATTTTAAATTCATCACCAGATCAATTTTTTCGAAGTTACATAAAACCTCGAGTTGTAATTGTTCCCATCAATATGTTCACATATTTAAAAAAAGCTCAACTTTTGTTCTATTCAAATTGACGTGTCTTTTATTACTATTGAAACCAATAATTGTATATCAAGTCAAAGATCTTTGAATTATCCTAATTAAACAATATTTAATCACTTTGATCATATCTAATGAATAATAGTGAAAATGTGTTTAATCTTTATGGAGATATGAAGAGGTTTAAGATCATGAAGTGTATGAGTTTATAAAGCTTTATGAGGTTGGAATATGAGTTTATTAATATAAAAGTTTTATAAGTTGATGACGAGTTAAATTTTAAACCTTTTGAGAAGCTTTTACGATAGAAGATTGGGGATGCTCTAAAATCGACCATTTGTAATTGAATCAAAACCCTGTCATAGGTATTACTCTAACATGATTCACCGAACTCACTTAGTCTCTAAGACTCTTTAAACTTTAAATATATTCGACTAAAGCAACAAAATACCTTATGATCAAAGTTACTCAATAATCAAAGATAGAGTAATTCCTTCATAGTTTACTTACAAAAAGAGAGTGTATTAGTTTATTTTACAATCTTCAATAGATGAGTTTATTATATCTTTTGAGCAACAACTAAAAATAATAGATATATAAAGACATATATTCTTTAAATTTTTATGATATCTTATCATAGATTCTAATCAATGGTACATGATTTATATCATAATTTAATCAAATAAAATAATTCAAGAATAATTAATCACATAAAATATTTAATAACACGAAGACAAGAAGGTTATCCTCAATAGTATGCCATGCTCATTCCGACATCACGATTATGTAATATTTCATTTTCTTTAAGATAAATAAATCATCTTTTTCCACTTCTAGTCTCTTGCTAGTTGTGGCTTTTATTTAATCTGATTAGCCGGTTCCAAAAAAAAATAAATCATCTTTTAATTTAAGAAAATAATTTAAAAATATAAACAAAACATTTGCCACATTACCAAAAATATTTGTTAAATAAATTTAAAGGTGTGATTATTTATACTTTTAAATTATCTAGTTTTAAATTATCTAGTTTATTATTTATAACTAAAACATTATTGTCCGTCTTTCTAATTATTACAACTTTAATTAAATCTAGATAATTAGTTATAATAAAATGATTGGTAGAAAAGGTTATATTGATTAAAGTTGTAATAATTAAAAAAACGGGCGATAATAACACCTTTTTACCGAAACACAAGTAAATCTTTAATGAATTATCTTCTATAGTGATTTATATTGATAATCAATTTCAAAACGGAGAATCGAGCACAATAAAATCCCGAAAAGAGAAAGATTGTAAGATAATTATTTTTAAAGATAATTATTCTTGTCACAAAAGAATTACAAACTTTATCTTTATAAAAGGTTGTTTATGGATTTCTATAGAATAAATTTCAATTCACATTGACATGAGTCATGTGATTCATAATCTTTTGCTTTTTATCTAACTTTTTATTACTTAAAAGTAAATAATTCCCATGAAAAGGAAATATTTTCATTTATGTTATCATTATCGAAATGAACTTAAATCATTTTATTACTAGTCGTTGCTTCCTACGCGTAAATTATATAACCTTTGTAGCTTTCTTGAAATAGATAAAACATTGTACCTTAAACATAATGTTAAGTAACAACTAATGATTAGTTATACTACTTGTTTGTGTTTAAACTATTATAATTAGCTATTAAAGTTTTTAACTATTTGTCAACGTTGATTAGTCACAAAACGACACAAAATTGCACGAGAAGAATGTTTCAATGTACGGTAAAAATGACGATTAGTATTAGTTTTGATAACGATAGAAACATCTAAGAAGAAAATAATAATACATGTGGAACCTTCACAATCTAAATAAATTATGTTAATACGAGTATGTTTGATATATGTAGCTTAAACTAGAATTGAAGATACGATTTGAAGTTTGAGCTTTATTTATATTGGAAAAACGTAAGCCTCATTAACTTTCATTTTGGGGTTTGTAGAGCTTTAAGGAGTTTTGTTATAAGAGAAATTAAGCTTCACAATCTAAATAAATCTTTCTTATTCGGAGGAACTTTAAAATAAACAATAAACTATGGTTTCGAAAAGTTTCCGCGCCAAATATATATACCATACAACCATAGATGTATATGATCAAATGTATTCTTCTACAAAAAGTAACATTTCTCCGTGATCTATTTGGATCCAACCGATCTTTCTTCAATGACCGATCCCAAGACAATGATCAGATGTATTCTTTATTTTCTTACCAGGTATATTAAGTGAATATGTAAACGAACTTGTATCAATACTACGAGTATACTTTCACCATTAACCAAAAAAGTCTTACATATTAAATTTCACGATAATATTATTTCCCAAAGTTTTATCCTAAGATATATAATCAGTACAAACACACTCACTCTTGAATATGACATATACCCCATAATAATAACTTATTCTAACATGCTTTCCATAGTCTTTGTCACATACCCACAAAAGAAAAACCAAAAAAAGAAGACCCTTAATGGTGAATTACCTTTCCACCCTTTTTACCCTTTTTACTCTTTTTACTCTTCTTATGATGTTTAAATCTTTGAATTCTACTTTTCAAGGGTAAAACCGGAATACTTTGTTCATGCTTGAAGAAGTTTTCAGGATCAAACTCGGTCTTGATCTTCACCAATCTGTTGAAGTTGTCTTTGAAGTACTTTACTCCCCATGAACTTGCTTTTACAATACTTGTGTCGTCGCCATTTTTGTCGTTCATTCCGAGGTCGAGATCTCTATAGTTAACGTAAGCTTGTCTTGGAAACATTGAGACATATTGAGCCATGTAGTTGTAAAGCTTCCTAATCCAATCAACATGCTTGTTCATTGCTTCTTTTTCGGGGCTCATCCAACTGTTCACATATTGAATCTTGAAAAGAATCCCATTTCTATGAGGGAATGGGATTGATGATTCCGGAATCCTAGCCATCATTCCTCCATATGGATTCCATATCATCAATGGGCTGTCTTCTTGCAAGTATCTTTCCCATATTCCTTCTAATCCCTCTTCGGGAATTGGTTTTGTTACGAAATCTGACTTGGCTTTGAAGTAGTTCAAGAAAGCTGGTTTCCCGGCTAGTAAGACTGCGGTTGGAACGGTTCTTGGGTAGCCGGCTATGAACAAGACGGATTCTAGCCAACTCATTTCAGAACAATCTTCTTTTGTTAGACCTAATTCGGGGAAATTTTCTTTCATGATTTCTTGAAGTCTTCCTATATCACCAAGAAAGAGTGCATTGTAAGTTGTGCTTATGGTTCTTTGTGTAGTATTTGGTACATTAGAAGTTTGAATCAAAACCCTAATGAAAAGATCATCGTCAAGGTTGTGAGCAACTTGTTGCCACTTGAAAAGAATCTTGGTGGCATCTTCTTCTAATGTCCTTCTAACATTAAAAGTCGTGACGGTTTCAGGGACGGGTACGAGTCTAAGTTTCCACGAAACGATAACTCCATAACTTCCCCCACCACCTCCGCTTATAGCCCAAAAAACATCTTCACCCATGGATTTCCTATCCAATATTCGACCATTTGCATCTATAATCTTCGCGTCAAGTGCATTGTCAGCCGCAAGCCCATATTTCCTCATCATGGAACCATACGCACCACCCGTAATATGTCCACCAACACCTAGACTCGTACAGAGCCCAGCCGGAACCCCATGAGTCTTACTTTTCTCCGCAACTCTATAGTAAAGTTCACCAATAGTTGCACCAGCTTCAACCCAAACCGAATTATCCTCAATATTAACATCAATGGCACGTAGTTTGGCCAAGTCAACAACCACAAAAGGAACATCCATAACCGATGTATAAGAGCTCCCTTCATAATCATGCCCACCACTTCTAAATCTAAGTTGAATCCCAAACTTTTTTGCACAAATAACCGCCGCTTGAATATGGGTTTCATGTAAGGGGGTGAAAATAAGCTCGGGTTTTGCCGCATAGGAAGCAATACAACGGAGATTTTGTGCGGTCGAATTCCAAAGGGGAGTGAAAGAAGTGTTCCTGGGGGTGAAAAAAATGTTTTGAAGTTGAGTGAAAGAGTTTGTACCCATAGAAAGACATTGATGAAAGCTATCTTGAATTGGATTTGAAGAACTAAATGAAGAAAGTGATGCTAGCAAGAGTAAAAACACACACAATCTTGAAAAACAAGTCATTTTTAAAGATTTGAGTTGTGTGTGGTTTATGAAGTTTGAGTTAGAGAGGGTCACATTTATATAGAGATGGGGTTGATCTATAATGACCATGTATATGAGCTATTGCAAATGTCATAATCTAGTGGTTTAAAACATTATTGGGGTTGGAATTTAATTTGAGTGTTATGAGAATTTAATAAAATCATTCCAAAGGTTGTGGTCATATTTGACTGCCCCAAAGGCCGAAATTTCAATTTTTTCCATGAAAGCCCCCTAACTCTTAAGTTTTGGTTCAATGTTTGGTGGCATTTATTTTGTTCACATTCTACAATTAGATATTTAAAATGTTTCTTGTAGATTTTTTTTATAACGGCTATGTTAGTCATTTGATGTCATATTAATATTTAATTGGGTATTATACATCCTATAAATTTTATATCAAAGTTAGTTAATTTTTAATATTCATCAAATGAGAAAATTTTCATATTTTTATAGATTATTAACGTGATTTGAGATTAAACTCTCCTAAAAGATTATTATGTTTTGCATTTTTAAAATAACACAAAATAGTAAATGAGATAACATCATCTCATAAGAAATCAAATTAAAACTTGCTTATCTTTAAGGCTTTAATGCAACACTTGGCTATAAGTTTGTTTAATTTTAAACTTCTAAACTTACACATATACTAGTTTTAGAATAAATAATCAATTGTGGAATTCATGTGCAACCATGTGGAATGTGATCCTTCAATGTCTTCTCTTATAGTTATATTCACCTACTTATACCATTAACAATATATTATCTAGAAAGTGGATGAGAATTGAGGTGTTTTGTTATTTTTTTATTTGAAATCAAGAATATAATGACACATTTAAATTCCAAATAGAGTTAATTACATAAATCGTTCCTGTAGTTTATCAAAAATTATGGATTTCGTTTCTAAGTTAAAAAGTTGCATAAATCGTCCAAATTTAAAAATTACTTACGATTTTCGTCCCTAATTTTTAATTTGCACCTGTAATTGGGACAAACTTTAGGGACTAAATTTGTAATTGATGACAAATCTTAGAGACGAAATACGTAATTGGAGCAAATTTTAGGGAAGAAAAAGGTGATTAGTTTTTAAAAGTAGATGATTTATGTAACTTTTTAAAATTTAGGAACGAAATTTATAATTTAAGATAAACCTTATAACGATTTATGTAATTTACTCTTCCAAATATTAGATTTATGTCCATATCTTAATACAACATAGCTTGTTTTTGAAGAAAAATAAAAATATACTTTATTAATGTACATTAAATTTAGATTTCAATTATCAAAAAGATTTTAGGTTCATTAATGGCAACTTAGTTTTGTACAACTTGAATATTTTAAGCATCATATTTTTGTCATTACAACCCAAGTTAGCTAAGCCTTTAAAAAATATAAGTAAATATCAATTCATTCTCTTTATTATCATTCATGTGGTGATTGTATTGTAGAGATTGAATAATTAAAGCATCATATTTTTGTTTGTGCATAATAGTTTACCTTTCTTCTTGGCAACACTCTTCCTCTTGCTATAAAAATATTGAAATTAAATGCCTATTTCACCTTTTATAGTTATGATAATAACGAATTTTGTTACTCTGTTAGTCATATTGCAAAACAACCCATCTGTATTGCGGGTCCAACCGCAGACTATAGTTAAGAATAGAATCATGATTTTAGATAGCCTTTACTTTTGGTTATGGATTGGGTCTAGACTCAAATTGTTTAAAGGTTCATTTTTATAGTTTTAAATCAAAAAAGGAAAAAAAAATGTATCATTAGAAAACAGTTCATAAAAAAGGAGTTTATAACATTGCCTACGGTTTTTTCAACAAAATGAACCATCTACACACCATAATCTAGCGATTCCCGTCAACTTTAATTCTTTAAAAAATCTTGTTTTTTAAGGAAAAACACACACAAAGAGTCTCTTGTTTCTAATAAAATTGATAAAAGCGTTATTTAGTTGAAGCATAATTGTCCGGATATATGATTTTAAAACGTTTATTTAGAAAAAACAATATGAATCTAAATTTTTTTACTTTCCAGAAATGCTTAATATAAGTTTCCTCTTGTGATGAATTTTTTTTAGTAAATCCTAACACATAAGCATTAGCTATTAAATATGCTAAAAACATGACATTTGGTTTTAGTGGATCAACTAATATTGTTTTTTAGTTGTTAGATGTGTTTTTGAAAATTATATCAAGAAAAAATTAATAATAATTCTGTCTTTTACGTAATATCATATAGTGGGTGTCACAAAATAAGACATAGAATAATAATACAAGCCAACATTTTCTTCTAATAAGACCAGGTTGTAGTATTTATTGGTACATATAAATCTTTATATCTTCTTCCTATTCTAATAAAAAGGTAACTTTTTCTAATATTTGTCATTTATCATGTCTTATATAATTTTTAAATATTTATTTAAATTAATTATCAATTAATTAATTACATTTATGTTTAGTTATCATTTATTTCATTTTATTAATTTTTTTATTTTAAATGCCGTGTTTCTAATTTCATTCAACATTTATGGTTTTATTAGTTTATACTTTTCATAATTTTAGATAGTTGCTTTTATTTAGGCTACGGAATAAAATGTAAGTTTTTTAAACTCGCGATAACACACGGGCATTAAAAACTCGTTCTCAATCATTTTATATAAAACAATATTTTACTTTAATATTTAAAAACTAAAAGAAAAGGAAAAAGAAAAAGAGGAAGCTTTTACTTTGAATAAACCACCATCTTCGGAGAGATTTTTGGCAACAAAAAAATCATTACAAAGTGTTTTTATCTTCAAAGGGTTTACTTTGAAACTTGTGACAATTTTTCATTTTTTTCGTCCTGTTTAGTTTTGACTTCACCATTATACAATATGTGTTCTTTCATTTATTTTGTACTATGTTTAAAACAAATGTATATATAGTATATATGTACAAAGAAATCTATGTATTGAGTGAAATGGACGACCGCCCGTGACCTTTGAATTTTTTGGGGTCTCAACATTTACTATTATGTGTTGTTTGTAAGTATCAGACTCGAACTCGGACTACGGACTACGGATTCGGAGTCGGTCCGTGGTCCGAGCGTTTGATTCGTCATGAAAAGCTCGTTCCACGGAAGTCCGTGATTTTGCCTCGGACTCGGTCCGTTTAGAAAAACCACTGACTGAGAACAAGGCAAAATTACGGACTCGCTCCGTGATCCGAACTTTTCATGACTAATCAAACGCTCGGACCACGGACCGAGTCCGAGTCCATATTCCGTAGTCCGAGTCCGAATCTAATGCTTGCAAAGAGAACCTTGGAATAAAACTATATTTCTTTGCCTGCCAAGAAATAGTACACCATCACATGCATATGAATGCAAACCTCTCTTATATGGAAGACCAATGTTGCCCACAACAAGAATTTATAGCCCACACTAAAGTCATATATGAGACTTTTTCGTGTTTTAAGATATAGCTAAAAACCGAAAGAGTCTAGCTATATGCAACTTCAAACTTACACCGACATCACACTAATACGGTGTTTATGAAAATTGAGAAATCGACTTAAGGTGGTAAATCATATGGTGTTTGTTTGCGATTTTATTTAGCACCCAAAACAAAGTCAGTTTCGTTACAAACAACATTTATCTAGATATAAGTACATTCATCTTGGTCGTTAACTCTAAACACGAGAATTATTATATATGTATATCAAAATAACATTGGTTTAATACCGGTCTCAATCGAGATAATTTCAACGTTGCCAAGACCAATAGACCATATAGTAACCTCTTGTTTTTGTTACTAATCACCTATTAGAAGTAAATTTAAGTCGTTAGATATTTAAACCAGTACAACATATACATACAATTTTATTGTATTTTTTATTATATAAATATTCCTTCTTTTTTTTCTTCACAAAAGAAAGCGAGTTTTATATTCCTAAATAATAGTCTGACCAATTCAGTTCTTAGTCGGCTTTTATTTTGTTCACATGCATAAATAAATATATATAACAAGAAAAAGCAAATAATTAATTACAATATTATATAATATGGTTAAAATATAGTCTAGGAGTCAAATAAATACATTTTATAATAGTATATATAATACCATAATAGACAAAAAGTCAATAAAATATCATTTCCGTTTTAGTTTATTTAATAAAATATATATAAAGTCATTAAAAAATATTAAATATTAAATATTCTAAATATGTGCTTGACAAAAATAAAGTTTGTAATCCATGCTATGATTTTTATAAAAATAAACAAATAAACTAGTTCAAATATGAAGTTTTATAAATAACTTTAATTTTATGAATAGATACTTAGTAATTTTGTTTATAATTGTTATATTGAGGCTTGACATTGGTCATATATAATGCCCTCGCGAGAACAACTTGCAAGCTTAATCTTGACATATTTTTCGACGAGAAACATATCATACTCTTTTCTAAGTGGATCGGGTTTAGCCGTTTAGGAATCTATCGGAGACCCTCATGCCAAATGTTTAACACATATTATGCTCTTTTAGTCTTTCAAGTTGCAATAGATTTAAAGTTGATACCATTTTAAACCCTAGATGTAGACTTAATATCAATACCCTTTTCATATACTATTCGGTTCACTTGTCACATCTTGTTTTGGATTGTTTAGTGGTCACCTCAGTTGGTCGAATGGCCGATAGTGTCAATTATCCGGCTCTTTGCATTCGACGTAGTCCTGCTAGGTTAGTAAGAAATTGATTTGTAAGGGATATTCTTTATACATGTTTCAACAAAAAAAATAAGGTCGAAGTAATCTGATTAAACGTACGTAGGTCGAGTTTTTGACGAATGACAACCTATCTAATTTTCACCCAAGATTCACACGATATACGATTAGACCGGCCACCTATTCTTCGATTAGACTGGAAATGTAGGATAAAAACAATACAAACTATTGATGCAAATCATTACAATGTTGGTAAGTAAAAGCAATGTAAATAATGATAAAACTGCATCACATATTCAGTGAGAATCAAAGTCTTAAGATATTACAAGAACTCAACAAAAAGGGGAAGTTTTCATCTTTTCGAAAGTAGTTGCAAACTTTAAACGAGAATCATGTTACAACAAATGAGACGAACTATTTCACCTTCTCTTTGGCTGTACTCTCACGAACCCTGCCTAGTTATGTGCATTCGACAATAACTTTGAACACCTTTCAAATAAGGTGTCACATATGATTAATAACGTTTGATCATACATTCAAACCACAAAAACACTCACACAAACACATCCCACGGATCAATTACAATGTTGCAAGAGAGGAATTCGCCAGTTCATCAAACATTATTAACGAACGAATGTGACTAGATATTATGAGTAGGATCAAAAAACAAAGTATGTAAGTTAATGTCGGATTTATACAAAAAGATATTGTAAAAATAGAAGAAAAAGAATTACGAAAGTAAATAAAAAATGTACCATAAAAGCCCATGTATATTTTGAAATTTTTTATCGAAGAAAATGTGTTGTCGGTTCGGTTAAGGTAAATTGGTTTTGAGTGAAAGTCACTAGATTATCATAAAAGACCCAATATCTAAAAAACAAAATTTTTTATCACCTCTATGCTTATAAATAATTTATATACAAATTAAGAGAAAAAAGCTTTATAATTATTTTTCAATAAGAAAGTAATGTTATGGTATAGTAATTATTTTGTTATGTTGATGTTTATTTATATTTGATTTTTATCAATAAACAAAGACATTTATATTTGTATATTTGTTCTAATAAAGATAGAGTAATATAACCTAACCTTTTCATATTCAAATCTTTTTTTTTAGAAAGATAAATTACATTAACTTTTAATTACGATAGATAATTTATTATCATAAATATATTTTTTTTTATTTGACAATTTGTAAATTTCAAATTTCCACCACAATACGTGGGTTAATTTTTTTTATTAATAATATATTTTAATTCTAACCAACACAAGACAAACTATTGATGCAAACAATGTTGGTAAGTAAAAGCAATGCAAATAAGGATAAATTGTATTACATTTTCATCGAGAATCGAAGTCTTACGAAGTTACAAGAACTCAACAAAAAGGTGAAGTTTTCATCTGCTCGGAACTAGTTGCAAATTTTAAACCCGAATCATGATACAACAAAAGAGACGAAATATTGCGCCTTCTCTTCGGCTGAACTCTCGCTACGCTAGTAATCTGCATCCACAAAATGTATAACTCTGAGGACCCTTTATATAAGGTGTCATATATGATTAACAATGCTTGATCATACCACAAAAACACACGAATAAACACGTACCAGGGATCAATTACAATGTTGCAAGAGGGGAACCCGCTTCAGTGAAATAAGAAGAGAGATCTACCGCCAGGTCATCATACATATTGATAAATGGATGTGACTGGATATAAAGAGAAGGAAAAAGAACGAGTATGTTAGTTGGTGTCGGATTAATATTTTTTTTTTTTGATGAAAAATGTATAATTTATGCAAGAATGTAAATATACCATAAGTTCATTTGCTGAAGCTCTATCCTTCGGCTCTTTCTGCACACTAAAATAAACAAAAGAATATTACTCATTAGGCGATCGAGATAACATGGGTTGTTGCTTAACAAAACGCCTAGGAAGACTAATGGGAATCACATGCAATTCCAAGCCCTAGGTCTAGATCCTAACCCGCAACTTAGAGAGATTATGAGGCTGTTTGTTTTTTAGAGGTTCTGTATGAGAATCTGAATACCACATCTGAATAAGCAGAGTTGGTATTTATCCATGAAGTCTGAACCGGAATCATATTTGTTTGTTTGTTTTTGTTTAAAAACGTATGAATGTGAATCATCTTTTTTTAAATTAACAACAGTGGGTTTCCGAGCATTTTCACAAAAACAAACAGAAACAACAAACATCCACTTGGAGAGATTATAACTTACCATGCTTCAATAAACGAGCAAAACTGAGGAGAGAATTGATCAGAAGGTGCACGAGGTGGCGGCTGATCAACAATGGTTTCCATGAGCTCGTAAACGTTGACCCATCCTTCCCCTGCCTGTGGCGGCTTGTATGGAAATTGACCCGTTGCACATTCTAATAAAACTAAACCTAAACTCCATATATCACTTTTATAACCATAGTTCCCTCCAATAATTCTTTCTGGCTGAAAAACAAACAAATATAAAACAAATTTCATCAACTTCATTCTGTGCTTTAAGAGACCTCGAGCATAAGACCTTTTTACTTGAGTTCTATTGAAAATACTTACAGACATATAATTATACGTGCCAACGAAAGTATTAGCCAATCCAGATGTGCTTGCGAGTATCGCACTAACACCAAAGTCGGTAATCTTGACTTCTCCACGGTGGTTTATAAGCAGATTTGACGGTTTCAAGTCCCTGTGAATGATATGCTTCTCGTGATGAAGGTACCACAAACCCTTCAACACCTGTTTTTTTCATAATTTTACATAATTAATCATGTGTCCTAAAAGCTCATAAAGAAATTAGAGTAAGCTACATAAATGGTCCTTGCGGTTCAACAAGTCTTATAGATCCGTAATGAACATTGGACGTAGAGACCAAAGCGGCAAAAGGTGCATAAGGGACCAGATCTGTAAGACTCGGTAAACCACATGAGCATTTATGTAATTTATTCAAACAAAAAAATCGTTGATTTCCAACCTGCTTACAAATGGCGGCAAGATACGATTCTGGAATCAAACGAACAGTTATGAGAAAATCAGCTAAAGATCCACCATCCATGTACTCCAAGATTATAGAAACCGCACCGTTATCATAAAAAGATTGGTAGCATACAACAACATTTGTACATTGCGACGATTGGTTGATTTTAAGTTCTTGTGCAATTTGTCTACGGGCTGATTCTTCTACATTCATTTGAATCACCTAAATAATGAAAAGGATGATTTTTGAGCAAAATTTGATGAATATAAATTTCTGTTTAAGAGATGTGTTTGACTGTTAGTAGAGTGACCAAAATACCCCTCAATAACAAAAAAAAAAGATGAATATGGTTGATATTACCTTTAAAGCAAAAAACTGTCCTGTCCATTTGTGCTGCACCAATCGAACGGTTCCACCATTTCCTTTTCCAACGACTTTAACCGCGTCGAAATCGGCTAAGCTTAATTGGTTATCAGATGGCTGAATAAGTGGAGGCTGAACCAAAAATAACGAAATTATTTAAAAGATCCATAATCGAATTTCTAGCTAGTACTTGATAAAAACCGAATCAATAAGTGCCAATGATTTAGTTTTTGATAAAGATGTCTGAATTTATTAAGTGTCTGATTAGTAGCCGATTTTTTCCCTAATTATGATCCTAAATTGGCCACAACCGTCCTAATGAAATTAGCTAAGAAAGATCAAATGCAAACACACGCAGATCCATAAAAATCAACTAACTTACAGTTTCGGGTTGGCTTTGAGAAACAATTCGAACACCGTCTCTATTCACTAGTAGATCGCCATCCATAAACGTCCCAGATTCAGTTCTGCAATATGTATTCAACAATCAACGTAATAAAAAGAACATAACGAACATAACGAACATAAAGATTCAAGTTTGATAACAAACCCACATATAAAAAGACAGAAAAGAGAGTAACAAGCAAGAAATTTTCCCAGATTCAATCTCCGCTATGAATTCAACTTAAGAAAGAGATCATAAAGATTCAGTTTTTATACCAAACCCGCATATATAAACACACGAAAAGTAAGAAATATACAAGAGTTGTCCCAGATTCAGCTCAACAATATGCATTGGACATAACAACAAAAACCTAAAGGTTCAAATTTTATAACAAGCCCGCATATATAAACACACGAAAAGCAAGTAATGTACAAAAGTTGTCCCAGAATCATTTACAATATGCATTCAACATAACAAAAGGATCATAAAGATTCAGTTTTTATACCAAACCCGCATAAATAAACACACGAAAAGTAAGAAAAAAACAAAAGTTTGTCCTAGATTCAGCTAACAATACGCAAATTTACAAAAAATTATCCCAAATCAGTTCCACAATATGCATTAACACAACTAAAAATCATAAAGATTCAATTTTTATAACAAACCCACAAATTTAAACACAAAAAAGATAACAAAAAGTAAGAAATTTACAAGAAATTGCTCAAATCAATTCTACAATATGCATTCATCATACCAAAAAGATTATAAAGATTCAATTTTTATCACAAACCCACAAATTTAAACACAAAAAAATACCAAAAAAGCAAGAAATTTACAAGAATTTAGCAAGTGAAGTTTCATCAGGTGGAGGGAGATTTAGCTTCAGATTTGGGGCTAAACTTCCCTTCTTCATGATCTTGCAAAAAAATGCTTAATTTTCAATAATTTTCAGAAATTTATGTGTTTTTTGTTGTTTTGTATTGAGATTTTGAAAAGTCTATGTGAAGTCTTCCCCAAATTGGGTTTGGGTTTTCCACAACACACAATTTTGGTGTACTTTTTTTAATTTTTAAATGAATATTATTATATTAACATAAATAGGACTAGTTGAAAGTAAGCATGTAGAATTTTTGTATTAAATATTTATAAACTTTTTAGTTTTAAGCATATAAAGAAAATGAGTTGGTTTGGTAACGAGCACTTAGACCAATTAATATTACTTTTTTTTTAAGTACGTTAAAAGTCGTTATTAGTTGTTAAACTTTCAATTCTATTAAAAGATGATTATTATAGGTAATTTTATTCCATTGTATATATTTGACGACTAGGTAGAATCGATAAAATAACTAACTGTTCAGAAAAGAAAATCATAACTATTATAAAAACAAGTTGTGGATAAGTCTTAAATTTTGATTTTTATGTTAATAGTTATATTGGTAATAAAATTATTTAATAATATTGGAAAGACATTTTAACTCTTTATAAATCTTTTTACTCTTTTGTTACTATTCTTTATGAATTATGAACTATTTATCAATTTTTGGCAATTTTTAAAATCTTCTTAAGAATTAAAACAAAATATTAATTGTAAATGTAAATTATATGGTTTTTTCTAAGTCACACAAGTTAACTAATAATTAAAGAAATATTATGTAATCTACCTATCAATTAGATTTCTTTTTGGAACTAATAAAAACATCTCATCTTTGTGGATATCAAGTATTCTTTGTAAAAGTTCAATTGATATTTGTCATGAGGACTTTAAAAGAAACGGGTACTAGGTTCGGGGTAATCTGATCTCACTTGTTGGTCAAAGACGCTGAAATATGACGGTCTTCGGACCACATTGCATGAGACTGATAGATGGTGACAATGTCAGTTGGTATCAAAGATACACGAAGTTAGAGAGTTCTCGCCAAAATTCTATTTTTTTAAAAACCTATAGAATACACTAATCCAACCCTTAAAGATAACAATTAACAAATACATAAAAATCAATTAAACAAATATAGTCAAATTTGGAATATATATAGATGGTGTGGTCATGTATTGTGGGCTAATAAATAAGCTATGGAATGGGAATTAGGTCATGTGTCAATGTAATGTGGTGATGACTTTTAAGTCAACATTCCAACCTCAATTATCAACATAATTGTCTTTAATGTTACAAAAGAAAAAGAAAAAAAGGTCCCATTATTTGTATAAGTTTGTTTACCACCTTAATTAGAAGAATTTTGATTCAAATAGTTCATGAGTTTTGAGTAAAAGTCAATAACATTTTAAAAATCATATCTTTAATATATAATAAAAAAGAGGCCTTAAATGCCACATGATGAAGTAAGGACCCTTAGATGGGTTAACTTATTTGATTTCAACCGTTAGATCAAATTGATGATGTCATCAAACACTATTTTCTTTTTAGTTGTCCCACATCGCTTCAGGTATGAAACTTTTTCATACTTCTAGCCTATATATATATCATATGCCTTTAGTTTTTTTTACTTTGTCCCACATCGCTTCATGTATGAAACTCTTTCAGACTTCTAGCTTATATATATCATATGTCTTTGGATTAAAACATAGTTCGACGGTAATTTTCAGGTCAATCGGGTCAAACCCGAAACCCGACAAACTGGAACTATTCTATCCGAAACCCGACCCTATTTATGAATCGGGTGTTGCCTTAAATGCCACATGGCGAAGTAACGACCCTTAGATGGGTTAACTTATTTGATTTCAACCGTTAGATCAAATTGATGATGTCATCAAACACTATTTTCATTTTACACCCTTTTACAAAACATAATTACATTATATCTTTAATTCCAATCTCTACTTAAATAAAAACAAAATTTCAATTTACTTAAAAAAATTTCACTCAATTTGAACTATGATTTACATTATTTTTATTTAAAATCTCCTAATAAAAAATATTAAAACATGTGTATAAACGTAAAAGTGTTTATGTTATTATAACTATAAACAACATGTGTATAAACGTAAAGGTATATATATATGTTATTATACGTATAAAATTGTCTTTTTATAATAACCTAAAGTCCATATAAACATAAAGTTTACAATTCAATTTTTATTTTTTTCCGCGCTATCGCGGAACAATAATCTAGTTACACATATAGTCATCAATTGATTCACATGTAGAATATGGAATAAAACCATCAACAATCAATCAAAATAAGTGTGAACAAAACATGCTCTAAATAATTTTCAACCAATGAATAATATATACGTGTTTGTTATGTCAATACGTTTAATTAGATATGTAATTTTAAGGATAAAAAAAATACGTAAATATCATATTGAACCGTTATTGATAGATAATGACCAAATACATACAAAAAGGAACTTGGTATAATATTTTCAAAAATTAGTATCATTTTCACTAATTTTTTCAATATTTAACATCATACTGATCAATATAGTTCGATAAGATATTAAAATTTAAATAAGTTTGTAAGTCTGTTATATAAGCGAAAACAAATACATTTCCTAAGTTGGTGTAACCGACAATCATTTAATCAGAGAAAGAGAGAAGTCAATTAAGCTCTGCTCAATCTTTTTTTCTCTGTTTGTTTGATTAATTCCCAAATTTAAAAACCCTAATTTCCTCAAAATCAAATTAATTTCAATCCATAAATCATTAAGCAATTTCTGATCCGAAATCGTTGCGCTCAAAAATCACAACAATTCATTTCAATTTTAGGTAAAAAAAAATTCATTTTGTTATTTGTATTGATTTTATGTTATATAATGATGAAATATTAGTTTTTTTTTATTTGAATTGTTTGATTTGGTTATTAATTTGTGTTAATTTTGAATATAGTACTGATTAGGATCATGGACTAATTTCTAGAGTTTATATAAACTTGACAATTTTTTTAGCTAATTTGCTTGATTTTTTGTATTGTGTGATCCGGTAATTAGATGATATAAGGTTATTAATTGCAAATTTTGTGTTAAAATAAGATTTTGATTTGTTAAGTTTCTAACAGTGATATAATTTTTCGATCGATATTGATATATATATTGTATTGAACTTACGAAAATTAGGTATTTCGAGGAGTGAATAACGAGTAGCTTGCAAGTAAGCAGCCTGCTGGACATTTCAACTTCAAACCGGTGGAAATGGATCAGAGTAATTCATCTTTACTTTTCCTTGAATCTGTGTATATTGCTGTAGTAGTTTCATCTTTAAAACGTGTAAAAATATTGCAATGTTCTGTTAAATTTCCCTTTTTTATTTGCTTCGGTTTCTTGTCTACTTATTCTGTTGACCTGGCATAGCCTGCTAGACCATATGTTTATCGTATTGCAATTTTATATGCTTAGTACTGGTTATAGATATGATGTTGATTAAGTGAAATGCATTATCCGATTTTCTAGTGGTTCATTCCCTCGTAAAAGAAAATGTCACAATATATGAGAGATTGGAGGCGTAAAAGTAGAAAACTTCATTTACAAGACCAGCGAACCTTTTAGTTAGTTGGGGTAGGAAAGATGATATTTCCTCACGTAACTGTTAATCTTCAAAACGTTTATGAGGAAAAGTGTTACTAGCGAAATATAATATAAAAGATCGCGGGGAGTTAACAGTAAGCAGTCAAAAAACTGTGTTTTAAGATGGAACCACTAAATATAATACTAATGAAAATAAATTGGGACTTTCTGGTTTCGCAGATGCTGCGATGGAGGAAGGGAAGGTATTGAAAAATGGAATTGAATTGGTGAAATCAGTTTCGGATAAGCATCTTGATCTTTTGAGGCCATCATCTCGCTTATTTTCATTGTTTAAAGGTAGATATATCCTATGTGACATAATAGGTCTTCAAAGAATCACTGATACTAAATGAACTCAATTCCTGAAAGGCCTGATTACTTGTTAATAATTGAAGAGATGGTCTAATATTTGCTCGTTTATGTGCTCTTGATTGGATATTAACTATATAAGAAGTTATGTTAGGTGGTTATACTTACGTAGGAGACACATGTTGATGACAGGGCATGTAACAAATAACAACGATCGTGAGAAAGGAAAGTATGCACTTATTAAAGGGGAAGATGAATTCCAACAAGGACTTTATGACAAACCAATGCCTTGTTTTGGTTGTGGAATTGGATGGTTTTCGTAAGTATTCTTCATCAAGCTAACTTATCCTCTACACACCCTCCCCTTGTCGCATTTATCATGATTAATGCTCTCCTTTTTACAGTTTTTTAGTAGGGTTTGGTTTTCCTTTGATGTGGTACTATGCCACATTCCTCTATTTTGGAAACTATTATCGGAAAGATCCTAGGGAACGTGCAGGTCTCGCTGCTTCTGCAATTGCTGTAAGCCTCTTTTCTTTAATAGAAGATTAGCAGTGGTAAATGGAGTTAACGGGTCAACATACTAGCTAAACACTGTTTTTGTTCTTTTTTTATTAGGATATTTAATAAGATTTATAAAAAGGGGAAAATAGGAAATTACCAAAATGACACTTTTGAACGTACACATTTTTCAAAATTCCACTTATTTTTGGTTTTTTAGTTAAAATGTCACAAATTTGGCCAGATTACTCTTTAGTCAAAATTTGCCTAAGACACTATTCCGGAATGACTCAATTATTATAATAAAGTAATTTAGAAGATTGTAAACACTTCCTAGTTATCAGTTAAATAGAAGCAAATTAGCGCGTTTTCACATAAATAGATTGATAAGTATACTAAGCATGATATGATTATGATGCATTTGCAGGCAATGGGATGTTCGGTTATATTGTTCATTGTAGCAATGATCCTACTGTTCTAGCTGATATTGGCGCAAGATTACGTTTTGACATTTGCTTAATTGAACTGGAACTGCTGCAGCTTGTAGATACAAATACAAGTCGTCATGATTACGGAAATAGTTTAAAATTTCATGTTACCGCCATACATCCTGTATACAACCAAAATGTACAATGTTGAGAAGTGTTTCTGCATAGTTTTTACAAATATCTCATATATCTGTCAGCTTATCAATTTAGCTGATTCCAGAGTCTTGAGTGCTTTAAATGTTTGATATTGCCGTGTCTTGTTATTAAAATTACCGCTTATGTTTATATGCATTGTTTATCACTGTTTTGCATGTTACCAGTTTTTACAATTCGTAGACAGTCTTTTTACTTGGAGAAATTTGGTTTTTTTAAAATATCAAGCATATAAATGGGCAAAAACCATACCGAACCAGAACCGCCTATACGCGGTTCTAAATTATTTTAAAACCTGGCTAATAAAGTTAAAATTGTCCCCTTCTGAATTTTGTCACCTCTGGCTCTAGTTTGATCAGGTTCAGTCCAGCTTGAATCCTTGCAAAATAACCGAACATCCCATTGCCGAATCTGGGTTGTCGCTGAAACTTGAGAACAAGTAGAAGACTGCTACATTTGATTGCCAAAACATGTCACTATATTGAAGATCCAATATACTTATCCATGTCTACGACAAATTGAATTGAACGACTTTGGATTGAACATTGTGTTTGTGCTTGTAACAAGCACGGATAATTATTATGGGAATAGCAAAATCTATTGTTGATTAGATACCAAGACATTGATTGTTTGGCCTATTAATTCCCTCCAGGTAAGCAGTGATAATCTAGTGTTCGTAAATCACTGCCCTGTTAGATTTTTTTTTAAGGTTGTATACGAGTCTATTACTCGACTTAATAATGAAATCAAAACTGAATAAAAACTACGAATCTAACAATAAACAAAAGGGTACTTTCTAAATCTTACAAAACTTCCATTTATAGTTCATCTCAATGAATCTTACAAAACTTTCATCTATAGTTCATCTCAAAACTAAAGATTCAATCACCCGTTCAATCATTAAAAACACGCTCACCTTCCAAGTCAGGGCCATTCAAATACGGCTCCCCAGTAATTCAATAAGACAAATAAAAACCTCTTTATCTAACTTTTCACGACTAATTTTACATACTTCCCGTTCACCGCAAATTTGGAGCTTGAATTAACCTGCACAAATATGATGTTTTCTTTAGAACACGTAGAGGGTAAAACTTGGGGGCTATTGTTGTCTATATATTAGTAGCATGGGTAAAAGTGAAATGTCGTTATGAACTGACCTTATGCTCAAGTGTATCCACAAGTTGCTTCTCGTCTATCGTTGAGCCAGATTCCTTAATAGTTTTCAGAACTTGTGTTTGCAGTTTTCTCATCCTCAAAGATCCGTCAGGATTCTATCATACAGCAAACATAACATTTTTATAAACTAAAAACAAGACATGTATTAAAGCCGTATGTCAAAGAAGGTTAGAACACATACGGATTTCAAGGCTGAAGAGATTATCTTCTTCCACTTTATTTCCTTCTTACCGTCTCCTTTGTTTTGTTTAGTTTTCTTGGTTTCTTGAATCACTTCACCGTTACTTTCAGATGCTTCAAGTTTCCTCTTCTTGTCTTCAGATGTATTTAATTCCTTAACATCTTCTTTCGCTGGCAAATCATTCTTTTGTATGTTTTCAGAGTTAGTTTCGGTAGTAAGGGTAGGTTCCTCTGCCTCCTTGGGTGGTTGTTTTGACGCGTGAAATGCTCGTGCTTTGGCTCTGTGTTTCTTCCCATCAGCATGTGAAAGCAAGGTTTGCTTACTAGTAGCACTTGTATTACACAGACTGCAAAAGTTTATCAAATAGTTTCAAAAGTCAAATTTTAGAACCGCATGTTGTATTCACTTTTGGCTGACTAAATAAAATGAAAAGAAATTTCGTTTAGTGTACCTGCAGAACCATGGTGGACGTTCTGATAATCCGACATTTATATCAACCTCAGGTTTCGGCTTTGCGGCACTCCCAGGTTTTCCAGGTGTACCATTTGACGGTTTGTTTAGGCCTTTTGGACCATACTTTTCCTGAAACAAAACAAACAAGTTACTAAAAAAATAAAATGCGTAGTGCCTAACGAAGACATCATGAAGACCGCTTCTGCTTTGTTTGTACACGTAATCAACCATAAGCAGAAAGGTGAGTTTCATAAGATGGGTGGTCAAATCAGCTTATGTTGTTGGGCCAGCTAAAGAAAGCATTTACACACGATGACTGCTGCATAATTGCATATACAAAGTGGCTGTTAAGCCACTCAACATGGAACGGAAACGGAAAGCAAGATGCCGATTATAAGAGAATACAAGTAGGAGAGTCTGATGGTTCGATTTTATCCAACATGTAACTGAAACATTTGATATAGAAAGCTTAACTAAAAGGTAACAGCGACCACAGACTTCAACGAGTGGCACGCAAATTTTTTGAAATGATGACTAATTTTCAGCCATAAACAGAAAGCTAAGTTCCATATAGTCAATCAAAAGAGAAGACGGGAAAATGGTTTGTGCATATAGTCATGTGCGACATAACTAAAAGTCTAAAACAATTGAGCTAATAAGTTTGTACAAAGCGAAGTTTATAGGGGAAAAGTAAGAAAGCTCGAGTGTTTGAAAGTGCGGAAACAGGTCACACATTCCATATCCTAAAACCTACCGTCACTCAAATAAACATTTGATATCAGCCTTTTTCCAGCTTACACGCCGTTCTAACCATCAAAATCTATACCAGGTAATGATTTTCAGGTAGCATAAAACAATGTCTATCACACGGTTTACGTATTACGCCTCAATTATCATTTCCTAATCTAAATACTTAATATTCAACATTTTCCCTAACACCTAATAATAATTCAATAAAAGCGTACCGTTTCAGTGATGCACTGAGTGTGACCTTGAACACTTTGTTGCCCGAACATTTGTCCGCAATCGATACATGATAGCTACACCAATACACACATACATATTATCAAACATACATACATAAACACAAAAACAATTAATGAAAATAATTAAAAAAAAATGAACCTTGTTAGCAGAACAAGATCTAAAGTGATTAGCTAGCTTTGGTTTTTTAAGGTTATCCCCACAATCTTCGCACTGAAACCAGACCATTTTTTGCTTTGCTGCTGACAAAAGAAAAACAGAGAGGTTTATGGTGTTTGTTTTAGGGTTTTTGGAGGCCTTTTATGTATATGGGTTTATGTAAGCCCATTTAATTGTTGATCAAGATAACCCCAAAGGTTAAAGAATGACGATATTCTAATAAGGGTTCGGAAACGGTTACGGAATTGTTTTTTTTTCGATAATGACTATTTGAGCCGGTAAATGTCCCCAACATGATTCGAACTTGGTACCTACCACTTTTGGTGTGAGTTTTATCCAATTTCAAATTGTCACTTTGGCAACTCCTGAATGACGGTTACAAAATTGTTTCTAATTATTTTTAATTTTTATCGGTTGTATTTATGTTCAGTCCTTTATCGTCTAAAACTAAGTCATTTATCCCGTAAAAAACAAAAAAATATATTAACTACTTGATGTATATATCAAGTAGTTATTCGATGTTTGAGTTTTTCCCTACTACGCGTATGAGTTTTATAAAATTCTGTAATGGAAATGAAAAACCAAACCCATCAAATTGGATGGATTTAAAAAATAACCATCTTCATAAGTTTGATACGTGTATTTATAATTCATTACGATAAAACAAACTCTATATATTATTTTCATTCTTCTTATTTCGATTTCGTCGTTTAAAAGTGATACATGTACTATACATACATATGAAATATTTGAATTTCAAAGTTGAGCTTAGGTATTATATAAGTAGCTTTCAAAAAAAAGTATCATTAATGTCTAAAATAGACTTAGATTTAAACATATTTATTACGCAAAAGTAGGAGACAAAAATGTCAATACTATCTTTAATATTTTTTGTATCTATATCATTATTGCCTTATGGTTGTAGATTGGTTGTAACATAGTGTCATATATCAGTTTTATAACCTAGGGTGTTTGGTTAGGGGTAATGGGGTAATGAGGTAATGATAATGATTGATGGAGGTTGGTTTGTTAGTATTGTAGTTAATCATTGCACAATAATAGATAATACTCCATTATACTTTAAATCGGGATATTCATTAACCACTCATTGTATTTCATAGTATTCTTTTTCTCACTAACCACTCATTGAACCAAGCAGACCCTAAATGTTAGATTAGATAGAAACAATTAATAATCACCGACATAATGGATTAATGATTATATATAAGGTCACACCTATAATCCTCCATTAGTTCCTAGTTGTTTTCTTACATAAATAGTAAGATGATAATTATATATGTATTTCATAATGTCAACTTATTCTCAAGTGACAAGTCATAACTCATAAGAGGAAATTTGGGAGAAAACTTTGTACATTTGTATCGGGTGCATAACAACTGTAACGTGTATTTTAGTTTTCAAATTTCATATTCTCTCGTGTAAAAATAAGGGAAAATTTACGAAATTACTCATATGATAATGTATTATATCAAAATAAAATCAAATTCGCAAAAGTTTGTGCCATTTTTTTGTCGCGAGAATCAGATGTGAAAGTGAGGCCCAAGAATATTAAAGACGGCACGAGAACTAAAAAGGACATCGCGAGGACGTGTCCAATTTAGAACCACTCATTTCAAACATAGGTAATTATCGTGACAAGAAAAAGGTGGTGCAAAATTTTTTGACGAATTTGTCAGGTGATTATTTTCGTGATTTTTTCTATCCATAATCATATTGCTTTTGATTGACTCGCAACTTAGGCTCATCATTCTATACTCGTAGCCTCGTAGGGAAGGAAAAAAACAAACAGTTTACGTTATATTCATTGCCATTTTGCTGGCCTCGAGTACACACCGTCGTTTAAGGGTACTCCCTAATTTCGGATATGAATCACGATGAATAATTTGATAAGGACAAAATAGATACATATATTCGTAGTTTGTTATGTTATTCAAAAAGGTGATTTGATTAAAAATAAGTAATCCTATGGCCCATAACACCAAAATAATGCAATAATTATTTCAAAGCAATCTTAATGTATTCGTGTAGTACTTGCTGGTTACGGAACTCATTTTGATAATACTTTTATAATCCTCATTTTTTATATTTTATTGAGATTAAATAAATACAAAGACAAATAATAATATTTTCTCTATTTTAAACTATTAAAAGTGATTTTTCTGATTCTCGTGTTTGTTTTTTTCCAACTTAAAAAACATTCTTATTTGTATAAAAACGTAAAAGACAAACACTATTTTCGGGCAAAAAAGAATGCCGAATATGATAGAATGATTTTGGACAAGATTGTAGAATATACTTTCATGTTATTGAAAAATGTATTTTAAAACTCGTAAATTATATAAAGATAGGTACCGTTATGATCATGTTCTTTGGTATCGGAAGATATTTATGTTTATTTAATGGTAATTTAAGTATAACCCTAGTCCCTAAAAGTTATTGTGATCAAACTTAAAAAAGTAAGATCAATCTTAATAAAAGTTGCCGGTATATATGTATCAAGAAGTATTTAAAATGTTGGAGTATCTTGGAAAGTTAACGGGGAAAGGGAAAAGGAGAAGATACTATTGATTTAACTAAAGAATGAGGTTTATCAAGTGAGATATGTGAAAGATTTAGAAGATTTGGGTCGTGACTTTGATATCGATGGTATTTTATAAAAGTCGAGAAGAATCAAGTTTTGAGATTATCCTAAAGAGATAGCATCTCTAAGTCACGACATTTGTACTTGAAGTATGCATATATTGCCACTTAGATCTCTCATATCCGATCTTTAATACTTGGATTCGATCTTGTGAATGAGCGAAAATCAAATTCATGATATATAGGTGATAAATCGAGAAATAAACGAAACACGACATTAATATTAAGTTTGTCTATATATCGATGATGAAGCATAATTGACTAAAAGCATACATCAAAATCTTCTCTCAACTTTCTCTCTCTAAAATATTTCATTCAAAAAGTTTCTTTAAGAGATTCTCTCACTATGGTTCTAAAAAATTAGCTTACAAATCAAGTCAAACCATCTATTTATACTAATACCTAAGGTTGTAAATGAACCAAATATTCAACCAAATTGTTCTTAAAACGTTCGGCGAGAAGTTCGTTTATATTCGTTTATTTATGCTAATATCTAAGGTTGTAAATGAACCAAATATTCAAGAAATTGTTCTTAAATCATTCGGCGGGAAGTTCGTTTATATTCTTTTATTTATTAAACGAACGAACATGGACACAATTTTTTGTTCGTTTAACTAAACGAACGAACATAAACAAAGGTTGTGTTCGTTCATTTACGTCCGTAAACGTTCGTTTATATTCGTTCATTTGTGTTAATTTAACTATGTATGTGGATGTTCATTTATGTTCGCTTATACAAATATCATGTCTAGCTATTTCATAATACATATAAATAAAGATATTTATACAGTTTTTTCATAAGTTCATATTTAATTACTTAAGTAAATATTGATGATTAAATAAGTGTAAATGTAAAATGATAATATTTAAATTTTCAAATATTTGGATAGTTATTTTCATATTTTTGATGTAGTTATTTTGTGTTCGTTTGTTTATGTTCGTTTATTGTTCGTTTATGTCCGTTTAGCACTTAAACGGACGAACACAAACGAACACGGAAAAAAAAATCTGTTCGTTTAACTGTTCGTGTTCGTTCTTTTGTCTGTCTAAAGTTAAACGAACAAAAATGAACAAGCCCAGTTCATGTTCGTTTATCGATCAAGCAGTGTCGTACAAGGCTAGTAGTGTCGTGCGACAATACTAGTGTCACGTATACTAGGAAAATCCAAATATAAATCTAATTTTTGAATTTTTTTTTGTCAAACTATGTATGTATCAATATCTATTTAATCAAGGGACCAAGGATTTTCGACTTGATTTTATTAGTTATGATTATGATTATTAAAGGTTCCCCTTCATTGTTTTCATTTCGGGTTTTCTCGTTCACTCTAATTTTCTCTTCTTTTTTTTTTAAGCGTTTGATGAAATAATTAATATTATTTATGCTATATTGATTATTTGTTGTCTAATTGTAATCATTTATATATAGACTATCATTTAATTCGATTTAAATTACAGAAAATGATATTATTTTGTTGGATAAGAGATGGACAAAAATTACACTATCATGGACGTTTATAAATACAATGACGTGTAAAACCACATGTTATTTTGGTTTATTAAATTGTGAGCAAGATTTTGGTTCAAAACTATGGAAAATATTATTCTCATGAAACAAAAATATTTTGTTTTTATCTCTTTGGATGTTATATAAACTCATTACATCAATTTTAGTATACAAATAGTTAAGCAAGTGATAATCTTAATATATAATAAAAGAGGGGCCTAAAATGCCATTTGGCAAAATAGTAACCGTTAGATGGAAATCCAATTTTAATTTAAACCATTAGATCATTTTGATGATGTCATATTTAATAATTTCATTTTAACCCCTTT
>CAJVGC010000060.1:68084618-68120328 GCA_910822075.1 Senecio squalidus
ACTCGTAACAAGTGAAAAACGGAAAAGTATAGCCATTAAACATAACTTGAATCTTTAATCGGGTTGTTAAAAAAACTATTACAAAATTTTAATTGCATGGTCGGATATATTAGAAAGACGGGTATTACAACATTAATTAAAATTAAAAATATAGTTCTCGATGAGCTTTAAGGACTAACTCATATACCAATAGATTATAAGCCATTTTTGATGCATAGTCAGATATGACGTAAGAGGCGTGCAAAAACCGGTCTTAATTGATTCCATTTGAGCAATATTTTATTTATTATCGTCTCCATAAGTTTTTGAATATCTACTTCATGTGCTAACTGTTTTAGAACATGGTTCTCGGTTCCATTCCTAGTAGAAACTTAACTCGTCATATCAGGGTCATTTTTATTAGTTTGACATCGCCACATCGGTTTAAAATCCAATTTAGAACCTCGCGGATTCTAAAATCGGATTTGATTAGCCTGGTTCTTGATTTCACTAATAATTAAAACAAAGGTACATGAAGACTTATGTTTTTCGACTTGATGAGTTGGAACAAACAGGTGGCATAGTGGAGCTACTTGTCAAGGTAACTTAAGAAACACTATTTACATGTCATTTTCAATTTTTCGACTAGTCACTTCATTTCACTTATTGTTTATATTAAATTAAGGTCGATTGTTTGATTATTTATGACTTTAAGTTATTATATATAAATATATAAATGCGGAAAATCTTTCAATAATACGTTTTACTATTTTTCGTCTTTAAAACGATTATTAACCTTATCGTATATGAAATTAACAATTGTAATATTAAGAATCCATCTACTTTTATTGAAATGTGTTGTTTGTTTCTTTATATATATATATATATATATATATATATATATATATATATATATATATATATATATATATATATATATATATATATATATATATAGGGATTAGTTCATGCGAGAACTCAGATTTTTGCGAGAACTGCGAGAACTCATTATCAGCCACTCATTTATTTTTTAATATTAAACCTTTTTCTGAAATTAAAAAGGGTAAAATAGTAATCTTCTTATTTGTAATTTAGATTTCTTTTTTTCTTTTCTCTCTCATCTTAATTTATTTCTTTTTTCCAATACATATCTTTTAAAGTAATTATCATTTTCTAGTAAAACTTTTGTGTGGCCTGGGAAAAAAATAATTCGTCGATTGGGTTAGTATTTTAAATCTTGTGCATTTATGAACAAAGGTTTTTCTTTATTAAAAACCTTCAGCTAATGACTTTTTCGCATGGTTACAAATATCGTTCTTTACATAGCAAGTAGGAAAAGATAAATATACAAATATATTAATTTCACTTTAATATATATGATGCTTCAGTAAAAAAAATTTATTTAGAGAACCCTAACTTTTCAATACTAAACTCACTTTTATGTGTGTTCATATGATCGCACCTTAATGTTTACAAATGAACAACTGTGATAATATATGAACGTGACGATGTTCATATGTGATGGAGAAAAAATCCATGAACTAAGTATGATCAAATATGAACAACTCATAGTAATCGTAAAAAGTTAAAATAAAAATCTTAAAACTAGTTACAAATCAAAGAAAGAAAAGGAGTAAACGAATGTTTTTCTTCATCATCCTTTATGTTCTTGATTGTAATCTTTGTTTTTCTTTATCATCTGCATATTGAAAAATCATTTTACTAATAAATTATTACCATTAAACAATCAAATAAAAATTCACAACGTTTGGTCAAACAAGAATTAAAAAGAGACCCATAAAATAATTAAATTATACAAACCCAAACACACACCCACAATTACCACAATACATAAAAAAAAAATATATGTATATGTATCTGATTGATTGACATTTGACCTCTTATAGATTTTTATTGAATTTTAAATATCTTTATTCAATCTAATCATAATAATTTTAGCCAGGATATCTTATAGGCTATCTTATAACTTGATTACTAGATGCACATCATATGTACTTTCTCACTTGTGTTTTCAAATTAGATTACCTGTTGTTGTAAGTAGGCTTAATCATATTACACATCATATGTACTTTCTCACTTGTTTTCATTGGCGTTAATATCACAAATTACCGGTAATGTGATGGATTACCAAGCACTAAGGTATATAGAAGAATTGGTAGGAAAAGTCCCAATCATACACCTTGAAGACATATGTCGATCACATATCTTTTGTGCAGACACCATCAGTTAATGGGAGATTTTTATGTGCCAGTTCGTTTAAATCAAGTGCAGAAATCGCAAAGTATTATAAAAAGGCCTTCCCTCAATTAAACCAAGAGTACTAGTTTTTATTAAAAACATTAAGTTAACATGATACACATATATCTCGACTCTCGAGTTCATTGATATCTTATTCCAGGTACTTAGAAGAGCTCGGGAGAGTAATCAAATGTGGATCCATGACGGTTGAAGATAAAGGTTTCACTCTCAAATATGATACAAATTTGATCTTGGATGATTGTCTCGAATTTGCCAAGAGATCGGGCCATGTCTAGCAGTATCTAATCTAGCTGCGTTATAACTATAATGTCTTAAGTGTAGACTAATATTTCTCGCAAGCATGCTAGACAATGAAATCAATGAATAATGTATTTGATTTGACACGGTAAATAATGTGAATGCATTTTATAGTATGGCATAATGTTAAAATGTTGTAGTCAAATACAATACGAGAATTATATATCGGATTGGTCTTAGGGGATGGGGGCAGTAAAATGTAATATTCTGGATCGACCGTTCGACTAAAACCTTTTGGTGTGAAATCCGCCCATTGGAGGGGACCTAACCCCGCAACTCTGCTATAAGTTTTAGCTCGTTTTTACCAAATTTCTAATTTGAAAAATAGATGTACTATGATTAAGCCTACTTACAACAACAGGTAATCTAATTTGAAAACAAGTGAGAAAGTACATATGATGTGCATCTAGTAATCAGGTTATAAGATATAGCAAAATAATTATGAATAGATTGAATAAAGATATTTAAAAACAAAAGTTAACAATTAAAAAAAAAGAAATGGAAATATAGATTACCCTTTTGATATTCCGATTTTCATCTTCATCATCTTGAAATATGGAAACGGCGAGACATATAGAAACGGCGGAGAGAATGAGAGAGAAGGAGAGAGATGTAGAAACGGTTTCAACATTTAAAGGAAATAATTAGGTTAAATATATTTAATCTAAAACTAATTTTGTTTATTACTACATTCCTATAATACCCCTAAGGCCATGTAACAAATAGTATCTCATTTTCAAAGTATTTACGAAACTACCATCTAGCATTTTAACCATAGATCAATTAATCAAAGGCTTAGATTTAGTTCTCGCAGTTCTCGCAAAAATCTGAGTTCTCGCATGAACCATTCACTATATATATATATATATATATATATATATATATATATATATATATATATATATATATATATATATATATATATATATATATATATATATATAAACTTCATACTTTATTAAATGGCGAATTTCATTTATGCTAACCTTATTAATCGAGACGAAAACTCATAATGTAATACTATCGATCGGGTTTTGCACTTTTTGCCAAATATTTTTAATAATGGAACTTGTTTTGTATTGTTATAATCATAATATGGTGGATTTATATTGATTATAATCAATCAGTTCTTATTTTTGTCTTTTAGATCATGAATGGATTTTATTGTAAATACAAATTTACACAAAATTTATTTTATTTTATTCAAACATGGATATTATACAGGTGAAATTTGTTACGTTCGATAACTTGAATGATTATATGATAACATGGATGTCATATATGGTTAAATCGTCAAATATTTGAATTTGTTAGGTTCAATAACTTGTACAACGGACAAAGAGTCTTCATTGTTGTTATCGTTAAAGTTTGATTACTAAAAGTGTTCATCAAATAGTTGAAAATTAAAGATTAAAAAATAATTATCACTTTTCTATATACGTCTTCAATTAATATTTAAATTGTGAAACATATATGTTTTGCACTCATCGGTTATCCATCCACACCACCAACACGGACCACCAACAAACCTAAACTCGCAAGATATCAGATCCTTCATTTAGGACTTCGAGTAGTCGAAAAGTATATTCAAAATTTTAATTGAACCAAAGGTGTGATTGTCATTTTATCTTAAATTTGAGAGTGATAAATGAATCTAAATAAATGAATCTAACTTGAAAGCTATGTCTAATTTAATTTTGTTAGTGACATATTTGTATGCATGGCTTTAATTCTTTTTTTCCTTTTTGAATGGACAAATATGAAATGGTTTTAAATTCTTTTTATTTTATTTTCTAAACTTTTATAATTTGCATTTTTTCAGTTTTTCTTTAAAAATATAGTAAGTGTTATACGGAGGGTAGGGATTCAGACCGATGAGGGACGTAGGAATTGCCCTTAAGTGACATATTTATATCTATGCTTTTGAACCATTAAGGTACATATACCGTATTTTAACATTTTTATATACTTATTTTGGGAGAAATATAAAATATGTATGGATATAAAAAAGGAAAAGAAAATAGTGCACGATGCACTTCATTAAAGGCAGTAGCTTTT
This sequence comes from Senecio squalidus, assembly GCA_910822075.1. Taxonomy (NCBI): domain Eukaryota; kingdom Viridiplantae; phylum Streptophyta; class Magnoliopsida; order Asterales; family Asteraceae; genus Senecio; species Senecio squalidus. Next base: position 68,089,233 of record CAJVGC010000060.1, read on the forward strand.
TATTTTGTTAATATTAATGAAAATTTGAAATATTTAAAAAAGGTAAAAAAGAAATAAAAAGGTTAATCTTATAAAGCATGAAATTTGCTTTTAGATTGCTAGTTGTTTTCGACAAGGCCACCAAAAGGACCACAATTGAAAAATATGTCTTTTAATTATCTTTTACTTATTAATTTGTTATTATTATCATTATTATTACTATTTTTTATTATTATTTTATTATTTATTTGAATATAATTTTTACTTTTTAAACTTTTTTAATAGGAAAGAGTGGATATTTATTCATGGTATTTATTCATCTATTGTAATGGATCATAAATTACCTGGAATGATGCACAAGCTTTTATTTTATCCTTATTATTATGTTTTCAGAAGTTATCTGTGGACAAGGACACAGCTAGAGGGAGCTGGGGGATGCTCGGCTCCGGTCAATAAAACAAGTTTACATGTAATTTTTTGATAAATTTAAAATAATCATACAAAAATAACTACGAGCTATATTCGTCTTCCATTGTCCTAAATGTTTATATTAACATACGAGTAAAATATCCGTATTTCATAAAGCCAATGCCTGATCGACGGCCTCGTACTCATTGGAGTCATTGCTATCGATAAAATCACATGAATCATGGTGGAGTTTCCATTATATTTCCCTATCCTGGTCGAATTATGTTATAATTAATGATTGCCGGTTAAAAACCCTTTATATGACGTACTTTCAAGAGACTTTACCATAACAATTAGAGTTATTGAATGTGGCTTTATAAGCTACACTTACTTGATATTATTCAACATACATTTCAACCAAAATTATCAAATTTAAAAATCACACAAGGAAGAAAACCCTAAACATATGAATTTTAGAAAATAGAAGTTAGATTTTCCGTTTTGACAAAGAAAATACAAATTTGGGGTAACCTACCATCTGGAAGTCCTCGCGTACATGTAGAATAAGTAAATCACATAGAATAACACGTTAAGTATAAGACATGACAAAATAATAAAGCTCTTAAACATCAAGTTACGTTTCATGTCCATGACCACTAAACAATCGAAAAACTTGGAAGATTTTATAAAAGAATATTGTCGTTTTCTTAAGTTTTTACTTATAAAAGTGAAAATAAAAGTTTTTTGTTAAAAGTTGGTGAACTTGTTAAGATGCAAAGTGTAATGCCATTGTGTTTGAATGATTACAACCCACGCTCCACTTTTCCATCATTTTAATTATCTGTTTTTTTAATTGTTTTAATTTTATTTATTTTTATTGATTAATGTTTTCTTTATACACACCGAATTCAAATAAAATTATAAAAACTCACTGTTATAAAATTTAATTGACATAATAAATAAGAAATTTTGTTCACATTTTAACAAAATAAATCAAAGGTTTTAGTTTATTTATCGAATAATAAATAATTTAATAAATATAATTACCTTTGAGTCGAGTTTAAACTTTAAAGACTTATTTGACTACCTTTTTCATTATTTTGGACCACAACAGAAAGTTACTTTGCCTTAAAACTGGGCTTTGGTTTTTTGGTCATTACAATGACATTTTTGTCCTCAATATTGTGGAATACACTTATTATGATGTGCATAGATTGTAAAATGGGCGGTTTCAGATCACAAATGTTCGTTAGCTGATGAAAACGACTAAAGTCTTAGATCGGTAAAATGAGTTGTATCAAGTCAAGAAATATTTTCCTTGTACGAATGCTATTATTGCTTCACTCGTACATATTAGACATTTTCTAATTCAGTAATTCGAGTTTAACTATAATTAAGTTTGGTTAACCATGTAACGAATAAAACTTCACGCATATGGAAAACAAAGTTTGTTTTCGTATAATAATTTCATTTTAGAGTACGTGAAACGACTTGAAAATGAACTAAGAATAATGTGAGTTGTAAACAACAAATAACACATATACTAGTCTACTGGATATGTTTTCAAAAAGATATAACCATATCCTGATTTGTTATAAACTTTTATTTAAAAATACTTTTTATTTAATTTTAAATGAATTTAATAAACCAAAAATGGGATAATAACTTTATTTTTTGAAAAAAAAGGTAGGTAATGGGGATAGAAGGTTTCAAACCAAGAAGTACAATTATGACATAGGAGTTGAACATTTCAAATCATTGGAAAGGCTCTATAAGATATACCATGACACCTATATTTGTCTTCTACAATTTATTAGTTATAATGGACCTTATTTTGTCACGTAACATTTAATACCACTCTTTTATTATATATTAAAGATTAAAGATATATAAATCATAACTTTTAAATTATTTTAACAATGTTGTTTGATAGATATATACTTTATAGTTTATACATATCAAAATAGTTATTTTATAAACAAGAGTTGGATAAAAAGTACTAAATATAATTTACGCGTTAACTAGTTATGGTTTTAGATTAATTGGAAGTTTGGAACTCGCTAAATTTTGATAACACAAAAATGGTAAATTATTTTGTTTGTATCGTTTTAAAGAACTAACACATTGTATAGACATTATAATCAAGGTTCTAAAAAACGCGCCATGGCGCCGAGGCGCGGCGAGAATTTACGAAAACATGCAAGGCGTCTTTGTTAGGCGTGGCGGCAAAAAAACGTGGTCATGGCGTCTCATGGCGCGCCTTAACGCGAGTTTTTTTGTAACGCGTTATGAAAATTTAAAAAAAAAAAAGTTTAAAAAATAGTTAAAAATGGTTATAAAAATCATTTGATTGTAAATTTGTGACTATATCTTAGAATATATATATACTTAAATGTTAAAACAGACTTTTTGATAATTTATTGATATTTATATAGCTTAATAATAGTAAATATATATATAAGTATATATAAAATTATAAAAAATATTAAAAAAATTCGCCGCCTTGTCACGCTTTAAAAAACGCTATTTCTCGCCTTTTCTTGCAAAGCTTGAGGCTTACCCTTGCCGCCACGCCACGCCTTACGTTATCTGTAACCTTGATTATAATGTATAACTATTATGAGTTTTCAAAAGGTTTGATCAGGTCATAACTATTTTTATGTATAAATCATATCGATCATTCACTCTTAAAAAGCCCGATATTTAAATCACTAATACATTTTTAATTGACGTTAATAGGTTGATACTTTGGGTTTAAGAAAAAGTTTGTACATCTCTACTATAGTTAAACATACATAAAATCTAATAGAAATTGTCAAGTGAATTACACTTACGATTTACATAGAAAAGTGTCAAATTATGTTTTTCATCGACTTCAACTTCTCACATTACTTCGTATATAAGAAAAACCGTTCATAAATAAATGACAACGGGATTATATTATATATGTTTAATTACGTATGCTAATATGTTTCGTTACGTAAAACCATAATAGTTAAATAAACATACTTTGTAGAAAGCAATAAAAATTTCCTCAAAATTATTTGAAAACGATATGTACAAATAAAATCATAAGCAATTACCAATCAACTTTGACATGTGTTATTGCTTCAAATATTTCATTTCATTATTTTTTTATCTAAAGTTTTAAACAATTTATAAACCACCTCTATATAAGTCCTCCATTATCACCTTTTTAGTTTAAACCTAAACCTTCACAAAACAAAAACAAAAAAGCCAATGGAGCAAGATCAAGACATACCACCAACTTTCTGGTTACAATCACCACAAACGACCACTCGCCGTCATCGGAAACCGCCTATCGACCCCGTGGTGCTAATCATCTTGATACCGATAATCGGACTTGTTTTTTTGTTTTTTTTGTTACCACCTTTCTTATCACATACTACAAATATACTTAAACCAGCTTCTGTTAAATCCACGTGGGATTCTCTTAACATTTTTTTAGTTTTTTTTGCAATTTTGTGTGGTGTTTTGGCTCGAAGAAATGATGACGTGACATCCACAACTGAAAGCGGTTTTGTAACCGAGAGTAGTAGTAGTAATAGTAATAGTACTGATCATTCTTCGGGTCAATGGATCGGGTTTTCGGAGCAGCGAAAAGTGTCGGGTGGGTTACGAAGAAGTTCTAGTTCGTATCCTGATTTGAGACAGGAGTCATTATGGGAAGATGTCGAGATTCGTAACCGGTTTTACGATGATTTGTCTCCGGTTTCGCGGTATTATAACAACCTTTCGCGGCGAATCGCGACAGAAAAACAATTTACCGGTGATAATTTCCGGCGGAGTGAACCGGAGTTGGTTGAATTTTCCGACGTGAAGGAAATTGTAGTAGATACTTTCGAAGTAAAAAATTCTCCGGCGACACCTCCGCCGCCGCCACCACCACCACCGCCGAAGAGACATTCGTTTCGAAGCGTTGGTCGGAAAAATGAATCTGATGAGTATGAAAAAGTGAAAAGTTATACTCCGCCACCGGCACCACCACCACCACCGCCGCCGCCAAGTGTGCGAAAATCGCGTAATAAACATAAGAAACTTGAACGGAAAGTTAGTGATGCTACTAAGGAAATCGCTACGGCGATATCGTCCTTATATAATCAGAAGAAAAGGAAAAGTAAACGGAAATTGAGAAGTGGTTCAACTAGTTCGGATTCGTCTCCGCCTTCGGTGCATTTCGGATCACCGAAATTTGATGAGCAAGCAATCATTACACCGCCACCGCCACCACCGCCTCCGCCACCACCGCCGCCTACGATGTTCCAAAATTTGTTTAAAAAAGGAGGTAAACATAAAAGGATTCATTCGGTTTCATTAACCGTACCTCCGCCACCGCCACCGCCTCCACCGAGCTCAATTTTCAACAATATATTCAAATCCGGGAATAAAAGTAAGCGGTTTCAATCACCGCCCACCGCTCCGCCACCACCACCACCTCTACCGTCGTCTTCAGTTATGAACAACTTGTTCAAAACCGGAACTAAGAGTAAGCGTTTCAACTCCTTACCGCCACCGCCACCTCCGTTACCACCGCCAATGACACCACCACGATATTATAGATCAGAGTCCCGACGTTCAACGAGCAATGGTAAACCACCCCTACCGACGAAAACAAGTTATTATGACCATGACGAGTTTTTGCCGAGCGGTTCACAATCGCCTTTGATTCCAATGCCGCCACCGCCACCACCGTTTAAAATGTCAGCAATGAAATTTGAGCTTCGTGGTGATTTTGTCAAGATACGAAGTACACATAGTTCCGTGTGTAGTTCACCGGACCGTGATGACGTTGATCTAACGACAACGATAATGAATGGTGGGGATTTGATTAGGCCCGAGTCGAGTTCTGGACCCGGGCCCTTGTTTTTTCCTAGTCCAGATGTCAATGCTAAGGCCGATAGTTTCATATCGAGGCTTAAAGACGAATGGAGAATGGAAAAAATAAATCATGTCAAAGATAAAATGGGCTAAATCCCGGTAACAAGTCCAAAAGTGACACGGTCTAATGTGAAATTTCGATTTTACCCCTATTATCGCGAGAATATGTTGCCTTACAAAATTGTACATCATGTGTTTATGACTATGTTTCTCGTTGATGAACAGTTTAGTAAATTACACTATCTACTATTACACGAATCATACGTGATATCTAAGAGAACGAGTGAGTTTTGGTAATAGATTATGATGAATTGGATTTGCAGGATATCAATGTAATGTGTTATTATCAACCTTTCGCAATTTTGAAGTATGAGTTTTGGCAATATTTCGCGTTGATGAAACAACTAAATTTATCATTTTGTTTGTAGCTCTTACATGTCTTCCTTATGAAGTGCTACCACTTATATATAAAAGACTTACGATAAAATTCAAGATTTAAAACGTTAGATGAAAAGCAACAACCATTTTAGTTGTCGCTTATCGGGTAAAAAAAGTTAGGTCATAGATTTTGATTAGATATAAAGGGAGAAAGTGAACTAGAGGAAACTTAAAAAAATTTCTTCATCTAACAAATGAAGTCATTACATATAGTAGATAATGCCTTGTTGTGAAGGTTGCTTTTTCCGGGCCATTTTGAAGTAAAAGCATCATAATGCTATGGCCCTCTTGAACCTAACATGCTTTCAAAGTGGTCATAATTTATGTTCACTTTGTTGCCAATTTACATGATCATAGATTTGCAAAAGTTTATCACGAATAGAAACATCTTCAATTATATGAAGATACATAACCAGGTACGTTGGGGGATGCTTGGGGTGCGAGGAAAACGATTGAAGTCATTAAATTTGTTTGCTCAAAAGTGTAGCAATTGATTTTGTTATGTGTCAAATTTACGCATTTTTTAGAACAATCATTTTAGTCCTATGTATCAATTTTCATTAAACAAAAAGTAAATTACATGAACGGTGCCTTTTAATACGTTTCAATATTAGCCACCCGCAAGAAGCTATGCCATCCTGGCTAAAATGTCACGAGCTAAAGATACTTGAGATAAGTAAACCCCAATGGGTTAATGGGTTAGATTAATAAATTATTCTTAACGACGTCATAATTTTGTTAGACATTTTTGCAAATTAGGATGGTTGTAGGATCAAAATCAGATTTCAAGTTATTGAACCCACTTCTAAGCCCAAACCCAAACAATTTAGACCATTTAAAGGGTATGAGTTGAAATATATTTATTTAGAAAGTCTCACACAACTTTTTTGTGACTACTATCGCTAGATACTAATTCACAAACTTTTTTGTTTAACGAGTCACTCGCATATCGCTAGACTGTGAAGACTATATCAAAGGGGGGTTTCTTAAGGATGAGCCCCCTAGCTTTTTTCTGTTTTTTTTCTTCAATTTTTGGTTTTACCTATTGAAATTAATCTTAATCCCAAATAATACAGTATGACCGAAAGACATCAATAAACAAGGGAATAATGACACGAACACGACACGAAGCTCTTCAAGAAACAAGAACCAATGGTATTATTATAATTCTACTCTTTTTCGTTACTTGTGATATGACAATTACAGGTGTTAATCCTGTTGGGGACCTTGATGCAACCAGTAATCCCGCTCAAAATCTCGTTATTATTCTTGAATAACTAAGTGAGGTTCGTAGTTTTTATAATTAATTTCTTGTTTATAAAAGATTTGATCATGCTTTGTTTGATGGTACATCAATGAATATGAATCTGACCCCCTCCATTTTCGGGATTCTCTATATTCCTTCATGAATATACAACCAATTTAAACATGTAATAACTTCTAAACCACCACCCACGGGGATCTGGTTATCATAACCCATAAATATATATATATATATATATATATATATATATATATATATATATATATATATATATATATATATATATATATATATATATGAGAAGGTTCTTATAAACCAATATTTAAAGTAAATTAAGTAAAAAAATATGAAAAAATAATTTATAATATGTGTAATTTTGTATTATGTTTATTTATTCAATTATAACAAACTTTAAAAAAGCAAGTTTTGATATGCATCAAAATATATGTCGTTTAGGGGCTGTGCATCAAATTCATTGTTTTTGTGCAGTAAATATTCAAATTTGATGCACAACCATAAAACTACCCATTTTTTGATTTTCAACAAAACTTCGTTTTTTAAAGTTTGATATATGGTTGAAATGAACGATAATCCAAAATATCTAACGTTATAAATTATTTTTTAATTTTTTTTTACTTATTTTACCTTAAAGTTTGTTTTACAAGAACCAACCTCTATCTATATATATATATATATATATATATATATATAAGGAAATGAGAAGCCACAAAAATCATGGAATGAGTTAAAACATGATCTTTTCATTTCCTTTATTTTCAACTCAAGAACAAAAAACACAAAGTTATTATTTTTTTTTTCTTCCAAAGTCGAGAACGCAAACCAAGAGACTAACACTAAATAATACAGGAGCAAACAAAGACATCAATGAACAAGAGGAGAAAGACAACAAAAAGACACCAGGTCTTTAGAAAGGCGAATACTTCAATAGTTCGGGGACAACAGACTTAAAATAGATAACTAGACTCTCTTATTGCTAAGTCGATTCATGATAGTATTAAATATATCCAATGTACTATATTGTGTATATTTAGTAATTAAGGAATTCTTGTTATATCCTTCGTACCATCGGACATACGTTTTAGCTCATAGGATTGCAATGATGCGATTGTTCAATGTATCCTTGATTGACCAATACGTGTTGGATTTAGTCTGCATAGAAGGCCAAATTACTTGGACAAAATCTTAGAACTTAATGTAATTTTGATTTATCGTTTATAAATATTTTATGAATCGGATTAACTATCTAACACATCTTATCCGACCCAATTCATTTCAACCCATATGGCAAGTTCACTTCATCACTAAAAAAAATTAAAGACCTACATGAATTTACATGCTGACTTCGCCAAAACGTTTGAATCCTCTCATACGCATAAATTGTAACATTTCCAGTGACGAAGATAAGGGGACCGACAGGTGCCCGTCCGCTTCCAACGAGACAAATTTATATATAAATTTTTAGTAAGTTCAAAATAATCACAAAATAATACATTACAAATTCCCATACTTTTCCAATATGAATTCATGTCTTTTTCTCTGACTACAACTTCTCTAATTAAAAATATTCGCTCCGTCACCATTATTTCACATCTCTACTACTATATAAAGCATTTGGCATTTTTAAGAGATTAAGAGATTAAGAGGTACAATATTTAAAGCATACAATACAACCCTTCAAGCATACAATACAACACTTTAAGCATACAATACAACACACACAACACACACACACACAACACACACACATACAAAACAAACACATTACACACAACACAAAACACACACACACAACTCTCTCTCTCTCTAAAACCTCTGACTTCTCTCTAGAATCTATCACCGCCCCTCGGCACCGCCGCTGCTGCCGGATTCTCGCCGGAAACCTAGCCGCCGCCGGAATCTCGCCGGTAAATCTTTATAAACTCTTAATTTTTTCTCTTATTTCTTTCTCCCTTTTCTTTCTTTAAACTCTTAATTTCTTTCTCGCCGGTAAATCTTTATTTTTTCTCTTATTTCTTTCTCCCTTGGTTAGTTGTTTTGGATCTGCCATGGCTTGTTGTGGATCTGTTTTTTGATTATGTTTCGCTGTTGTGGATCTGCCGGTTCTGCCATGGCTTCTGAATCTTGATTATGTTTCGTTAGATCTTGGTGGTTGCCGGTTCTTTGTTGTAACAAGGTGGCTGCCGGTTCTTTGTTGTAACAAGGTGGCTGCCGGTTCATAGTTGGATCATGGTGGCTGCCGTTTCATCATTGGATCTGCCTTTCTCTCTTCTTCCGCCGACGCCGCCATGTAGGTAAGTGGATCAGTTTATTTTTGGCATTTTCTTGTTCTTGGTAGTAGTAGAGATTTGCATTTTAATTTTTGTTAATTTGTATTTTTTTTTTAATGACATAATCTGTTAGGGGAAAATTGTTTGGACACCAATCATATATGTTTTCAAAATCGCATAATCTGTTGCTTGATAATAGTTTTCAAAATGACATAATCAGTTTTTGTGTTTATTGCTAATAGAACTTATTATAAATTGACAGGCTGCGGTTTTGGTGGATACGGTGGCTTTTTGTGGTTTTGATGGCGGTTTTGTGGTTATGTTGGCAGTTTTCATTTGTTGTCTTAATCTTATTATGAGACCAATGATTATATTAAAAATATATGAGGTCGATGAATTGATATATTATGAGACCAATGATTATATTAAAAATATATGAGGTGGATGATTGAGGTCGATGATTGAGGTCTATGAGGCAATGATGCTATCGTGTGGCTTTTTGTGGTTTTGATGGCGGTTTTGTGGTTATGTTGGCAGTTTTCTTTCGGGTGACTCCCGTGGAAATCAGTTAGAAAATGATTAAATGAACGGTAAATTTTATTTTCATTTGTTGTCTTAATCTTATTATGAGACCAATGATTATATTAAAAATATATGAGGTCGATGAATTGATATAAATTATGAGACCAATGATTATATTAAAAATATATGAGGTCGATGATTGAGGTCTATGAGGCAATGATGCTATCGTGTGGTTAACGATTCTGAGCCAAATGTCAAGTTTATTATCACGTTTTTTAATCTAAAATAATCTGTTTTAAAAATTTAGTTAGACAAAAGTTTCAAATTTTTTTAAAAACAGATTATTAAAGGTTAAAAACTGTTTTTATAAAAAAGTGGAACATATTATTAAACCTAAAATAATCTGTTTTATAAGAAAGTAATCTGTATAAAAAACAGATTATTAAAACAGATTATAAAACTTGTCCAAATAAATTTTAAAAAACAGATTATTAAAAACATATTCTTAAAAACAGATTATATAAAAACAGATTATATAAAGACAGATTATATAAAAACAGATTATACTTTAATAAAACCTAAAAAGTATGTTTTTTATAAAAAAAATTCAGTATAAATTAGTATTTATGAAAAAAATAAAGCGGGAAAATTTAAATTTTTAAAAAGATTCAAAAAGTTTGAAATTTTTCAAAATTTTCATTAACTTTTTGAAAATTTTGAAAAATTTCAAATTTTTTGAATTTTTTTAAAATTTTTATTTTTCCCGCTTTAATTTTTTTATAAATAACAATGTTATACTCACTTTTTTCAACCCCAACTAAAAGTATTCTCTACTTTTATTTACCCCAACTAAAAATCTTCTAATTGAAATAATATAATTTTCTTAATACTATTTGAAGACACTGATTGTTTATTAATAATTAAAATATATTGGACAGAAATGTATCGGCTGACCTATAACTTGTTTTGACCGGTTCTGCACCTTTTTATGAACTCATATCTTTTTTGATATCATAACCTGAAGGATAACGAGGGCCAAACACCATTGCATTATGCTGCGGTTTGTGACAGAGTAAACATAGCTGAGCTACTTGTTAAGAAAAACGCTTCTACAGATATAAAAGACGATGATGGGAACTATCCTTCTGATCTATGTGATTCAAAATGGACCTGGATCCAACCTCAAGTACCTTCTCTTGATTCGTAAATTCGTTTTAATTTCTTTTTTGTAAGATAAGTCACAGGTCTCTTTTGTTTGAAATTTTGATATATTGTTTAGTAATTGTCGAAATTCAGTAATCAAACATAGTTTCACACTTCATCTTTAGTCCTTGAGTTTTATTAGATTTAATCGGGATTTTAATATTGGCATGCTAATACATAGAACGGTTAAAGTCAATATATGCCATCTTTAGTCCTGAATTAAGTGCGTAGTGCCTCTTTTTTTATGGATTGGTCATATTTTTAGCTAACTGAGATTATGTTTGTATCTACATCTCCAACCGTCCATGCTAGATAAAAACAGATCAAGAAATCGATCATGATTAGAATGGAAAGTTTCAACGCAAAGCGCAGAGACTTTTAAAACTTGTTAAAACTCATTTTGTTTGATAAACATACAAACGTCAGACACAAATCAGAAACTTGAACAAACAAACCGTGCACACTTATTTAATAACCAAACAACTGAAAAAGCAACTTCGTTCATTTCTTCATAATTCTTTTGTTTTCTTCATCCTTGTTCGATGGCAAGGGACGCGATGAGGTTGATCCAATGGGGTTGATGTGAATCCCAATGGCGTGCACACGTTAGTTGCAAATGGTTCCATGAAACCCTCCAAAACAAGACTTGGGTGCGAATTCATAGACGACGTTTTCATCATAATGTTCACGCCGACCAAAAGGTCAATTCTTGCGTTTGTTAGTGCCAAAAGAAATCGAAACCAACATGTCGTTACCATACTCGCCACTAACCGAAATTAAAAACTCTGATGTTTAATCAAGTGTCACTTGTATTTCTCAATTTGGAGTTTTAAGTCAAACAAATAATATAAGTATACCATTTTGTAATTTAGGAGAAGGAATACGTAAATAAATAACTTACGATACATATGTTTTTAAAACTAGAAAGAAAAGATTGATTAAGATATGTTGACACTTAACAATATTAGAATTTGTACAATTTCAGTGTTCCCGCATTCGTCCCAAACGGTTCCTTTCATAAACTTTGGACCCAACTTCAACATTTTTTCCTACTTGAATTTTTAAACCAAATATACATACAGCTTATATATGCATATATATTGTCCGTTACATTTGAATAATTAAAGAGGTGTAACTATCTCTATCTCTACTACATTATAATGCATTTGGCATTTTTAAGAGATTAAGAGATTGATTTTTAAGAGTTTGGTTTTAAGAGTTTACAACACCCTATGCATATAATACAACACTTTAAGCATACAATATTGTGATTCAAAAGATAATAAACAACCGAAAGTGTTATACTTAACATATGGATCACGAGACGGATTAAAAACTACTGAAAATTGTAGCCAAAAAACCATTTTACGAAATCAACTTCATCGCCGCCGCCGCATCGCGCAGGTACTAGACTAGTTATGAATTATGAAGGTGTATGATCATAAACTATTTTCTATCTTTCTTTTTTAAATTGTCCTTTTTAAAACACCAAAAATCGCCCAACTATTTTATTTTATTAATTGGCCAACGATTAATTTATATTATAATTTAACTTGGGGTGACATCTACATAATATTAAAAATCAAAAGATATAGATATTTTTAAAATAGTCCAAACAAACCAACAATATTTTTCTATATCATTAACTTATTCTAAAGTATGCTAACCAACATACACCATATAATATTAAAGATTAATGTAGCACTACTTAGTTGAAAAACAGCTTATAAAACAATTTAAAACATATTAAAGGAAAAAGTAAATTACTCCTTGTAGTTTACATATTGTGTATCTAGTACCTCATGAAAACTATTTGAAAGATCGTTTTATACTTTATATTCGACTTCTTCGTATAATAAAACATTGAAAGTAGAGATCAAAACGTATACTAATAGAGACAGATCGATAACTAACATTTGAAAGTACGGATCGAACATCTGAAACGTTGAATAAGAAATCGAATCCGTAATATCCATCAAAACACACGGACCATTTATGTGATTTACTTAAAATAGAAATAGTCATTTATGGTTTATTCCTCATGAAACTTATGCCAATTATAATATGAAATATCACATCAAAGTTTATAGATAAAAGAAAGATAACTCGAGCTACACCATTCACTTATCATTCTTTCTAAAACATGGCTTCAACTCCGGCCACCACCTTCTTCCCGAAACACCACTACCACCACCGCCACTATCACAACCACCACGTCTCGCCGTCAACAACCATCAAGTGTACATCCTCACCACAAACCACGACCACAACAACACCAACAAACAATCGTAACTCAACCACTCCTCTTCTCCCATTCTCCGCTAAGTACGTCCCATTCGATACCATAACCGATGAATCCTACTCTCTAGACGAAATCATCTACCGAAGTAGCTCAGGCGGTTTGTTGGACGTTCAACATGATATGAACGCTTTGAAACAGTTTGATGGAAAGTATTGGAAGACATTATTTGACTCGCGTGTTGGTAGGAATAAATGGCCGTATGGGTCGGGTGTTTGGTCGAAAAAGGAATGGGTGTTGCCCGAAATTGATAACGGGGATATTGTTAGCTGTTTCGAAGGGAATTCGAATCTTTTTTGGGCGGAAAAGTATGGGAAACAAAATCTTGATGGGATGAATGATTTATGGGTGAAACATTGTGGTATAAGTCATACCGGTAGCTTCAAGGATTTAGGAATGACGGTTAGTTAATTAGTTATATAATGTTTTCATTTTCCGAATCCGTGTTCATAATATGTGGTCTTTTAGTTTAAAATGTACACCGCATGTGAGAAAATTAGGTGTAACAAATTGCTAGCGGATTTTTACTTTTGTAAACACGTAGTTGTTTACTAAATTTTTCACGTTTTCAATCGTAAGCAAAGTGTTTACTAAATTTGTAGACACGCATGATTTTGCGATAGTAATTATTTTTTTCTTTTATGTTACAAAATAATGTGTTTAGACATATAATTGTTCACGCTTTTAAGTGTGAATATATCGACATAACTAAGTTTTATGAAATTACAGGTTTTAGTTAGTCAAGTCAACCGACTCCGCAAAATGAACAAACCATTAGTCGGAGTCGGTTGCGCATCCACGGGAGACACCTCGGCCGCGCTCTCTGCCTATTGTGCTGCAGCGGGAATTCCATCAATAGTATTTCTACCAGCAAACAAGATCTCAATGGCACAACTAGTCCAACCAATAGCAAACGGATCATTCGTAATAAGTATGGACACCGATTTCGACGGCTGCATGAAACTAATCAAAGAAATCACCTCCGAATTACCCATTTACCTCGCGAATTCGCTAAACAGTTTACGATTAGAAGGCCAAAAAACCGCAGCAATCGAGATTTTACAACAGTTTAACTGGGAAGTACCAGATTGGGTAATAATTCCAGGAGGCAATTTAGGTAACATTTATGCATTTTACAAAGGTTTCAAAATGTGTCAAGAGTTAGGATTAGTCGATCGAATTCCTAGGTTAGTTTGTGCACAATCTGCCAATGCGAATCCGCTTTACCTTCATTACAAATCCGGATTTCAAAAGTTTAGTTCAATTAACGCGAAAACTACATTTGCGTCTGCTATCCAAATAGGAGATCCTGTTTCGATAGACAGGGCAGTTTACGCTTTAACGAATTCCAACGGGATAGTTGAGGAAGCGACTGAGGAAGAGTTGATGGATGAAATGGCGGCTGCAGATTCTACGGGTATGTTTGTGTGTCCTCACACCGGTGTGGCACTTGTGGCGCTGAAGAAGTTAAGGGAAAGAGGTGTGATTGGGAAAAATGACCGAACGGTTGTGGTCAGTACGGCTCATGGATTGAAGTTTACGCAAGCGAAAATTGAGTATCATTCGAAAGCGATTGAAGGAATGGATTGTAAGTTTGCGAATCCGCCTGTGGAAGTGAAGGCAGAGTATGGTGCTGTTATGGATGTTCTTATGAAGTATCTAAAAAAGGTTTCATAGTTGTTAATTTTAGCAAATGATTAGTGTCGGGTGTCAGACTTTGTTCCGTCACTAATCATTTGCTACGTTGTGCTATAAGTTTAGTTATAGTTATTGCAAAAAAACGTTGTAAAATATGAATAAGTGGAGTATACAAATATTGTAATGTGATTTAAACGTTTTTTGAATAATTTTAAGAGATATCAAATAATGGTGTGATTAGTGAATGGTTATGGGTGGTTTGGCGGAAGGCTATGGTTTATCGTTTTTTATAAGTCTTCTAATATAAAGAATAGTGTAGGTTGAAATGTAAACATGAGATAGTTCAGGGTGTAGATTGTAAATATTTTGTATTCTGTTATTTCCCTCTTTATAACAGTAACAAACTTGGTTTTTTTAATTAACAAAATGAATTCGGTTAATCTTTCATAGTTTCCTTTCTTCCCCAATGTCGCCATTGTTACACTTCACATGGTATCAGAGCTACAATGGCTTTGATAACCTAATTTTGTTGTGATAATTGTGTTTCCGTGCTAATCAGTTGTGATTATTGTGTTTGTAAGATCAATTGTGAAGATTGTTGTGAATTTGATTCTGATTACAATCGAGTGTTTGATCGATTGATTGAATCATTTTTTACTCTGAAGATCTTCAATTGTATGCAATTGATTTTATTGTGTTGAAACTTCACAATTTGTGAATTAGGTTAAGATTTGGGGAAAATTCGTTATTTCTGTTAAAATTGTTGAGTTGCTTCCGCTGTTGCAAAAATGGATGCTAGTAGTCCGTTGTATGTTCATCCATCTGATGGTCCAGGTTCATTACCGGTTCAAGAAAAGTTAATTGGAGCACAAAACTATCGTCCATGGCGTCGATCAATGGAGATTGGTTTGTCTACCAAGAGAAAATTGGGCTTTGTTAAAGGTACTGTTACTAGACCAGCTAATACAAATGCTGTGAATGTAGAAATGTGGGAGACTTGTAACAACCTTGTGATTAGTTGGATTATGAACTCAGTTTCTGATTCAATTGCAAAGTCAATTATGTTCATTGGTACTGCATGTGAGATTTGGAATCAGCTAGAAACTAGATTCTCTCTAAGTAATGGTTCTAGAAAATACAAGCTGAGTAAAGAGTGTTTTGAAGTGCAACAAACAAATAGTTCAGTGAGTGAATATTACACTAGGTTGAAGTGTGTTTGGGAAGAATTGGATTCCATTACTGTTTTGCCTAAACTAAGTACTATCACACCTGAAATTTCTGTGTTTCTAAATGCTGTTGAGAAACAAAAGGAAGAACAGAGGTTGTTTCAGTTTCTGAATGGATTAGATGAGGTTTATAGTGCTCAGAGAAGTCAATTGTTGTTGATGAATCCTCTTCCTAGTGTAGAGAATGCTTGTGCTGTAATTCAACAAGAAGAGTCACAGAAAGATGTGTTTCAGACTGGTGTTTTAAATGTTGAATCTACTGCTTTGTTTAGTAAGCAAGAGACTAAAGGAAAATGCTCTATCTGTGGATTTAAGTGGCATCCACCTGAGAAATGCTGGGAAAAGGTGGGTTATCCAGTTTGGCATCACAAGTATAAGCAATCTCAGTCACAGAATAGGCAGACTCAATCAAGGGCAAAGAGTTTTGGAAATGGTTCAGGAAACAATTACAAGAAGACTGCAGCCAATGTAACTAGTGTAACTAGTGCAGCTAATGTCAGTAGTGGGTCAAGCAATTTCACATTCACACCTGAGCAATTTGAAACCTTGATGAGGAGTGTAATGAATGATATGAAGAATAATGGAGCAGCTGGTATGGATAGCACTGATGATGAGCTTGAGTTTGTTGCAGGTATGCTTTGTCTTAGTGCAGCTGCCAATAGTAATAGTGCTCTATATTATTGGATTTTAGACACAGGTGCAACTGATCATATGACACCTCATTCAAAATCTATGCTAAATGCTAAAATTCTTCAAAACATGCCTGAGATCACTTTACCAAATGGCCAATCCTCTGTTATTACTCAAACAGGACAAGTCAATCTGAATAATGGAATAGTCCTTAAAGATGTGCTTTGTGTTCCATCATTCAAATTTAGTCTGCTGTCTATACCCAAGTTGACTATGGATAGTAACTGTATAGCTATTTTCTTTCCAAACTTCTGTATACTTCAGGACTTGACAACAAAGCAGGTTCTGGGTCTGGGTAAGAAAGTGGCAGGACTGTATCACTTACTCAATGTTGCTGTGGATTCTTTGGGTGAAAGACTTAGTCATATGCTGAAGACTCATGTTAATGATGGTTTGTTTTCTTGTTCAGCAGGAGTTTATAGTAATTCTGTTTCTCCTAATAAGTTTAGTCTGTGGCATCATAGACTAGGACATCTGTCTGTTTCTAGAATGAAACATATTAAACATCCTGATGTATCTGTTAAAGATTCTAATGAAGCCGTTTGTATTACTTGTCCAATGGCAAAACAAACAAAGCTACCTTACTCTGTAAGTGATTCTCATAATTCTCATGCTTTTGGCTTGATTCATATAGATACTTGGGGTCCTTATAAGGTAGTTACAAATGGGAAACATAAGTATTTTTTAACAATTGTGGATGACTATAGTAGAGCTACATGGACATATTTGATGGTTCATAAATCTGATGCCTTTGCTGTCTTAAAAGCTTTTCTAAAGTTTGTTGAAAGACAGTTTGATACAAAAGTAAAGTGTGTAAGATCAGATAATGCTCTTGAATTTGTTCGAGGTCCTTGTGCTGCATTTCTATCTAGTCAAGGTATTGAGCATCAAACTAGCTGTGTTGATAGGCCTCAACAGAATGGAAGGGTTGAAAGAAAACATAGGCATATTTTGGAAATTGCTAGAGCTTTAAGGTTTCAGTCAAATTTGCCTTTAAGATTTTGGGGAGACTGTGTGACTACTGCCACATATCTTATAAATAGGTTTCCTTCTCCCATTCTTCAGTACAGAACCCCCTATGAAATGCTTCTCCACAAAGAACCTGATTATTCTAATTTGAGAGTCTTTGGATGTCTTGCTATGGCTACTAATCCTTCAAGAGTTTCTGATAAGTTTGCTCCCAGAGGTGTTCCATGTGTCTTTATAGGATATCCTGTACATCAAAAGGGATACAAGCTGTACAATTTACTTACTCACTGCAATTTTGTAAGTAGAGATGTTCAGTTTCATGAACAGGTTTTCCCTTTTGCTGAGTCTAATCCCTCTAAATTTCTCAACCCTGTTCCTGTTTCTATGCCAAATTGCCTTCCTGTCTATGATGATCCTGTTATACAACCACTGCCACCTGAGCACTCTATCAATCAAGAGCCTGTGGTTGAATCATCTGTTAACAATGATATTCCAAGTTCTTCTGCTCTTCCTTCTGAACCTCTCAGGAAGTCTACAAGAACATCTAAACCTCCAGTTTGGGCAAAAGATTTTGAAGCTCCAACCATTAAACCAATGGCTTTTCAAGTCACTTCTCCTGTATTGTCTTCTCAGTTTCAATGTTTTCTAAGTGTTTTTGAAGCTCACAGTGATCCTAAGAGTTTTAAAGAGGCAATAAATGATCCACAGTGGTGTGAAGCCATGAATAAAGAACTGAGGGCTTTGGAGGAAAATGGTACATGGGATATTACTCCTCTACCACCTAATAAGAAGGCTATTTCTTGTCACTGGCTATACAAGACTAAGTTGAAAGCTGATGGTTCAGTAGAAAGGAAGAAGGCTAGGCTGGTAATTCAAGGGAATAGACAAAGAAAGGGTGAAGACTATGACGAGACCTTTGCTCCAGTTGCCAAAATGGTCACTGTCAGATCATTGTTGGCAGTTGCTGCTATGCAAGGATGGGACATATGTCAAATGGATGTGTCAAATGCCTTTTTACATGGAGATTTAATGGAGGAAGTTTATATGCAAATACCTTTGGGATATGTTGGAACAGGGGAGCCAGTGCAGAATGTTAAGTCTGGGTCTACTCAAGTTTGCAGATTAAAGAAATCCTTGTATGGTTTGAAGCAAGCTCCAAGACAATGGTTTTCTAAATTGTCTTCTGCACTTACTTCATTTGGTTTCCAACAATCCAAGGCAGACTATTCATTGTTTACAAAGAAGGAAGGTGAGACATTTACTGCTATTTTGGTATATGTAGATGATCTTATGATCACAGGAAATGATTCTGCTCAGATTCAACAATTGAAGAATCAACTCAATTCTACTTTCCATATGAAGGATCTTGGAGCATTGCACTATTTTCTGGGTTTAGAGGTTACTAAAGCAAATTCAGGATTGTTTGTTTCTCAGAAAAAGTATACTCTGGAGTTGTTAAAAGAAGCAGGGGTCATGTCAAGTAAACCTTACAAGCTTCCCATGGATCCTAATTTGAAACTACAAGCTGATATGGGGACTCCATTGCATGATCCAGAGGTCTATAGAAGATACATTGGCAAACTAATCTACCTTACTATCACTAGGCCTGACATTTGTTATACAGTGCAGCTATTGAGTCAATTCATGCAAACACCAACTTCTGTACATATGCAGGCTGTAAAACATCTTCTGAGATATCTTTTAAATTCTCCAGGACAAGGGATTTTATTAGCTCACAAATCAAAAGTGCAGTTGACTGCATATTGTGATTCAGATTGGGCAAGTTGTCCTATGACCAGGAGATCAACTACTGGTTATTGTATTCTCTTGGGTGACTCTCCTATTTCCTGGAAATCAAAGAAACAAGGTGTGGTATCCAGAAGTTCAGCTGAAGCTGAATACAGAGCAATGGCTGTTACATGTTGTGAAGTTACTTGGTTACTCAGTTTATTAAAAGATCTTGGTCTCAAAGATTTGCATCCTATAACTTTACACTGTGACAATCAAGCAGCTATACATATAGCTGCTAATCCTGTTTTCCATGCTAGAACCAAACACATTGAAGTGGATTGTCATTATGTAAGAGATCAAGTCAAAGATGGGACTGTCAAACCAACATATCTTCACACTTCAAAACAACTGGCAGATGTCTTTACCAAAATTCTTCCTGTTAATCAACATCATACTCTTTTGTCCAAGTTGGGAGTTTCTTCATTCCATCACTCTCAACTTGCAGGGGAGTATAAAGAATAGTGTAGGTTGAAATGTAAACATGAGATAGTTCAGGGTGTAGATTGTAAATATTTTGTATTCTGTTATTTCCCTCTTTATAACAGTAACAAACTTGGTTTTTTTAATTAACAAAATGAATTCGGTTAATCTTTCATAGTTTCCTTTCTTCCCCAATGTCGCCATTGTTACACTTCACATCTAATAAATCATGTTTGATTGAAAAAATATTTATGAACTTATTAAAAATGTAACAATCTATAACTCCAAAACAATAACGTATATAAAGTAGTTTTGAAAAAGCTTTAGAATAACCAAAATCGCTCTATACTATTTTATCAAAAATATATTTTTATCTTTATATATAGGTTTCGCCTTCAGACATAAAATAAATCTTAATATTTAAATACTTGTTACTATCTTATATTAGGCTATTAATTAACTTGAATTCCATTAACGTGTCGCTCGACGTCTTGTAGGGTATTCTACTGTTTCCCCTGTATAGCTTGACATAGTTTTTGGCTATTTTATGTCTAATAGAAAGAAAATAATTGACTCGACAAAACTATAAGTGATCACGAAAATAATTTAACAAATAAAATCAAGAAACAAGCTACAAGCTACAAGCAACTCTCGATTTTTCAAAAGGTGAAATTAACATAAAAGGGATCGTTCAATAATTTTATTAAAACTTAAGTAAATCAATATAAATAGTCAAAATCGACAGATATTAAAAGTATGCAACTGTCCAATCTAAATTTAGGATGTAGTTGGCCTAAATAAATAGAGTTACAGCTTAGACAGAAGTTGAAGCTTTAAAATTATATACATATAAACATAAAATAAATTAATATAATAATAAAAGATAACACTACCATCTACGTAAATTAATTTAATTGGTTTGACAAATTTAACCAACCCTACCTATCCATATATCGTCGGTCCGCCACGACGTAGCCCATCCTCGTTATGTAATAATAATAATAATAATAATAATAATAATAATACTTTAATTTTATGAAAAAAAGAAAACATAAAGTAAGATGTTGATAGGAAATAAAGGCAAAATAATTTTCATTCTAAAAAACGTGTCAGAATATATATATATATATATATATATATATATATATATATATATATATATATATATATATATATATATATATATATATATTAATATATATATATATATATATATATATATATATATATATATATATAGGGGTGGGTTATTGTAAAAGTTTTTAAAATAAAAAGAATAGGAAGGATTGTAGTGATGACATGTGGCAATTTGAAAATTCTTTTTTTTAATAAAAAAAAAAAAAATTCGGAGGAAAAAAAAAAATTTCGGGTGAAAAAAAAAAATTTGGCTCGGAAAAACTTATGCACGAAAAAATTGACAAAACTGATGCACAAGAATTCATTTTTTCAAAAAGTGATGTACGAAAAATCTTTTTTAAACGAACACATACACCAAAAATCACTTT
Source organism: Senecio squalidus (assembly GCA_910822075.1). NCBI lineage: Eukaryota > Viridiplantae > Streptophyta > Magnoliopsida > Asterales > Asteraceae > Senecio > Senecio squalidus. The sequence continues at coordinate 68,110,772 of CAJVGC010000060.1, forward strand.
ATTTGTAAAATGATGCACTAAAATTGTCATTTTTTTATAAAATAATGCACCAAAAATCACTTTTTTAGTTGGTGCATCACTTTTTCGTGTACATAAATTCAAAACTTGTGCACGAAAATGATTACGTTATCGGAAAAATTTTCAAACTTTTTTTTTTTCCCCCGAAATTTTTTTTTTTTCCCCGAATTTTTTTTTTTTTATTAAAAAAATATTTTTTTATTATTAAAAAAAAAAAATTAAAAAAAAAAATGTCACATATCACACTCACACTCCTTCCTATCCTTCCTATTTTAAAACCCTTTTTATTTGATCCGACTCCTATATATATATATATATATATGATTGGGGTTCAAAAGGAATTACTGATTTTCTACAGATTCAGGGATCCCTAATTTTCTAGAGAGATCCTTTTCTAACCACCCATTTTTCCTTATATCTTTGTTCTTCTTTTTTTACCTTTTTTCTAAAAAAAAATTTTAAATTTTTTTTTTACTTTTTTCTTTTACCTTTTTATTTAGGGTTAATTCACTTGAGGGTCACTCTACTATTTCAGATAATCCAATTGGGTGATTGAACAAAAAAAAAATATGTCGTTATCATTATACTTTCAAAAAATGTTTAAAATGATCACTCATGCTTTAAAAAAAGTTTAAATTCGTCATTTGGATGACTGGTAACCTGCTGAACCGGATGACCTTGTTGACTTGTGACTTGTTGACTAATTATCACCACTATTACCCAATTTCACCCATTTATCACCACTATTACCCAATTTCACCCATTTCTCAACATTTGCAGAAACCAAAGATGAAACAACATTTGATTGGATATTAATGTAATTATACGATTTATATTTGAACGGTTATCATCAAAAATTTACAAGGGTAAAAAAATATGATTTAAAAACCACCTTGACTCTACTTCAAAATCTCATCAACAGTTTCTTCATTCTTCAGGGCATTTCAAGCCGCCTCCTCTTCATTTCTTCGTCGGAGCTCGCAGTTGCCGTCCAAAACCACCGCCGGAAGTCTTCTCCCGGAGAAATCATCTGGTAAAGTTGTTGATATTCCAAAACCCATCTTGAATATTGATACTAAACAATTTATTAAAAAAAAAAAAAACTTGAAAGAAGAGATATGACAGGTGGCATACCCCATTGCGTCGAGATGACCTGTCATCTATAAACACAGCCCGGAAGACTTGAGGTTTACAATGTGGTTGCTTTCTGTAGTTGTAAATGATTTCTTTGAATGTTAAGGTCAGCTGGGAAATCTGCAAGTCGGGAAAATGAAAACAATTAGGTATAATTAAGTAATTATCAGACGAAGGTGCCAAGTTCTGAGATGTGTCCATCTACACACCTTTGCAACTCCATAGAAACTACATAGAATGATCTGGTCAATATGGCGATTGAAAAATAGAGCTGTCCGTTGACTCAGAATCTGCTGAAAAAGACAGTATACACGTTCTCTTATTTGTTGCGGAAGGAGATATGATTCCGGAACGCCGCTGGTGATGGGACATAGCCTCGGTGGTTTAAAATCCAACAACAACGCCGCTGTAAATACCCACCATTTCATCAAAATCCAACCATAGAACCAGCTGGTGATGGGACATAGTCTGTTACCATATCAGTTGTCTGATTTTGAGAACTCGTCGACGGCCATCGGAAAGTCTCGCCGGAGAAACTGTCGGAGTGTGAATGTGTGTGTGAGAGAGATGAAGAGAGTCGGTGTGTGTGAGTGTGAATGTGTACCAAAAAGAAGGGTTATCAAATGGGTTGTACTATTTGCAGTAAGATGTGTACCAGGACTAGTGTTCGTTGTCGTTTTTCATAGATCAGTATAAATGATAAATGCTTTTTAATTGAATTTTATCTTATGACCTGCTGTAACAAGTCGTGGTGGGTCCCAATGATCCAAACAAACGGTTTTATAAAGTTAGGTGAATATTATATATAATTTTTTTGTTCAATCACCCAATTTGATTATCTGAAATAGTAGAGTGACCCTTAAGTGCATTAACCCTTTTATTTACCTTTTATTTATTTATTTATTTATTTATTTTTTTTTTTTTTCCGCAAATCACATTTGATTTTCAACCTTAATTTTTAAAAATCACATGTGATTTTCAATCTACAAATATTTTATGGGTAAAATCACGTTTGATTTTAAAAAATTATTGATTATTTTTTACCAAAATCACATGTGATTTTTAACTTACAAACTATTTTGCTTATAAAATCACATTTGATTTTCGAGAAACAAATTTTTCAAGTGTGACTTTAAACTTATAAATTTTGTTTTTGAAAATCACATGTGATTTTCGACAAAAAAAAAAATTCACGTGTGATTTAAAAATTTATAAATTTTGGTTTTTGAAAATCACATTTGATTTCAATTTTTTACAAAAAAATCACATGTGATTTTGAAAAAAAAAAAAAAAAGTTAAGTAAAACATAGCAAAAAAAAAAAACCGAATTAAAAAACGAAAAAAAAAAAAAATGAAAAAAAAAAAATACATATAAAGGGAAAAATCTATGGCTAGAAAGCTTTTGTAGTTTTGACCCCTATGTGAATTTGTGTGACTAAAAAGTGGATCCCTGGATCTCTAGAAAATTGAGGATCCCATTTGAACCTCACCCTATATATATATATATATATATAATCTTTAATAAAAGAGGGACCTTAAATGACACATGACAAAATAAGGTCTATTTGATAGGTTCACTTCTTTGATGTCAGCCGTTAGATCAGACTGATGATGTCATCAAAGATTATTTTTATTTTACACCCTCTTACAATACATAATTATATTATCTCTTTTCATTTCATCTCCACTAAAATAAAAAACATGATTCTAATATACTTATAGAATCGTTTAATTTGGACTGTAATTTATGTTATTATTATTCTAAAATTTCCTAATACAAAACATCAAAACATGAAATGTATATATTATTATAACTATAAACATCAATATAACATTATTTTCTAATAATAACTTAAAATCTACATAAACATAAAATTTACGATTCGGTTTTTATTTCTTTCCGCGTTATCGCGGGACAATAATCTAGTATATATATATATATATGATGAAATGACTAAAAAGATCGTGAATACACATATTAACACGATTAAAAAGAATATTGTTTAGTTGTCAACGAAAGTTTTTTATATATTCGTTACTAAAAGTACTAAGATTCACATGATCTTAAAGTAACTTTATGTTCGACGACACTTTTACTATTGTTTTACAGATAATGTGTTTGTATTTTTCTAGTGGGATTGTAAATGAGTCTAATTACGTGAGACTAAACAAGTTTGAGATTGAACCAAACAGCGACGGAGCCAGTGGGGGGGCTGGAGGGTGCTCGGCCCCCCCTAACAGGCGACATGCTGCAGAAATGGTGAATGAGAAATGGTGGAGTGAAGGGTTTATAGGAAGCATTGAGGGTTGTGGATAGTGGGGTAAGAAGCTCTGTTGGTCCGAATGGGCTTTGAGGTGGCTGGTATGTCTGTTTCCTTTTCAGTTGCCGGAGCTGTTTAATCTCATTTGTTATATATAACATGCCGGAGCTGTTTAATCACAAAGAAAATGATGCTTCGGTTATCCATGAAAGGTCTTATTTTGTAATTATTATTGCATATAAACTGTTTGATGAAATGCTTCTTAGAGTTTTTTGTTTGCTTTTTGCTGAAAAGGTAAAGTGGTAGTGGGGTTTGTTCGTTAGTTTGTCCCAATATCTGGTATGTTACTATCGAAATTTTTTCGGCCCCCCCTAATACTGATTTCTGGCTCCGTCTCTGGAACCAAACTAAAGTTTGCAAACTGACTTACAAGTTTAATTTGAGTTTTACGGCTAGAGACAAACTCTAGTTTAAACTTAGACATTCACATACTTGACTTGTCTCGTTTATACCCTATTTCCTAGCCCTTTTAAGTTAATATATATTTTTCAATTATCTGTTTATGATAACAAACTGACGCACGGCTGATTAAAATTACCGAAATACCGGTACCGTATTGGTATCAAACCGATTTCGGTACTAACCGAATACAAGCAGTACGATATTCGGTATTATAATTTTCAAAAGTTTGGTATTCAGTACCAATAGTACCGATATTTTACCAATTTTTTTGATATTTTATAGGTATCGTACTCACCAGTACCAAACCGATTTATTTCGATATAAGTATCTTACGTCCATCTAATAATTGAAAATACAGCTATACCAATAACTAATAATCAGAATATATAATCCCCACACCTTCAACATTTTTCATTAATGGTGATCACATTTCATTTCAATTCACACTCTTCTCATTATAATTGATTAAATCTTTTCTTATCTCATCACATTATAAAACCCATTTTCAGATCTCTACTCACATTACAATTTCTGTATCTATATTTATATCTATATATCTATATCTATATCTATATATAATATATACAAACATAATACAATTTAGTTAATTACTTCCCTTGTTTGATATCGAACCCTCACCTGTTTCTTATTTTACTTCAAACAATTTAGTAACCGAAAAGGTTGGAATCATGTCGAAAAATGAAGACGGGCTCGATCACATTCGAATTCCATTCGAGAAGTTAAAATTTGGTAACAAACTCGAGGTTCAAGGGTATGGAACTATATACGAAGGTGAATTTGATGATCAAAAAGTCGCGTTAAAAAGGTTAAACATAACCAATCTAGCTAACATTAAACAGAAATTGTTAGACGAGATTCTAACAATTTCTGAGTTTCGTCACCATCCAAATCTCGTTGCTCTTCTCGGATTTTGTGACGAGAAGAGCAACGAGATAATATTGGTTTACGAGTTTGTAGGAAGTGGGAATTTAGCTGATAAGATGAGGAAACGTTTGAATACGATTCAACGGCTCGAGATTTGTCTAGGTGCGGCTCGTGGATTGGAATATTTGCATACTGGTGTTGATTTTTGTAAAAGTGGTATAGTTCATGGGCACATCAAACCTTCGAAAATCTTATTGAATTCGAATAATTCAAAATTTGAAGCAAAGGTTTCGAGTTTTGGGTTGTCAAAAATCGTCCCCGGACAAGCTAGTATCAAATCTATAGACGATATAGAGAAACCGACGAAGGAAGCAGATGTTTATGATTTTGGGGTTTTGTTGCTTGAGGTTTTATGTGGTGTTTCGGAGTTAGTTGATACTGATGACTATCACGAAAAACATGTTACTGAATTGGTACCGAAAAGATTGGAACAAGATAAAGTGCGTAAAGTCGTGCATTTTGATATTAGGAAAGAATTCAAGACGGAGGCCTTGGAAACTTACGCGAAAATCGCGTGCCAGTGTGTGGTGGAAAATGTTGAAGCTCGCCCTAGTATGGGTCAAGTTGTCGAAGAACTCGAAAAAGCATTGAGATTACAGGTAACAAAAAATTACCCGATATCTACTTTTATAGGTGCACTGATTATTAACGAATGCTCTTTAGAAAAATAAAATTTTCGAATTTAATATGATATATATTATATTTTGTTTTTCGTGTTTTTGATGTAGGGAGGGGAGGTTCCATATGTCGATGTTTTTGGTAGTAAAAAGATAACCGATGCACAGGAGGAAATAGTCGTAGAGGAATATCCAAATGATGTCAATAACAGTGTGCCGGTGAATTCAAATGTAGACGCGAATAGTCCAATTATCGAAAAAAACATGAACGGTTTGATCACCAACGACAAGTTAGGCAACGAGATCAACATCGTTGATGCAACTTCAGACTCGACGAACGGTCAGAAGAATACATCTGAAGATGTTACTAGGGTACGTTTTTAACCAAATATTAAAACTTTCTTTATAGGCTTTAAATTTGTGATAACACATAAAAATGTGTATATATTATAACGTAATAAGCTTAACTTTTTTTAATAAATATAATTAATGCATATAACAAAATGTATTGTTAGTTAATTTTCTGTTTAGAAAATATAGTTTTTGTTAAAATAGAATAAAAATAAAGAGAAGAAATAAAACCTTGGTTTGATAATATCTATGTCAATTCAAAATGATGTTATTATGTCTATTTATTAGCATTGATACAACTTTCACATGTCACATAACGTGATGACTTTATGCAATAACATAATAACCTATCTTTTATGATAATAACCTATCTTTTATGATGTAACCTAAGTACCTAACTCAATTTTGGACTCTACCTTGTGTTATTTTTTATATTCAAGCATTCTATTGATATAAAAAAAAAAAAAAAAATATAATTACATATTTTTCTATTTAAACGTTTATAATAACAAATTTATCCGTTCAAACTTTAAAATAACAAGTTTTTCCATTCTTATAATCTAAATTGCATATTTATCCTTTTTTAAAAATTTCACTTAAATCAATTTATAATTTGACTATTATACATTTTTAAAAATAACTGAAATTTAACCTCTTTAATCACAATCCGTGTTATTAAAAATATATAACATAAATGTTGGGCAAAAGATAACATAGTTGTTGGATCATGAAAATAAAAGTATATATAATTTTCTTCCAAAAGAAAAATTATGCCTATTTTTAATAGAGTTGGCCACATGTTTCGTATAAATGTGTATTTAACTAATAATTATGCCTATTTTTAATAGAGTTATGTTACGTATAAATGTGTATTTAACTGTGAGAGTATCAACTGTTTTTGGAATAAAGTTGTATATACTTTTCAATTTTATTTTCATGATCCAACAACTATGTTATCTTTTTGCCCAACATTTATGTTATCTTTTTTTAATAACACGGATTGTGATTAAAGAGTAATAGTCAAATTGTAAATTGATTTAAGTGAAAAATTTTAAAATGGATAAATATGCAATTTAAATTATGAGAATGAGAAAATTTGTTATTTTAAAGTTTGGACGGATAAATATGTTATTATGAATGTTTAAATGGGGAAATATGTAATTATGCTTAAAGAAAAATAGTGGTTAACAAATATGTTTGTACTAAGTTGTTAGTCTAGTCGCTCGAGTTGTTGTACCTTTTGATTATGTATTACTTAAAAGGATTTGAATTCGTGACTATTGATCAACTAAAGTCAATCTTGACCCAAAGTATTAAGTGAGTTTTGAACATGAAATTAGGAGTGTTAAATATTCGAATGAAACTCGAAAAAATCGAAATTCGAATTTTTAAAAACGAATTGGTTTCTCGAATCTCGAGCCGGTTTTAAACCCGAACTGATTCTCAAATTCGAATTTTGTGTCGGTTTTCGAATTTATGAATTTTTTAGTCACCCCACTCGAAACCCGAATTTATATCATTAGTTATATATAATTTTTATCTCAAAATATATATTTAAATTCGTTTTTTTTTTCGAATTCAAATCGCTTTCTGTATTTGGTTTTAAATTCTACTTCGATTTTGATTTTTGGTTTTAGTAAATTAGAACTATATATTGTAATTCGGTTTGATTCGAATATTTGAATTCTAGTCAGTTTTAATGGTTGAATTCGAATTCAAAGCGGTTTTTGAATTTGTTAAAAAAAAAATCAAATTCGAAAAACTCGATCTAAATAACTCTAAAATCCCAAAAACACACCCGATAAATACCCCTACATGAAACCTCTAACCATGATTAGACATTATCTCATTTTAAAATCACCACTTGGACCAACTACCGGACTTGTTGGTCCTTGACTTTCACAACCTTGTTAATTTCGGCCTAAATTACCGCATTCTTCACATGTAATCAACTCTAGTATGCATATTCCTAACAAATATGTTGTCACATCTTTAAACAAGTTTTGTAGATTACGTCCTTTAACTTTTGAAATAATTAACCGAAAGGTTTTTTATACAGAATAACCCGACCTCGTGGTTCTTTAGACCAAAACCGACCCATAAATGTATCTAATGTTAAAACATTTTATAATTTCTATTTATGTATCTATGAATTAGTTTTATTATCAGTTTCATAATAATATAGGAGTATTTGTTAATCTTAAGTTTTGAACAATTTTGATCCCGGGTTTGATGTATGTAGGAAGAACGAAACTCTGTCGTTCCATTTTTGGATAGTGTAGATGGTGAGAGTGTATCAGACGAGATTAAACTCGAACAAGAGGAGAATATCGAGCAAGAGACTACAAACGGTTCAAACTCGAACGAGAAAGCAAACGTTGTTGTTGAAGACATTGAGGATGCTCAAAAGGAGATTAGCAACATTGTGATGATGAGCACTAATAATCCAGACACCACAGAAGAGATCAAAGACGATTTGAATTCAAACCAAAAATCGAACTTCACAAGAGAAACCTCTGATCAATCGACAAACCAGGTAAAACATATGTTTAGAAGGAGCATTTTCGAAAGCTTTTAGTTTTTAAAAAGCTCTTTTTTCCCAATAAAAATAAGTAACTCGTAATACTTGTTAAACTAACCGAACTAACGGAATGCAGGAAGTACAGAACACCGCTATTCTGGAGTCAGGCAGCAGGGATTTCAACAATCTACAAGACGGAAACTATGACGAGGAAAATGTAGATGAACTTGAACACCTTCGAATTCCATTCGAGAAGATCAAAATTGGTAAGAATATCGACGTTCGTGGTTACGGGAGCATGTTCGAAGGAGAATTCGATGATCAACAAGTTGCATTAAAACGGTTAATCATCACAAACCTTGGTAACATCAAACCCAAGCTTTTATCAGAAATTTTAACAATTTCTAAATTCCGCCAACACCCCAATGTTGTCGCTCTTATCGGGTTTTGTGATGAAAAAAGCAACGAAATAATACTCGTTTACGAATATGTATCAAGTGGAAATCTAGCAGATAAAATGAGTAAGCATCTTAACACAATCCAACGACTCGAGATTTGTCTTGGTTCTGCTCGTGGACTCGAATATTTGCATACTGATATTGATGAATCAACCCCTGCTATTATTCATGGTGATGTCAAACTTTCGAAAATTTTGTTGTATTCGGATTCAAAATCATCAAAATTCGAAGCAAAAGTTTCGAGTTATGGGTTATCTAAACTATTACCCGGAGATGTTCAGATGGCTCAGAAATCCACTAAGGAATATGATGTTTACTCTTTCGGTGTTTTGTTGCTTGAGGTCTTATGCGGGGTTCCGGAATTGGTTGATACTGATGATTATCAAGAACGACATGTTACTGAACTGGTCCCGAAGAGACTGGAACAAAATATGTTACGAAAAATTGTACACTTCGATATTAGGAATGAAATAAAAACAGAATGTTTGGAAACTTATGCAAAAATCGCGTGTAGGTGTGTGATGAAAGAACCGGAAGATCGACCTACTATGTCTGAGGTTGTCATAGAACTCGAGAAAGCGTTGAGATTACAGGTACAAATTTATAATTTCTTAAATAAGTAATAAGAAAACCATAGTCATTAATATTGAAATGGACATAATTTGAGTTTTAAATTCAGGGCGGAGAACTGGAAGATATCCAAATTCTCGGTAGCAGTAATGGCAACGGTCTATCTGAAGAAACAGAAGATCAAGATGTTCAGGGAGTGGAAGATAATGCTGAGAAGATG